>OZ018331.1:80467494-80919994 GCA_963969495.1 Ceratothoa steindachneri
TTTAAATTATATATTGTAGATGCATGGTTGGACATTCCTATGGATTGTTAAATTGTATATTGTAGCTGCATGATCTGACAAAATCCTATGGATGCATTATATGGGTGGGATTTGATGGATACGGATGACCTTTGATAGGCCCTTGTGGCTTTTGTCATCCGTTAAATTATGTTATGTTATGTTATGTTATGATTCAAAAAATTATCCTCAAAGCATTCTATGAACCTGCCACTTGTTCTATCCCTACCTATCATATTTTCCCAGTCCACAGAGTTTAAGTTGAAGTCCCCAATAATAACTGCATCTGTTTCACATCCCTTACTTATTTCCCTTATCATTAGTTCATCCATATCATCAGTCTGCCCAGGTGGCCTGTAAAAACCCACCTGGTCTAGATTCTAGTTTGTATAGATTTAACTTTTCCAGTATTGTTTTGTAATTATATTTTCTTAATGATGGAATCATCTTCGTAGCCGTGGCAGGAACTCTCTCCATTCTTTTTATTTCCTTTCTGAGGGAGAGTGACCATACCTGTGCACAGTATTTTAATTGTGGTCTTACTAAGGTATTGTATAAGTTAATTAATACGGTCTTGCTTTTATAGCTGATCTGTCTCTTAATGTATCCAAGTATCTTACGCGCTTTCTTTTCTACATCAACACAGTGCTGTGTGAATTTTAGGTCATTAGATATACAAACACCGAGGTCCTTTTGGATTTCTGTTTCTGCAATTATTTTGTTATTGAGTTTGAATTCTGCCTTCGGATTTTTGTGGCCAACGTGCTTTACTTTGCATTTGTCAAGATTTAGTGGGAGATTCAATCTTCAGACCATTCAGATATGTGGTGAATGTCATTTTGAAAATGTATCATATCTTGCTCGATAACTATGCTTTGGTAAATATGTAGACGAGCGGCCCGGCTGATAAGATGTACTATTTCGTCCGTGTTCCAAAATGTTTCACGTTTTTGGAGTACATTTATAGGGAACGGCTCGTGGGAAGATAAACACGATGCGTGGACCGCACTACGATGATCCTGAGTTTCATTAAACTTTGGGGGGGGGGGGGGCACAGCACACCAGTATATAATCCTAATTTTTTATAATGTTCTGACGTTTACAGAGGAAAATGCTTTAACTACATTTCAGCGCCTTTAATCGTTTTGCGAAATATAATAGGGGTTGGGGGTGGGGTATGACGTCAGAAATGACACGGTTGAACGATAATATTTACACAAAATATTTTTTTCCGGCCGGGCCGCTCGTCTACATGTTTACCATTTCCTGTGTGGCACCTTGTCAAAAGCTATTTGAAAATCTAAATACAGGATGTCGACAGATATCTCACTATCATGAATGGTGTTAATGTAATGAAAGAGATATATATATATATATATATATATATATATATATATATATATATATATATATATATATATATATATATATATATATATATATATACAAGGAAAATAAGTACCCTAGAAGACCTCACGGTCCATACAAGGAGGGTACTTTTAGCGCAATCTTCGACGGTGTCCGTTGGCAACTTCGAAGATCACTCACGAGGATCTTAACGCTGATCTCACAAGAGTTTGTCTAGTCTTGACTTGAACTGGTCAACAGATTCACTGTTGACAACTTCCGTCGGAAGTGCGTTCCAACTACCACAGATACTGTATGTGAAGACTTTCCCACACAGATCACGGTGATATCGCTTCAGTTCAAGTTTGTAGCCGTGATTTCTTGTTCTCCCTTCGCTGATCTGGAAAATATCCCCGTAGTCCAGTCTGTCGAAGCCTCGAAGTATTTTAAACACTTCGATAAGCTGACGACGTAGTCTCCGGGTCTCCAGCGAGAACAAATCTAATTTCCTTAATCTATCTTCATAACTTTTATGTCATAACATAACATAATTTCACGGATGACAAAAGCCACAAGGGCCTATCAAAGGTCATCCGCCTCCGTCAAAACCCACCCACAAAAAGCACCATCGCCAGGGGAAGACAAAGTCCCCCACAATATAATATAACAGATGACAAAAGCCACAAGGGCCCATCATATGTCATCCGAGTCAAACGGCCTCTTTTTAAAGGCACACAAACTCCCAAGAAAACTACATCCAGAGGATTGCGTCTGATAGTTGGAAGCAGTTTGGTTGCCGTGGCTTGCACGCGTTCCAATCTCGCGATGTCCTTTCGGAATGAAGGACTCTAAAATTGTACGGCATATTCCAGGTGCGGTCGGACGAGGGAGTTGTACAAACACAGTAAAATCTACTTGTTCCGATATCCAAACTGGCGCTTTATGTAGGCTAGCATCCTTTGGGCCTTTTTCTCGGCCCCAATGCACTGTTTCGAGAACTTGAGGTCACTAGTGATTGTTACACCCAAGTCCTTCTGATTGTCGGTGGATTCAATAGCAGTGCCCTTAAGAATATACTGAGATTGGGGGTTTCGGTGGCCGATATGCATCATTTTGCATTTGTTCAAGTTAAAAGGCATTTGCTACGTGTCCGACTACTCTTCAATCTTCCCAAGATCTTCCTGCAGGCGGGCAGTATTTCCATCCTTTGCAACGTTCATACCAAGCTTGGTATCGTCGGCAAATTTGGAAATCTTGGCAACTATGTCACCGTCCATGTCATTGACGTAGATGATGAATAGTAGTGGTCCCAATACAGAACCTTGAGGCACTCCGATAGTAACGGGCACCCACTCAGAAGCCTGTCAATTCACCACCACCCGTTGCCGTCTGTCACTTAGCCAGTTCTCTACTTTTCCCTCTATGCCCAGCGCTCGCACTTTCCGGAGAAGGCAGCGGTGTGGTACCTTTTCAAAGGCTTTCTGAAAATCTAAGTAGACCACACCCACCGCCTTGTCCCGATCGTGCTCACTGAAGACGAAGTGGAAGAATTCCACAAGGTTCGTCAGGCATGACCGTTGCCTTCGGAAGCCATGCCGGGAACTCCTCAGTAGCAAGTTTGACTCTAAATGCGACATCATTTTGTACACCATCATGCTTTCCATGAGTTTACCGACTATCGAAGTCCGACTGATAGGTCGATAGTTCGACGGTTGGCTACGGTCTCCTTACTTGAAGATAGTAGTCACCTCCGCTTCACGCCAGTCTCTAGGAACGCATTCGGTCCGGATTGACATGTTGAAGATTGCGCACAGGTGTCGTGACACTTGATCGCGCACTTCTTTCAAAACTTTAGGTAGAAACCCATCCGGGGCAGGGGACTTATTCGTCATTAGGTCAGTGATCTTCTTTTTTATTTCTCCTTCGGTGAAGTCCATATCCTCCAGCTTTTCCCCCGAGTAGGAATCCGTTGGCTGGCGGATGGAACCACACTCTTCAGTAAACACTGAAGAGAATTAGTCGTTGAGGAGGTTAGCATTTTCGGCATCTGAGTGCTTTAATGACCCCTCCTCATTCATCAAAGGGCCAATCGTTCGACGGATTGGTTTGCTGTTGCTTACATATCCAAAGAACTCCTTGGGATTCTCTTTACAAAGTTTCGCCACCTGGAGTTTTTCAGACCGCTTAGCCGCCCTTATGCTGGACTTCACTCTCCTGGCTAGCCTCCAGTATTCGTCAAAGTCACCCGAGATCTTCGATTGTCGGTACACATTTCTCTTCTCTCTAAGCAGTTGGCCGATTTATCGATTAAACCACTTTGGTTGAACAGAAGACCGACGGGGGCATTTCAGAGGGATGAAACGCGATTGAAGACTTATGAGAGAGAGGGGGTGGGGGGAGAGAGAGAGAGAGAGAGAGAAACAGAGAGAGAGACAGAGTGCTACAAGGAGTTACAAGGAAAGAAAGTACCCTAGGAGACCTTACGGTCCATTCAAAGAGGGTACCTTTGGACTAGCAATCAAGTGGGCACATGGCTGCTCAATTGTTTTGCGTCCCTAAACGGCCACTTTTCAAGACTTTGTCTAGTCTTGACTTGAACTGGTCAACAGATTCACTGTTGACAATTTCACTGGAAGTGCGTTCCACTTACCGCAGATACTGTAGGTGAAAAAAATTCCACACAGATTGCGGCTGTAACGCTTCAGTTCAAGTTTGAAGCCGTGATTGCGCGTTCTGTTCTCACTCAGTGTGAAAATATCCCGGTAGTCAACATTGTCGAACCCTCGAAGAATTTTGAAAACACTGATGAGCTGATCACGCAGTCTACGGGTTTCCAACGAGAACAGATCTAATTTCCTTAGTCTATCCTCATAACGTTTATGTCGGATAGAGGGAATCAGTTTGGTTGCCCTAGCTTGTACGCGTTCCAACCTTGCGATGTCCTATCGGAACGAAGGACTCCAAAATTGTACGGCATACTCCAGGTGCGGCCGAATGAGGGAGTTGTACAGACAAAGTACTATCTCCTTGTTACGGTATCCAAACTGGCGCTTTTGTAGCCTAACATCCTTTGCGCTTTCTTCTCTGCTTCGATGCACTGTTTCGAGAACTTTAGGTCGCTAGTGATAGTAACACCAAAGTCCTTCTCAGTGTCACTCGATTCAAGAGCAGTGCCCTTAAGGATGTACTGAGATTTGGGGTTTCGGTGGCCGATATGCATTACTTTGCATTTCCCCACGTTGAAAGGCTACAAGGAAAATAAGTACCCTAGAGAGAGAAAGAGAGAGAGAGAGAGAGAGAGAGAGAGAGAGAGAGAGAGAGAGAGAGAGAGAGAGTGTGTGTGTGTGTGTGTGTCACAAGGAAAGCAAGCACCTTAAAAGACATCTCGAACCATCCCGAGAAGGTACTTGTATAAGTTTCCTATCCTAATATATACATAAAGAAAAAAAGTAACTAGGAGTTGGAGACAAATGGAGAATAAAGTTGAGGGCTCTCCTTACCCTCGTCTCCCACCCGCCACGCGGGTACGGAAACTGCAATGATAACTGGTTCAGTTGATATATAGTGCTCAACCAGGAATTTTTCTAGTAAAGGTTTTGAAACCTACCTAGTTAGAGAATCACGGTATGAAAATTATCATCAGACACTTAAACAAAATTAGAATCCAAATAATCATTGTTTTACTTTTTCGAAATAATTGTTTTATTTTCTGATAGTTGAAATATCGTCATTTAACTTATATACACCTACATTTACGTTATATACACCTACAGAATATTGATTTCCTTTTTGACTTCATTTGAATATCTGCACTCTGGTTCTGAGAATCTTGTCATTATACTTATTTCTATTTTGCATACACATTTATCGATACCATTTCATTTACAAATTAATAACTGAGTGTGTGTATGATTTTGTCTAGTTTTTTCTTAAAAGTATCAACAGCTTTACTAGATATTACTTCTCGTGGTAGCTTATTCCATTTGTTGACCATTTTGTATGAAAAAAAGTTTCCAGTTTGATTTTTTCTATACCTCAATGGTACCAGTTTCATTCTGTTGTTCCTTGTCTTACAGTCATTTAGCTTAAATCATATCTCAGCTTCTACATTTTCTATCTTATTTAATATCTTAAACGTTTCTATGAGTTGGCCTCGCATTCGCCACGTTTCCAGTCTGAAGAAATTTAGTCTTTCTCATCTAGTTTCATAGTTGTGTTTTCTTAACGATGGTATTAGTTTTGTTGCTCTTTCTTGAACTTTCTCAAACCTTTCGATATCCTTCCTCAAATTTGGGGACCAGAATTGTACACAATATTCCAGATGTGGGCGAACTAATGCATTATATAAATTCAATACTATGGTTTCGTATCTGCAATTAAATTGTAGTTTGATGTATTCCAGGATCCTGGAAGCTTTTTTCTTCAGCTTCTATGCATTGAAGACTAAACTTAAGATCATTCGGTATATATACTCCTAAATCTTTCTCGACTTTTGTTTCTGCTAATTCCGAGCCGAACAATCTATATACAGCTTGTGGATTTCTGCTTCCAATATGCATTACCTTTCTCTCGTCTAGGTTTATTGGCAGTTTCCATTCTCTTGACCATTCTTCTATACAATCAATATCTCTCTGAAGTTCTTCCGTGTTTTCTTTATTACATAACCCTTTTCCAATTTTGGCGTCATCTTCAAATTTAACAATTTTTGACATGGGACCTATGTCAAAATCATTGATATAAATTATGAATAGTAGGGAGCCCAACACAGAACTATGAGGTACCCAACTTGACACTGCTGTCCATCAGAGAGAGATTCATTGATTACTACTCTCTGATATCTATTTGTAATCAATCTTCAATTCAGTCTCCTACTTTTCCTTTGATTCCAAGTGCCCTAAGTTTTGCTATCAGTAATTTATGGGGGAGTTTGTCGAACGCTTTTTGGAAATCTAAGTATATAATATCGATCGACTTCTTATCATCATATTGCTCGAATACATATTGGAAGAAGTCTAACAAATTCGTTAGGCAAGATTTATTTCTTCTGAATCCATGTTGGGAATCTCTAAGCAGCTCTTTTGATTCTATATGTAATGCAATTTTCTTGCAGATGAATGATCGGTCGATAGTTTTTCGCTAGCTCTCTGCAACCATTTTTTAAAAATTGGCGTTACATTTGCATATTTCCAGTCATTGAGAAAAATTCCACTGTTTAATGCTTGAGTAAAAATGTGTGCTAAATGTTTGCTAACAACCTCTTTCACTTCTTTCAGAACTCTGGGATAAAACATATCCGGTCCAGGTGATTTGTTGGCATTCATTTTATTTATCAAATTTATAACATCTTCGGCGGTACAGCTAGCATTTTCTAATGAGTCATTGCCTTTATATACAATATTTATCTCAGGTATATGAGAGGTTTCTTCATTAGTAAAAACAGACAGGAAATAATTATTCAGTACACAAGCTATATCATAGTTAGTGAATTTTAAGATAGCATCAATATCTCTTAGTGGTCCAATATTGTTCTTTATAGGCTTCCTATTGTTTACAAGAGCATAAAATTCCTTTGGATTCACTTTACAATTTTGTGCCACTATAATCTCTTCCTCTCTTATGGCTTTTTTTATTTTTCGCCTTAGGATATCGTATTGTGCTGTTAACTGTTGGGATGGCTTGATTTTTAGCATTTTATACGTTCTTTTCCTATCTCTTATCATGCTTTTTATTTCCTTGCTTAACCACGTCGGATCTTGATTAATACGTGTATTTTTAGTTTTGAAGGGGACACATTCTGTTTGTTGTTCCATAAAAAAATTCTTAAAAGATATCCATGCATTGTTTGGTCCTTCATTATTTGTAACATATCCTGCTAGGCTTGCTCTCGTGGCTTCATAATTTCCACTGCTAAAATGGGGTCTGTGTATATTTTTCATTATTTTCCATGTCGATATTTGGATATCGAACTCTATTAAATTGTGATCACTACCTTCGAATTTTTTGGCAACGTAAATATTTGCGAGTAAGTTGCTTTCAGTAGACAATATAAGGTCTAGTATATTGTTAGCTCTTGTTGGCTTACTGACTCGCTGAGTTAAAAAATTATCCTCGATAAAATCCAGAAGTCTCTGCCATCCTTTATCGGCTTGTTTTGTTATCCAGTTTATTTTGCAGCAATTGAAGTCTCCCAGGACTACCGCTAGCTTCTTATATATTTGTTTTGTCAGTACACCATAGAGTATAACATCAATATCCGGTGACTGGTGCAGTTTTCTGTATATTAGATAAATGCATATATTTATTTAATCTAAATTTAGCTTCACTCCTATCGTTTCTAGGGTCGTATTCAAGATAATTTCTGTTGGGTAAAGATATTCACTCCTCCCTCAATTTGATCTTTTCTATCTTTATTGAACATTTTGTAGTCTTTTAACTCAAATTCACCTCTAAAATCTCTGGAGTTCAAATTTAGGTAACTCCAGTTCCGGGGCGCACGGTAGGTGGCGCTGTTTATAGGCTACAATATATGTCTTATGACGTTAGATGTGAACAATTACGGCGTTATAATTTTGTTAATACTTCAGATTCGGGGCGCACGGTAGGTGGCGCTGTTTGTAGGCTACAATATCTCTTATGACGTCAGACGGTAGCTTCAGATGTGACCAATCACGGCGTTATATTTTTTTTGTTGTTTTGGGGATTTGTAACTTTTAGTCTGTATTATTTACTAAATATCTGCGCCTCTGCTCGTTTATATTTTTTTCTAAGTTAGGTAAGGTTTCTTGATGTCTTTTATTGTTTTCGTAATTTTTGTTTGCTGCGAACGATAACAACTTACTGGCAACGTCGTAGCTTATAAATAGGACCCGTTTTGCAAATGTTTTTGTTTCGTTATGGTGTTTTCGTTCTCTCCATGTGCTTCTTCGTTATTTGAATTCGGCTTTAGTTTGTATAATCGCGAAAAACTTTTAGATTATCTAGAGGCGCATAAACTAATCAAGAAACCTATAAAAGTAAAAATTGTTTGCTATTAGGTTAGGTTTTTCTGCCAATAAAAAGCTGTTGGGGGGGACCCCAGTAAATTCAAGGGCACTGCTCGTGTGGGATATATCACTGCGGGGAAAACCACCCTGCGATGATCCTGAGTTTCAATCAATTGGGGGAGGTCTGGGCAGTATATATGTACTCGTATACAAAAAAATATAACGCCGTAATTGTTGACATCTGACGCTACCGCCCGACGTCATGACATATATTGTAGCCTATAAACAGCGCCACCTAACGTGCACCCGAAACTGAAGTGTTACCACGTCTTCTGTTGGTTTACTCGTCGCTAATGTAAAAACATCATTTCCTTCTATTTTATATTCTATGATCGCAACTGCTTGTTCAAGACGAACAACCTTCTTACTTAACCTGGCATTCCTCTGTGTAATATTTTCGTTAATTGACTCGAGGGAGACTATCTTTTTTTACTAATTCATCAACTTTAGTCTGAATATTTTGCAATACAGTTACGATTGCTCAACTCTAGAGCCAAGATTCTATTTTCCATGTCGCCAATTATTCTTAACAATTAGTTTTTTCCTTTGTATGGTTTTCCTCTATTTTGCCGAAGACAAATGCTGAGAGAAGTAATGTTATAATAGGTTTGCTCCGGAAAATTTACGCACCACTTCACTGCCTTACACTTAAAGCAGAAGGCTTTCAACTTCTGTGCACCAGGCATACTGAATTATTGTACAAGATAAACGAGTCTAATAATAAAGTATTAGACTAATACGGAGATCAGATACAGAGTTGAATCTATAATGGCCTTTAATTATTTATAAAATAACATACCAGCTATCTTCTAATATTTTATCACTGTAACAATCTCTTACCTTTATGGGGTTGCAATCCAAGATGGCGCCGGGTTGTTAAGTAAAGAGACAAACAATTCACTGATTGGTCGATTTCTTTGGAGCGGCGTGACGTGGAAAAATACTGGTTGGTGATTGGCTAAGAAACTCTACGTGAGTTTTAAAGAACTAATTCTGATTGGTGGTTTGATTTTTGGGGAAAGATGACTAATATTAGACAATTAACGATTATTTTTATTTAAAAAAAAAACTACCAAGAACGGACAATTAATGAGAGTAATGCAATGCTTCTATTTAAAATCGGTTTGAATATAAAGTATTAAAGACAACACTTTGTATATCCCGTAGCGAGAGTAAAATTTAGCACGTTTGAACACAGGAACAGCTGAAGTCCAGGTGGATTTGGCGGTAAGATAAGAAAACCGTACTGAATTTGAGGACGACACAGAATTTATTCCTGATTCATAGAAGAAGGAAAATGAACAGAAAATTTATTTACTATCTAAAATTTAGCAAATACAGGAGTCAGATGATACCGGGTAAACTCTAGAACTGCTACAGCTATATATATATATATATATATATATATATATATATATATATATATATATATATAAATATATATATATATATATAAATATATATATATATATAAATATATATATATATATAAATATATATATATATAAATATATATATATATATATATATATATATATATATATATATATATATATATATATATATATATATATATATATATATATATATATATATATATATATATATATATATATATATATATATATACGTAGGTGAGTCAAAAAGTTCTCAGACAAATGCCAGATTATTGAAATGTTCGATTTTGTACAAGTAAATACAGGGTCAAACACGACTTTCATGTTGTCTGAACAATTCCTACAAAATTCGTCATTCAATTTGTCGAGACTCTTTGTATTAGATGTGCTTCAAAAAGGTTACTTTTTTGAACCCATAAAATGGCAAATTTTGAGATAAGAGCGAACATTAAATTCCTGACTAAACTTGATTGGAAGCCTGTTAAGATTATTGACGCTCTACAACAGGTTTATGGTGACTCTTCGCCATGTAGAGCGGTAGTTTACGACTGGATTAAGCGCTTCAAGGGGGGCAGAGAAGAAGTTGAAGATGATCCACGTGAAGGGAGACCCTCCACCTCCATTAACCCAGAAAATGTCGAGCTTGTGAGGAATCTAGTGGATAAAGATCGCCGTATTACTATTGATGAAGTTGCCAATGCATGTGAAATCTCTCATGGCTCAGCATTTGGAATTCTAACTGAAAATCTTGGCCTGAGCAAGCTTTCAGCACGTTGGGTCCCAAAAGCGTTGCGAGAAGACCAGCTGATATCATAGGGCCAACCTTTCTTTGGCTATTTTGACCAAGATTGAAGCAAACGAGGATAGTTTTTTTGAGCGCCTCGTAACGGGAGATGAAACTTGGGTGTATCAGTTTGATCCTGAAAGTAAAAATTAATCAAAAGAGTGGCACCCAAGGGGGGCAGCAGGGCCTATCAAGTTCAAGACAGAGAGGTCCGTTAAGAAGATAATGGCTACAGTTTTTTGGGATTCGGAGGGAATTATTTTAATAGACTTCTTAGAAGGACAAAAAACTGTTACATCCAGCTATTACGAAGGAGTTTTAAGGAAGCTGAAAACTTCAATAGCCAAAAAACGACGAGGAAAGCTCCACAAGCAAATCTTGTTCCACCATGACAATGCCCCTGCACATTCGTCCAAAGCTGTGAGATCTCAGCTACGGGAATTTCGATGGGAAACTCTTGCTCATCCCCCTTATAGCCCTGATTTAGCACCCTCTGACTTTTTTCTGTTTCCAAATTTAAAGGGACACCTAAAAGGAACCCGGTTTCAATCATTAGATGAAGCAAAAAAGCAGGTCATTACTTGGTGCCAGAGACAACCCCGTGAATTCTACAAAGATGGTCTTTACCGTTGGATTCATAGATTAAGAAAGTGTATAGATGTTAATGGAGTTTATGTAGAAAAATGATTACAGTATTATTACAAATAAATAGATTAAGAAAGTGTATAGATGTTAATGGAGCTTATGTAGAAAAATGATTACAGTATTATTACAAATAAAAATTTTATGCCATTTATCTGAGAACTTTTTGACTCCCCCTCGTATATATTAATTTTATAGAGCCCATCTGGCAACTGCACACTTGGGCATAAGTCGCCGAAAAACACGACAGCCTAGAACTAGGCTACTTAAAAAAAGGAAAACATAACAATGATATAAATTAGAAAAATAACAATCAGGAAGCAATCTCCGGCAGCGGGGGGAGGTCCCCCTCACCCCGGTGCAGGAGAGTACAACCTACAAAACAACAATAACAACCGGAAAAGAACCTTGATAAAGGGGAGAATCCCGACCTCCCTCCAAAAGTCAACAAGTCAATGTGCACGAACTCGTCCCGAGCACAAGGGACAGGCGGTAGAGACCCCGCCCATCCCGGTACCGGGAGAGGTATCGTGCGCGAAGATCACCCAGACTGGGACATTCGACAAGACTGTAGCGAACAGTCTGGGGGACGACGCAGTCGTCGCAAGAGGGCACTGACGAGCGCTCCATCAGATAGCGATGCGTCACACGAGTATGTCCGATTCGGAGACGACAGAAAGTGACCTGAAGCCGTCGCGGCATTGAGGAATAGGTCCATGGGAACAGTCACGGCGCAATGGCACGCAACTTTAAGTTCCCTTCGACCGTCTCCCATCTTCTTTGCCAAGCAGTCCGAAGAGCTGCCCGTATTCCTGCCATGTAGTCGGTGTGAGGAAGAGCGAAACGCTGGTCCGGTCGCAGAGTCCTCGCGGACATTTTGGCGCGCTCATTCCCCGCAATTCCTACATGTCCAGGAACCCAGCAGGAGATAATCTCGACCTCTGCCCGGCTCGCCAAAACAGTGGCGTCACGGATATCGCGAACCAGGGGATGCGGAGATTCCAATGCCCCGAGAGCACTCAGGGCGCTTTGTGAGTGGCTATAGATCACAATCCGGTCTCCGAAACGGGCACGTCGCGTAATCTCCCGTACCGAGTGGTGTATTGCCACCAGCTCGGCCGTGAAGACAGACGCAGCGCCTGGTAGAGCCCCGCTGACTTCAAACAGAGGGGATACGGCGTGGAAGCCGACTCCCTCTTGAGACTTTATGCCATCCGTATACACTGGCACGGTCCAAGCGTGACACGATGTGTGCTCCAGAAAGGTCGAACGCAATACTCCCGGCGCCGTAAAAGCTTTGAGAGCAGAGGCGTGGCGACAAATAGCCAAATGTGGTACCCTCCAGGGTGGCGTTCGAGCAGAACCAGGGGCGCCACCGGCCCGAGAGCTATATCTCCTTCTCGAGGAGTTTCCTGGCCCTAAACCCATAGGACTTAGGGTATGACTGGCGTCTCTCGGCGGCATAGGCACCATCGAGATCAGCTGTGGATGCAGTGAGAGCTGTTGGTGACTGAGGGAGGCGCCGGGCTCGCGCGTACAGGCGAGTGATGCACTGCACGCGGCGCAGAGCGAGTGGCATCTCCCCAGCATCGACGCTCTCAATGGTAGAAGTTCGGAAGGCACCGGTCACAAGGCGAAGGCCGGTGTGGTGGATCGAATCCACCTTCCGCAATAAACGCTCAGCTGGGGATGCATAAAACTCGCATCCGTAGTCGAGCTTCGAACGAACAAAGGATCGATAAAAAAGTAGGGCAGTAGCCCTATCAGCGCCCCAAGCGCTGAATGCCACGGAACGGAAAATGTCCATGGCGTGGGTACAAGAGACCCTAAGGCTGCGAATATGAGCCTCCCAGGTGAGGCGTCGGTCGAATACAAGACCAAGGAAACGGTGCGACTCCACCATATCCAGGCGCACCCCATTAAGAAACAAATCTGGGTCGGGGTGAAGCCGTGGATGGCGGCAGAAGTGCACCCCCTTAGTCTTGGCCAAAGAAAACCAAAACCTGTGCACTTCGGCATAGCGAGAGACGCGGTTCAATGCCTGTTGGAGTCGACGCTCCAGAGTTGGCATCTGGGCCGCGCCAAAAGAGATCGAAAGGTCGTCCATGTAGATGTAGCGAGAACATCTTCCGGCAGCACCGATGTGATGCCGTTGATGCTCAGGGCTAAGAGTGTGACACTGAGAACACTTCCCTGCGGGACACCCTCTTCCTGCTCCTTTGGGCCGGAGAGGGCTCCCCCCACCCGTACGCGGAATTGACGATCTCGCAAAAATTCACATATAAACATTGGGAGGCGTCCCCTCGCCCCCATCGTGTGGAGAGTCTCCATGATACCGTATCGCCATGCCGTATCATAGGCCTTCCCCAGATCCAAAAAGACCGTGGCGTAGTGCTGTCCACAAAGGAAAGCCTGGCAGACGGCATTTTCCAGTCGGAGCAGAGCATCCGACGTTGAGTGGAACTTGCGGAAGCCGCACTGTGCGGAAGACAGATGGCCTCCGCTGTCCAGGAAAAAGGCAAATCTAACATTTACCAATTTCTCCAACAACTTGCACACGCAAGCGGTTAGAGAGATTGGGCGGAAACCGGTCGGAGTAGAGTGATCTCTCCCCGGTTTGCGAAAGGCGAGCACAGTAGCGATTCGCCAGGAGTCTGGGAGAAGACCCTCCACCCAGATTCTGTTGAACAAATCTAACAGAAAGGCCATGCCTCTCTCACCCAGGTGTCGAAGCATCGCGTCCGGACCATGGGCGGTGTCCGCGCACGAAGCGAGAGCAGAGCGCAACTCACTCACAGTAAACTTGTCGTTGAAAGTTTCTCCGCATCTAGAGGCAAAGTCCAGCCGGCGACCTTCCGCGACATCACGACGTGCATTGAATCCTGGCGGAGCAGCATCCCGGCTAGAGAATGGTAAAAAGCGGTCGCTAAGGATTCCGCCACTGACGCGGGGTCCGAGATTGCGGTCCCATTCTCCTGGAGAACGGGAGGGGGTCCTGCGAGAACTTGCCCCGAATCCTTTTGACTCGTTTCCACACCTCAGCTAAAGGGGTCTTCCCGTTAAGTGAAGACACGTATGCCCGCCAAGAAGAGCGGCGGGCGTGCTTCGAAATATACCGGAACCTAGCCCTAGCCCGACGAAATTCAGTGACAGTGAAATCGTTCGGGCGGCGCTTATAGCTCATGTAGGCATAACGCTTCTGTTTGAGGGCCGTCTCACACTCGGCCGACCACCATGAGAGTGGTCGGCGTGCAAAACGGCCAGACGTCCTAGGAATAGTAGTCAGGCTCACGGCGATGAGGTTGCCGGAGAACTCAACGACCTCATCTACCGACCTAAACTCCTCGACTGAGATAGAGAATTCAGTCATTTCCTGAAATGCAGCCCACCGCGCCCACGCCAAGCACCACCGAGGTAGTCTCTCAGGCGGCAGTTGCCCTGACACCCCCCAATCAAAATCAGACTGTGCATCCGAAGAGCCCTAAAATAGCTCAAGGCAAGAAAATGAAGCGGTTCTCGGAAAGTGATGCGTAAACTCATCCACGTTTAGGACACCCATCTCAAGCTCTTCGATCAGATCGGCAAGGACTTGGGTCCTGGGATTTATGGAGTAATCTCCCCAGAGAGGATGCCTGCTGTTCAGATCTCCAAGCAAGAGAAAGGGCCTCGGCAACCGTGCCACGACGCGGCGGAAGTCCCCCGCGTCGAAGTCAGCTGACGGTGGAATGTACGCAAAAATGACAGTATACCTCCCATCCAGGTGCAGCTGCACAGCCACTGCCTGAAAGGAGGTATCTAAAGAGAAAGGAAGAACGGAGACATCATGCCGGGTGTAAACCGCATATCCCCCAGCCCGTCCATCCCGCGGTGGTGGGGTCGCAAGACCCTTATACCCCGGGAGGGCAGGCAGGGGGCACGCGCCTAGCATGGTCTCCTGCAAAAAGATTGCTAACGGGGAACTGTACGAGACGAGCCTCCGCAGCTCCTCCCAGTTGGCCCGGAGTCCACGGCAATTCCATTGAAGGAATATGCCCTCCAGGCCTAGCTCGGAGGAGACGCGGAGGTCTCCTCGAACTGAAGACCCTCACGGTAATGGCCGTACGCTTCCCGGGAGCAGAACCCCGGGCGCTGTTGGCCGGACAAACCGCTGAAGGCGCTGTCGCCTTCGAGGACTTATTGGGGAAGGTTGGGCTCGCCATGCGAGTCTTTTCCTCCCTCCGCCTCGAAACCTTAGCCGGGCGTTGCGGCTTCGGAGGCGGGGGGCCCTGTTTTCGAGGAACCACCGTCTCCGAGCCACTCGCTCCACCTCGGGGCGTGGGCGAAGGAGCCGATGCTCCTTTGTTGCTGTCCTCCTTTCGAGGGACAGCTTTAGGAACTCGGAAGATGGCCTAGCGACCATCTTCAGGGGTTTTGCCTCCTGTGAGTCTAACGACTCGGTGGAGGCGCGTGGCCGTTTCGCCTTACGGGAAACGGTCACGCTGGGGGAAGAGGGGGGAGCCCTGGTTTTAGCCGGGGCTGGGTATGAACCCTTTTTGCCGCTGCTACAGCTATAGCCAATGCAACTTTAAAAGATATTGGGAATTAAAAGTATCTGTTAGATAAGAAAAAAGTTGAAAAGAAAAGAAACCCAATTGGCAAGATTGTTATAAATATGAAAATACACAACTTAAATATATTAGATTTGGCGAAAGAAGTGATGAGACAAAAAAAAAAAATGTATATCGGAAGAACATTTCATTGACCATTTAATGTATTGCAGAATAAATGATCACACACCAGTAAATACTGGACGTATTGGTGGTTATTAAATTAATTGGCGCCCTGGCAGATCCCCAGGAAAAATTCATCCTGCACCGTGGCTGACAGGTGCAAATAAAATCCTTCGGCTTTGTTTCATGGGATCTTATTTTCAAAGTTTTTTTTTTATTAAATTTCACCTAAAGATAAGCGGCGGAGCAAATAAATTCTGGTATATGATGCGGGTAATGAGAAGTTTGAACAAAGATCATAAGGAAATTATAAAAAGGCACCGAGAAATAATTCCTACCTTGCTTAGAGTGGGAACATTTTATTAAGTGTGTGACTGGGTTCACGCCCATTAAAGAGAAATACAAGAACATTTTATTAACTGTTAACCGACTCCAAAGACTTTCAGAGAGCATTATTCGAGCAAGAACTACATGAACCTTGATCACATCATAAACTTTTAAGTTGCTTACATTAATGATGGATGGAATAACGAAATTATTACATCTCACGATTTAAACCACTGTGAAGTTTTCCATTTCCCTGTCATACTCTATGGGTAGAACTTCAGAAGTAAATCACTTATCAAAATACACAACTTGTTCTAAACAAGTACCCCTTTTAAATTAACAAAGTCATTCGATATTATAATTAAAAGAAAAGGAAGAAAATGTGCAAAATTTTGAATAAAGTGATCTGATTTGGGGGTAGGAGAGGTCTAACTACAATTTTTGGCTATGGAAACAAAATGAACTCCCAGCATCAAGGAAAATTTCGCTCCCACTGTGAATGGCGTGAAAAAAAGAAAAGGTTGTCTCGTGTTTAATAAGGTATAAAAGAAGTAGATTTTAGTGGTATTGGAAGCGCCCCAATTCCACTGGTTCCGTCCAACATTAAGAAGCTTCGCTGTGCCCCGTCGGTGATGATTCGCAGCACTTTAAAGATTTAACCCAACCAATCGGGCTGTGGAGAAGGGCCCAGTTTATATTTGCTACCCTGCCTCCTCTTTCACATTAGTATATCGACAGAGACGGATTCGCACTAAAACAGATGTCAGATTTAACATAGGTTTATTTGTTAAATACATAATTAACAAATTTTAATGGAAATGGGCAAGCCGTTATGAATAAATTATGAAATTAATAAAAAAAACAATGCTAGCTTAGCACTCCGATAATTTCTCTCATCATCGTATTTACACTCAGAAATCTGTTTTACTTAATCAACGCCAGGGTATCTTTTTGTTTCCCTTCGAGGGTGTTGCTCATAGAATCTATGGTCACTCACTCGTGAAGCCCCACCCTCCCAAGAACATTTAATCCAGTTCATAAAATCGAATACGCCAACCCACTCCGTCACTTTTCGCCCACACATGGGAGAAACTGCATAAAGAAATCGATCGTTCCCATCTAAAAAGATCACAGCAGCAGAAGATGGATGACATACAGACAGTGCTTTAGCCGAACCATCTGAGTGTGACAATCCCCGCGAGCTCTTGAGGCGTGGATCATAGTAATTCTTCGTGAAGACACCAGCCACTGCTGTCGGTTTGTGTGTAAACTCTTCAGCGTCAACATGAACGAACCTTCACCCGTTAATCCGTCGAGATCGATCGCAAAATTTCATTTGTTTTCAAGCTAGGCTAATAATGATAGTGATAAAATAATAACGAAACTTTTACGCAAAACATTTCGTTGATGACAATTATTGGTCTGAATGTCAGAAAAACATATTTTAATTTCAAGAAGGATGTAATTTTTTTTTTATCTTCGCAGTTATTATTTGCATGCAATTTTTAATTTTCCATGAAATAATACATTAGCTTGAAGACCCCCCTCCCTATTCGTTCAACTTTAATGCAAGTGACATAAAAAGATAAATATTCCCACTTTTTCTACCGGTTTCATCATAAAAATCATGTTTCTACGGACACTGACGCGTTTGAGTTCGGTTGGCATCAGGAGGAAGCAGTGCAGTAACCCTTCGTATCAGTGGCGTCTCTCTGTTCGTATTTCACAGCCGAATTTTTCCCCTCCTCAGAGTCATCAGGCGACGTAGGTGTAAATCTTTCTGCAATAGAAAGATAGAAATAAAAGGAAAACCCATATTAAGAACGCGAAGGCCGGTTTGACTACGCAAAACAAGCTAGTTTCGAAAATGATGTGACCTATTCTTCAACCAATGAACTTATTCCGATAATCCTCACCAGGTACTATAAGCTTCCCTAACAATAAAATTTGCTTTCTCACCTGTCCTCAGGTGTCCGAGCGAGGTATTCTCTTTCAATGAGACTCTCGATTCGCTTTTTGATGAGAAGTGGAATTGGGACGAACCGAGATTTCAGCAATTCCGTAACTTCTGCCACCAAATTGTTATGCTAAAAAACCCCAACAAAAATATGAATAAGATTAATAGTGTTTGGCAGTTTAAATCTAAACACTAATGGATCTAAGAGATCAGAGGCCAAAGGAAAATAAGGGTTCAATGTGACAGAACAAAATAAAGGATTTTTAGGTATGGAAAGGTAAGATTGATAATCATACGTAATTATAATAATCATTGTTACTTAAGTTACCCCGGGCTATGGCCCTTTTCCTAGGCTGGTAGTCGCACATTAATTTTGTAGACAGGACGGAGTTATTTCACAAACCTCACACACTGTATATCTGGATGTTTGGTCTCAGCTGCGCTGAGTGTTGGATAACTCTGCCTGATAAGTGCTGAACTTTGTCTGGTTGCCGGTGGCAGCGGGAGCATATGACCATGTCATTCAGGTTAGTGTGGTATTTGTATGTGTTTAATTTCGGGCAGTGACCAAACCGGCGACTCCTTAGTTAAGTGGGAGGGATCTTTCATAGAGTGGGCGGACGCGATGAACTAAAGAGGAGCAGGGCGGAGTTCTCCCAAAGATCGCATACCATGTATCTGGGTTTCAGGGAGGATGGATTTCAAAACCTATAGTTTTGTGCATATGGTGGATGGTATGGGTGGTGCATGTATGTAGTGGCTTTGGTTTCTTGTACGATGAAGAAATTGCGTTCAACGGAGGTCGAGATGGTAGTTACTCAGGGAAATACAGGTGTAACCTGCTGTGGTCAGAGTGCTTTCTTGTGTAGGGTTCTGAGGTGGGTGCGCGTTTGGAATCAGGGCTGTGGAGGCAAGGGCGAGTGAGGATGTAATGCATGTATGTGCGAGTGATGGATTCCTCGAATGTGGTTCCTGAGAGTCCTCAGAAAGAGAAATTGGTAAGGTTTTTGACACTGATCTACATTAATTTAAGAGGCCTTTTATTTCTCTGTTTGGGACCTTCAGTTTAACGTGGAACCCGAGCCACGGGTATCTTGCAGGACTCCATCCGGCGACTAACCATGTCCGATGAGAGTTAACTTTGTTTGCCGTGTTGCTCGCGCGTTTTGGGAAATTTTGTCTTGTATCTCTTGTGGTACCGAGAACTATAGGACGAACAAGTGAAGGTGCAACGGTCATGTGGTTCTGTTGAAACCAGCGCTCGAGTCAGGTGAGGTTAAGTTGCAAATTGAGAGCTGTTCGGGTGTTATGCAAGAATGGTAATGTCAACTACATAGCTCTAAAGTGAGAGTTTAAGGGTAAACAAGGTGGCAGCCGCCAAATCCTAATGGATTCTTAATCGCAGCACTGTTAAAACGAGGTCGCCTGAGACCCCAAAATGAGCCAGAGCCCAACAGAACGCCACCCTGTAACGGGAGGCATTTCTAACGAGCCAGGAACGAATCTGTAAAACCAAAGGGTGTGTGGACGTAAAAGAACGAACCGCCTCCAAAGCAGGCCGGGAATCGCTAAAAACAATAAAATTCGAAGAATTGAGGGATAAAATCAAATTAAAAGCCAAAAGAATGGCCGTCAAGTCTGCGGTAAAAACGGATGCTACAGGAGGAAGGTCGGACCAAAGAGACTCTGTAGAGGACACCGCGGCCCGACTTCGAGCCGTCAGTATAGATGGGACGCTGGTGAGCATGAAACACGCATGTTCAAGAAACAGGGACTTTAATAGACGAGGGTCAGTAGACCCTTTCTCGAAATGCCAAAAAACAGTACAGACCTCAGGAGGGCGAACGGTCAAACACGGAGCCGGCGGTAATGGAAGGGCCAACACCCCGAGAACACACAGGCGGGCCAGATGGTCCCCAACCTGGAGCCCAAGAGGCCGGGGTAGAGATGGCCGCCGATCAAAAGATGCCGAAGAGGACGGGGCAAAAAGGCACTCATGGAATGGGGATGAAGGGTATTGCTGAACACGAAACAGGGATCATAGGCCCACCTGCAGCCGGTGATATCGCAAGGCAAGCACGCTACCCCCAACAAAGAGGCTAGAGATAGACGAGGTGCGAAAGGCTGCACTACTAAGACGGGCCCAAAGCGAACGAACAGTCAAGTATCTTAAAGGCTGAAGGAGACGCTGAAGAGAACACCTGGAAACCAGGGAAAACCTGCCTCCCCACAAAAGTCTATAAGCCCAACAGTCAATGTGCACGAAATCGTTCCGAGTACAAGAGATAGGTGGTAGCGACACCGCGGTAGCGGGACAGGTAATGTTCGCGGAGATCGTCTAGACTGGGACATTCAACAAGAATGTGGCGAACAATCTGGGAGACAACGCAGTCTTCACAGTAGGGCGCTGGCGAGCGCTCCATCAAATGGCGGTGCCTCCTGCGAGTGTGCCCAATTCGGAGACGACAGAAAGCAAACTGAAGCCTTCGCCGCATTGGGGGGTAGGTCCATGGGAACAGTCGCGGAGCAATGGCACGCAACTTTAAGTTCCCATCTTCTTTACCAAGCAACCAGGAGAGCTGCCTGGATACCTGCCATGTAGTCGGTGTGAGGAAGAGCGAAACGCTGGTCCGGTCGCAGTCCTTGCGGACTCTTTGGCGCGCTCATTCCCCGCAATTCCTACATGTCCAGGAACCCAGCAGAAGATAATTTCGACAGACGCCCGGCTCGCCAAAACCGTGGCGTCACGGATATTACAAACCAGAGGATGCGGAGATTCCAATGCCCCGAGAGCCCTCAAGGCACTTTGTGAGTCGCTATAGATCACAATCCGGTCTCCGAACCGGGCAGGTCGCGTAATCTCCCGTACCGAGTGGTGTATTGCCACCAGTTCGGTCGTGAAGACAGATGCAGCGCCTGGCAGAGCACCGCTGACTTCAAACAGAGGAGATACGGCGTGGAAGCCGCCCCCCGCTTCGGACTTAGACCATCCGTATACAGTGGCACGGTTCAAGCGTGACAGGATGTGTGCTCCAAAAAAGGTCGAACGCAATACTCCCGGCGCTGTACAAGATTTGGGAGCAGAGGCGTGGCGACTAATAGCCAAATGTGGTATCCTCCAGGGTGGCGTCTTGGGCAGAACCAGGGGTACCACAGGATCGAGAGCTATACCTAGCTATCGAAAGAATTTCCTAGCGTCTCTCGGCGGCATAAACACCGTCGAGATCAGCTGCGGATGCAGTGAGAGCTGTTGGCGACTGAGGGAGGCGCCGGGCTCGCGCGGACAGGCGAGTGGCATCTCCTCAGCATCCATCTCAACAGGCTCTCAATGGGGAAAGTGCGGAAGGCACCGGTCGCAAGGCGGATGCCGGTGTGGTGGATCGAGTCCACCTTCCGTAATAGACGCTCGGCTGCGGATACATAAAACTCGCATCCGTAGTCGAGCTTCGAACGAACAAAGGATCGATAAATAAGTAAGGCAGTAGCCCTATCAGCGCCCCAAGCGCTGAACTTCACGAAACGGAGAATGTCCATGGCGCGGGTACAACAGACCCTAAGACTGCGAATATGAGCCTCCCAGGTGAGGCGTCGGCCAAATACAAGACAGAGGAAACGGTGCGATTCAACCACTACCTGGCGCACCCCATTAAGAAACAAATCAGGGTCGGGGTGGAGCCGTGGATGGTGGCAGAAGTGCACCACCTGAGTCTTGGCCAAAGAAAACCGAAACCTGTGCGCTTCGGCATAGCGAGAGACGCGGTTCAATGCCTGATGGAGACGACGCTCCAGAGTTGGCATCTGGGCCGCACCAAAAGAGATCGAAAGGTCGTCCACGTAGAGCATAGCGTCAACATCTTCCGGCAGCACTGAGGTGATGCCGTTGATGCTCAGGGCAAAGAGAGTGACAGTGAGGACACTTCTTTGCGGGACACCCTCTTCCTGATCCTTTGGGCCGGCGAGGGCTCCCTCCACCCGTACGCGGAATCGACGATCTCGCAAAAATTCAGATATAAAGACTGGGAAGCGTCCCCTCGCCCACATCGTGTGGAGAGTCTCCATGATACCGTATCGCCATGCAGTATCATAGGCCTTCTCCAGATCGAAAAACACCGTGGCGTAGTGCTGTCTACGAAGGAAGGCCTCGCAGACGGCATTTTCCAGTCGGAGCAGAGCATCCGACGTGGAGTGGAACTTGTGGAAGCCGCACTGTGCGGAAGACAGATAGCCTCCGCTATCCAGGAAAAAGGCTAATCTAACATTTACCAATTTCTCCATCAACTTGCACACGCAAGAAGTTAGAGAGATTGGGCGGAATCCAGTGGGAGTAGAGTGATCTCTACGCGGTTTGCGAAAGGCGAGCACAGTAGCGATTCGCCAGGAATCTGGGAGGAGACCCTCCACCCAGATTCTGTTGAACAAATCTAACAGAAAGGCCATGCCTCGCTCACCCAGGTGTCGAAGCATGGCGTACGGGACATCGTCCGGACCATGGGCGGTATCCGCGTACGAAGCAATAGCGGAACGCAACTCACTCACAGTAAACCTGTCGTTGAAGGGTTCTCTACCTCTGGAGGTAAAGTCCAGACGGCGGCCTTCCGCGACATCACTACGTGCATTAGATGCTGGCGGAGCAGCATCCCGGCTAGAGAAGGCGGAGAAAGCGGTCGCGAAGGATTCCGCCACAGACGCGGGGTCCGAGATTGCGGTCCCATTCTCCTGGAGAACGGGAGGGGGGTCCTGCGAGAACTTGCCCCGAATCCCGTTGAGGGAAGATACGTAGGCCCGCCAAGAAGAGCGGCGGACGTGCTTCGAAATATACCGGAACCTAGCCCTAGCCCGATGAAATTCAGCGACAGTGAAATCGTTCGGGCGGCGCTTATAGCTCATATAGGCATAACGATTCTGTTTCAGGGCTGTCTCACACTCGGCCGACCACCACGGGAGTGGTCGGGGTGCAAAACGGCTCGCGGCAATGAGGTTACCGGAGAAGAACTCAACGGCCTCATCTACCGACCTAAACTCCTCGACTGAGATAGAGAATTCAGTCATTTTCTGAAATGCAGACCACCGCGCCTGCGCCAAGCACCACCGGGGCGGGCTCTCGGGCAGCAGCGTCCCAGAAAATGATATTTGAATAGGAAAGTGATCACTACCATGGAGGTCATCGACCACCCCCAATCAAAATCAGACTGTACATTCGGAGAGCACAAAGATAGATCGAGACAGGAAAATGAAGCGGTTCTCGGGCAGTGATGCGTAAACTCATCCACATTTAGGACACTAATCTCAAGCTCGTCGATCAGGTCAGCAAGGACTTGATCCCGGGGATTAATAGAGTATTCTCCCCAGAGGGAAGGTCTACCGTTTAGATCTCCGAGCAAGAGAAAGAACCTCGGCAACCGTGCCACGACGCGGCGGAAGTCCCCCGCGTCAAGGTCGGCTGACGGTGGAATGTACGCGGAAATAACAGTATACCTCCCATAAAGGTGCAGCTGCACAGGATACATGCCAGGTGTAAATCGCACATCCTCCCGCCCGGCCCAAATCCCGTGGTGGTGGGGTCGCAAAACCCTTATACCCTAGGAGGTAAGGCAGGGGGCATGCGCTCAGCATGATCTCCTGCAAAAAGATAGCTAACGGGGAATGGGACGAGACGAGCCTCCGCAGCTACTCCCAGTTGGCCCATTGAAGGTATATGCCCTCCAGGCCTAGCTCGGAGGAGATGCGGGAGCCTCTTCGAAGAGAAGACCCTAACGGGAATGGCCGTACTTTCCCCGGAGGCAGAACTCCAGCAGCTGTTGGCCGGACAATGCGCCTCGAAACCTTATGCGGGCGGATGCCCCTCTTTTCGAGGATCCACCGTCTCCGAGCCACCTAGCCCATCATTGGGCGTCGGCGAAGGAGCCGAAATTTCCTTGTTGCTCTCCTCCTTTCGAGGCGAGTTTTTAGGAACCCCGGGAGATGGCTTGGCGACCAACTTCAGGTGTGTTGCCTCCTGTGAGTCTAACGACTCGGTCGAGGCGCGTGGCCGTTTCCCCCAACGGGAAACGGTTACGCTTGGAGAAGCCCTGGTTTTAGCCGGGGCTGGATGTGGATCTTTTGTGCAGCCAGCTTTACCAGGGAAGCGCCCGGGGTGGGTAGAGGGTCCGAATGGGCGCGGAAACGACCGTACTCGTAGACCTGGAGAGGCGGGGAGCAGAGGGTGTCTTTTTCAACATTGAGGGATAGGACGTCCCGGGTCGCGCCGGGCACGCTAGGACCAAGTCCTTAGGCTCGCGAAATCAGAGACGATCCTGAGCCTGAACGGCCAGGATTTTCTTCTCAAGGAGATACGCACCACATTGCTTCGAAGAAGCAGGGTGCGGCTCTCCGCAATTGACACACTTGGTCACACACGATTTAGATTTATCGCGTGTGGCCTCGGAGCAACTTACACAAGTTTCGGGTAACCCCCCGACTTTGCACGTCGACAAGAGCGATTAATATGGCCGAAGCGGTGGCAGTAATAGCACCTCCGGGGCAGTAGCACGAATGCCTTCACGCGGTAGCGATAACAACCAGCACGCACCGAAGAGTGTAGGAGTGGGCCTCGAGGCCCCTTCCTGTTTTCTCATCACATGTTCGACTTTGACGGCCCCATGGTCAGCCAGCTCTAAGGTGATGTCCTCTATGGAGTAGTCCACCAGTTCCCTGGCATAAATTACTCCTTTCACCAAGTTCATGCTAGAGTGCGGCGTCACACTCACAGGCGTGCCATCAAGTGTCCGAAGGGCAGTAATCATGGCCGCCTCGGAGGGATTCGACGCATTCACCAAAAGGCTCCGGTCCGAGAAACGGGACACCTTCGATTCTCTACCAATCACACTAGCTAAAGCTCTCCTCTGATGGATCATGTTGCCCTTGGCCAACATGCTGCCATCAGTGGAGCGAATAACGAGGAAGCATTTGAAGCCAGCAGGCTCGAAAACGGCGGGTAGTCTCTGAATGAGGGACCCCGATGTAATCGAGGCTACGCTCTGCGCACTAGGACTTTTGGTCTTAGTCAGGGGCTCCGCACTCGGGCGCCGAGGGGTCGGATGTGCCCAGCTTGGCTTGGTCGCTTACTGCTTACCGAAGTGGCAGCAGACCCATTCGTCCCCGCAGCCCCCGCGGATAGAGAGGAGCCCCGAGTTTTTTTCTTGTTGTTTTTATTTTTAGGAGAGGGATGCTTGGAATGAACCCTCTTCTCCCCTGCGCCAACATGAGCCCCCAAGCCGGATGGACCAGCCTCAGCAAGGTTCTTCTCCGAGATGGAGAAGGTCCTGGCGGTCGCAGGGGCACCAGACGGAGGAGGAGATCCCTCCCCTCCTTGTACTGCCTTGGAGACCCGAGCTGTTTGACGAGGATCTTGCATAGGGGTGGACTCGAGCCCGGATTCGCCCCTATGGAAGGCCCTACCGTCTGAGGGTGGGCCTCCATTTTCCCCCCTCACCCGGATATCACAGGTTCTATTGGCAGCGGTGTCACGAGTCGAGTATGGGGAGGCACAACGCTTGACCCTCGCTAAAGTCAGTATGCGAGCCAGCAGGCCTCTGGAGGGAAGCGGCCGATGGGCCTTATCTTCCCTCTCCCCCGTTAGGGGGTTCGCCCTAACGAGCCGTTTCAATGGGAAGCGGTCGGCAATGGGCTGCCTGCTGGCTTTCTTGTTAGTCCCCTTGGAAAGTAAATGGGGGACTGCCGCTGGAAAGAGGAAAGCGCCTTCGGCACCTACAGACAAGTGGGTGAGGGGGAGTCCTCTACACCCGTAGGCGAAGGAGAGGAGTAAGCCTCCTCTTCGGTTAGAGATTTGGAGGGTCCCCTGCGAGAGCATAGAGGGGGGAGGGGGAGACCTCCATTTTTTCTGTGGAGCTGCCCGAGGGCGGCTCCGACGGTGGAACAGGGGAAATTGAGTGTAGATTTTTTATTTTATCATCATTAGGCATGGTGACCCTAATTTTTTAACGGAATGCAGACGCTAATCACTCCTCGCAGTAGCTCACTCTGCAAAGGGTGCGTACGGGGCTGGCAGAGCTAGGTGCCGCCATTTAAGGCCATCCCTCCCGCCTGGTGACCTGGCAGCTTCACCTTGGGCACGGCGTAAAATAGTGTGAAGCGAGAAGGAAAGGGGATGTGAGGAAGGTATGGGTGGAGATGAAGCAGGTTGTTAAAAACCCACCATCCCAAACCAGAGCTCTGGGGTTAGGGAACTTTGTCCTCTCGCCCCTCATCCCCGATCCGGGATAGTTGGCTGAGAAGAAGGTCAGCATCTCCCCTGTGAAAATAGAGGCTGACCAGAGAAAGTTGTGGAGTAAGTGAGGAATTAGGGGGAGAAACACAGGCTGTCTGAAGGAAGGAGTAGAGGCTAAGCTGGGGTCGGACGGGGCGTTGAGTCCCGTCAGGGAAATTAAGAGAAGCATCAGCATGGGACACGCCCCCGGCCAGGGGGATGTGGAATTAAACACCCGGAAGTGCCGGGAAGGGACGAGTCCCAAGCTTATTTTCTTGCAAACAGACCACCAAGGGCCTAATGCTAGAATGCAAGAGCTGGAGTTCCTCCCACTTGGGGAGAACCCCTTGACAATTCGACTGTAGGATGACAGACATTACTGTCGTCTCGACACCAACGTAGGGATTCTGGGGACGGAAACCGTCGAAGCTCCCCGACTACTAGAATGCCCAGAAGGGGCAGGCGACAAATTGCGATGAGCCGAGGACGCACCCGGCACGGACTTGGCAGCGTGAACAGCGGGAGTCAACAGCTGAGCCAAGACCGAACCCCCAACTTGGAGGGCTCATGGGCCGGGGGGAAAGGGAGATCGAGCAGAGACGGACTAGAACTAAGATGTGAAGAAGATGGAACAGAAGGCGGAACATGGAGAGAGGGTGAGAAGGGAACAGGGTCAGAGGTTAGGAGGGAATTGGATTAGATGGAGAGGAAGTAACAGGGTCAGAGGGAGAGGAGGGAACAGGGTCAGAAGGAGATGAAGGAACAGGGGTAGTAGGCAAGGGAGACGAAACTGGGGTATAAGACATAGAACACTGCACAGAGGTAAGGGGCAAGGTAGAAGGGACCGGGGTAGGAGGCGGAACCGGGTGAACTTCCACCCGGAGTATGACATCGGTGATGCCAACGGAAGAGGCCGGCGAAGACCAGGAAGAAGACATCAAAACGGAGGACGTCTCAACAACCGACTCGGGGGGCCAAACCAGCCGCATCAGAGGCAGCGCGCTTAGATTCCGAACGGGCTGAGGAGGAACCCTTCCGTTTGCGCTGAGGCAAAGGAACAGAAGTAATAGCGGGGGTAGACGCCTTGAGGAACTGCCGGATATCCTCCAGCGTCTCATCTCGGTCGGTCTCACGGTCCGCGACAGAGGGAGGAACATGAGAAGAGAACAAAGACAAATGGGAGGGCGCAACGGAGGAACCTCGAGGAGGGACCAAAGGCAGGGGAGAAGGAGCAACAGAGAGGCCGCGAGAAGACAAACAAGGAGTGGGGCGACCGGGAGGAGGACGGCGGGACCCCGTCTCCCGGAGAACGTCAGAGAAGAGACGGCAGGAGAGGGCGAACTGCCCCCGCACCCTACGATGGGCCTCACGGTAGTCCAGCCTGAGGGAGTCCCGAAGAGCCAGAACCTCCTTCTCAAAAAGGAATACGGACAAGAACGGGAAGCCGCGCTATGGGAACCTCCACAATTGGAATTGGCGCAACATTCATGATTCCCACAAGAGGAACCATGATACGCCAACGCACAGGCCACACAGCGACGAGCCTGCCTACAATTGCTGCTAATATAGCCAAACTGGTGGCAATGAAAACAACGTCTGGGGAGCTCGACATAACGGGACACGAAGATAACCAGCACGAACAAACGGGCAGATCATGACGCTCAAAGGTAACGATGAGCGCACTTGTAGGAATCTTAGCGGGCCCAACAGACTTAGAAACCCTATAAACGTCCGTAACCCTCTGAGACGAAAGTTTATCCTTTAGTCTCGAAACATCATATTGCGAGGGTGGGGCACAACGAAACCGGGACTCCAGAAAGGAAGGACAAATCCCGCATTGCACCACACTGCTCTCGCAAAGATACCTCAACCACTAAATCCCCACTACTACGAGCCCACATACGGGAAGGGGGGGCACCACAGCGGGGTTCAAACTCCTCATTCAAATCAAACACGTCCAATTTAGAAAGCAGAGACCCGGAACTGGAATTCAGCACCAAAAACGAGGATAATCAAAATCAGATCCATCTCTTCTGTGAAGGGATCTAACAAGCGCGGAAAAGAGGAGTTATTTACAGGCGTAGTACGAGTGGTAGGGGATAGCAGAAGGAGAAAAAGAAACCAAGCTGGAGCCGGACGGGGCGCTGAGTCCCGTCAGCACGGCGTCCAGAACAAATCGCGGTGCCCCTTACAGGGTTCAGAGGCAGATGTCATGAAGGATAGAGTTGAAGAAGGTCGGGGAAAGTTACGATTCCTGCGGCACCTCATTGTGTGTGTGCGTTATTCAGTATTTTGTAGAATTTCTTCCCTGAACTTGTTTACCTGTGAGAAAATTGCCGTCTTTTTTTTATAGTTGGAGTGGTCGAGTGTGGTGTTGAGTATTTTGCTGATGAGGAGATATGTGTGGGTACCGGGTCGAAGGTGTTGGTTATGTCGACTATTACCATTACTCTCTCGAGTGGGGCTGTGGATTGGTTGAAACCTTGTTTTATCAGTTCAGTGTGAATATGTTTTAATGAAACTTTTCCTAACTCGTCTTCACAATATGGGAACACTAATGTTATGTTTTCATTATGCTGTGTTACATCCTTCAACTTTCCTTTCAGATTTCTCTTTAATAACAATGGGACGTCACAGAGGACTCACCGATCAAGAAAAGTCTTTCATCATCAAGTAAAGTGCTGAAGGCACTTCTATTCATGTTATTGTGAAGTTAGTTCGCCATGTGGACACTGTTTTTCGATTTCTGAAGGACCCTTTGCTAATGATGGTCCAGTCTGGCAAATTCCATGTACGATAAGGTTTTTGAAGTTATACATCGAAATGGAGCTCATGTGAGCAAATAATTAATTATATCCATCAATCTTGTATTACAATTATGGTTTTCTGTTAAATATATACACAAGGCATACTTAATGTGTATAATTATCCTTTGTTTTCTCTCAAAATATGCCTAGATGGGCTACTTTCATTCAAAAGCTATTAGCGTGGTTCACCCCAAAAGCGATGAATTTGAAATAAGAATTGAAGGAGGTAACAAAGCCTAATGAAAACATCAGTATTGCAATATTGTGCAAAAACCAACTGAGAAAAGTTTCACCAAAATTGATTCACAGAGAACCGAGAAATCCTAACTTTGCCGACAAAGCTATTAGCCTGGTTCAAGGTGTAGTGAGATGTGTGGTTTATTATGTTTAGTGCTACACGATGGAGTGGGTGCAGATTAGGGAGATTGGACGGTATGAGGCAGGATCGGTGGGCTGTTCATTTGGCTTGAGGATGGGTATTATGTGTATAATAGGATGTCATGTTGTCACTGAACATCATTGAAGTGGGTAGGACTTTAAATTAAAAAAGAATAAGAATTTCTTACAGTCATTCTCCGGCGTGCTTTCATAATGCGGACGATGGCGGCTTCGATCTCGTGTTTGCGGTCCTCGTCTACTTTATTGCGGGTTTCTTTCCGCTCGGGCTCACTCTCTCCTTTGGCTGCAACGTTCTGGATTTTTACTCTGCACCAAAATAAGAAACGAATTCGACTCTAGTTAAACCTGTAGCATAGAGCACCTGTCTACACGAACGTTGATTACTTTTTTTAAATGTAGCCACCTATTGTTGTAGAATGGGGGTTCTCAAATCCTATACTTACCGAATCCAAGTATATCATTTGCCATCAATCCATGATACAAATTGCTCTCTTACATCATCAAGATACAGACGTGAGCCAATATTTCGGATGTGTCTGTGAATCATTTCTCGGAGCATAAACATTCATTTGGCTAAGTACGAAGGTAAATGACAAACCTTTGCACCACCTTACACTTTCTGATCAGAGATGTGAGGCGACCTATCTCACGCCAAACCTCCACGGAATTTCACGATTTGAAAAGAAGGGAGATCTCCCTTGTCCTTCTCTTCCCATGAAAGTTAGCCAAGGGGTAACGGGTTCTGCTCATTACCAAGGAAACTATCTATTAGGTCAACGAAAGTTATCGCCGACATGATTTTACCTAAGCAGAGGCCAAGGAAAATATCGGTATGGTTTTTCACCACCGATTTGAACCATCTTCTGCACTGCCTATGTCAGTTAAGACAATTTAACGGGGTATACTATCTACAGGTCACTACAACATATGGTAGCTGCAATAATGTTAACGAGCTTAAATCAGATCCACACTCGATGACTAATCATACCTAATGAGGCCAAATCAAAATCTACCCTAATTCGAGTGGCTAATGTCTAGATCAAACTAAAGAGAAGCAACTGATGACACATACCTGTGTAACTTGGACGTAAATGAGTCGTTCACCATAAATTCGTGCGAGGGCTCCATCTCCTTTGATTTGGGCGTCTTAATAAGGACTCGCTGGGTGGGTTTTCCAAGAGCTAGAGATTGCAACGCTCGAATCAAGTCACGGTCAGGGATGTCCGTCTCACTCTGGATTTCCTGTAACAACCAGCAAACCTGAATGTCAGCTGTGTCCACACCTGCTACTGAGTTTATTATAACATTAAGAAGAGGCTATAAATCTACTAATAGAAATGAACTGCTTCTACCCTTTGTCTGTGCAATGGCGCAAAACTTTGGGTTCTGGTCGACGGGTCGCCCATTTTTGCCATGCAGCAGGGAGGGTAAACCTGATTCTTGCCATGTAGTCAGTTTGGGGAAGAGCGAAACACTGACCTGGTCGCACAGTCCTCACGGACTCTTTGTCGCCCTCATTAAAAATCTCCTTATGTTCAGGAACCCAACAGAAGTTAATATAGACATCTGCCAGACTCGTGGCAGCCGTGGCGTTACAGATAGCGCAAATAGGGGGACGCCGAGATAATTAAGGCCCACAAAGCATTCAGGGGGGTTTTGTGAGTCGCTAAAAAGTACGAGTCTGTTTCTGAACAGGGCATGAGTCATTATCCCCCGTACCGAGCGGTGAATTGCAACCAGCTCGGCCGTAAAGATAGACGCAGAACCTGGCAAGTCCCGCCGCCTTTAAACAAGGGCGATATCTCCGAATTTCGAGCCATCCGTGTACATTGGCAAGATTACAGCGTAACAAGAAATGGGGTCCGAATGTATTTTCTTAAATAACGACTATCTGGTGAATGCCACCAAGGAAGATAAGTCTCCGAAATGAATTTAGCCTTGTATTAGGCTGCATTAAGAAAAAAAAACCTGTAGAACAAAACAACACACACTAGGCTAAAAAAGAAAGAAGAAGGAAGAGGCGGCAACGGTGCATGCACCCATCAACAAAGATAGTCGAATAAAATGGAGTATGCTGGACAGTTCATAAGTCTATGTACGCGAATCTGACCCAAGTGCAAGGGACAAGCGGTAGTGACGCCGCTCCTCCTGGTACCGGGACAGGTAACGTGCGCCAAGAGCTTCCAGTCTGGTACATTTAACAAGAATGTTATAAACTGTTTTGGGGACAAAGTAGTCGCATTAAGGTGCAGGGGAGCGGTCCAGCAAATGGCGGTTCTCCGGCAAATGTTTCCAATTAGATGACAGAAAACAACCTGAATCCGTCGCGCCATTGGTGGAAAGGTCTACGAAAACAGTCACGGCACGATGGCAAGACCCTTTAAATTTTCACTCGTCCGTCTCCTATCTTCTTTGCAAAGGAGCCCGGAGGGCTAAGGTGATTCCTCCCATGTAGTCAATGTGAGGAAGAGCGACACACTGGTCTACTTGCCCAGTCCTTGCGGACTCTTTGGTGCGCCCATACACCGGAATTCCGACATGTCCAGGAATGCAAGAGGAGATGATCTCGACATCTACCCTGCTCGCAGCAACCGTGGCGTTTACAGATACATCGAAACAGAAGGTGCCGAGATTTTTTTTTTTTTTTTTTTTTATAGAGCCCATCTGGCAACTACCCACTTGGGCATAAGTCGCCGAAAAACACGACAGCCTAGAATTAGGCTACTTTAAAGTTAAAATATGAAAACTTAACAATCAATATAAATTGGAAAAACTTAACAATCGAAGCAATCTCCGGCAGCGGGGGGAGGTCCCCCTCACCCTGGTGCAGGAGAGTGCAACCTAAAACAAAACAACAACAAAAAAAAAAGGAACCTTAAATAAAGGGGAGAAGGCCGGCCTCCCCCCAAAAGTCAATAAGTCCACCAGTCATGGTGCACGCACTCGTCCCGAGTACAAGGGACAGGCGGTAGCGACCCCGCCCATCCCGGTACCGAGACAGGTATCGTGCGCGAAGATCACCCAGACTGGGACATTCGACAAGAATATGCCGAACAGTCTGGGGGACGACGCAGTCGTTGCAATAGGGCACATGCGAGCGCTCCACCAAGTAACGATGCGTCACACGAGTGTGTCCGATTCGAAGACGACAGAAAGCAACCTGAAGCCGCCGCGGCATTGGGGGATAGGTCCATGGGAACAGTCGCGGCGCAATGGCACGCAACTTTAAGTTCCCCTCGACCGTCTCCCATCTTCTTTGCCAAGCAGTCCGAAGAGCTGCCCGTATTCCTGCCATGTAGTCAGTGTGAGGAAGAGCGAAACGCTGGTCCGGTCGCAGAGTCCTCGCGGACTCTTTGGCGCGCTCATTCCCCGCAATTCCTACATGTCCAGGAACCCAGCAGAAGATAATCTCGACATCTGCCCGGCTCGCCAAAACCGTGGCGTCACGGATTTCGCGAACCAGGGGATGCGGAGATTCCAATGCCCCGAGAGCACTCAGGGCGCTTTGTGAGTCGCTATAAATCACAATCCGGTCTCCGAACCGGGCACGTCGCGTAATCTCCCGTACCGAGTGGTGTATTGCCACCAGCTCGGCCGTGAAGACAGACGCAGCGCCTGGTAGAGCCCCGCTGACTTCAAACAGAGGGGATACGGCGTGGAAGCCGACCCCCTCTTGGGACTTGGAGCCATCCGTATACACTGGCACGGTACCAGCGTGACACGATGTGTGCTCCAAAAAGGTCGAACGCAATACTCCCGGCGCAGTACAAGCTTTGGGAGCAGAGGCGTGGCGACAAATAGCCAAATGTGGTACCCTCCAGGGTGGCGTCCTGGGCAGAACCAGGGGCGCCACCGGCCCGAGAGCTATATCTACCTCTCGAAGGAGTTTCCTGGCCCTAAACCCAAAGGGCTTAGGGTATGACTGGCGTCTCTCGGCGGCATAGGCACCATCGAGATCAGCTGCGGATGCAGTGAGAGCTGTTGGCGACTGAGGGAGGCGCCGGGCTCGCGCGTACAGGCGAGTGATGCACTGCACGCGGCGCAGAGCGAGTGGCATCTCCCCAGCATCGACACACAGGCTCTCAATGGGGGAAGTGCGGAAGGCACCGGTCGCAAGGCGAAGGCCGGTGTGGTGGATCGAATCCACCTTCCGCAATAAACGCTCGGCTGCGGATGCATAAAACTCGCATCCGTAGTCGAGCTTCGAGCGAACAAAGGATCGATAAAAAAGTAAGGCGGTAGCCCTATCAGCGCCCCAAGCGCTGAACGTCACGGAACGGAGAATGTCCATGGCGCGGGTACAAGAGACCCTAAGGCTGCGAATGTGAGCCTCCCAGGTGAGGCGTCGGTCGAATACAAGACCAAGGAAACGGTGCGACTCAACCACATCCAGGCGCACCCCATTAAGAAACAAATCTGGGTCGGGGTGAAGCCGTGGATGGCGGCAGAAGTGCACCACCTTAGTCTTGGCCAAAGAAAACCGAAACCTGTGCGCTTCGGCATAGCGAGAGACGCGGTTCAATGCCTGTTGGAGTCGGCATCTGGGCCGCGCCAAAAGAGATCGAAAGGTCGTCCACGTAGAGCGTAGCGAGAACATCTTCCGGCAGCACCGAGGTGATGCCGTTGATGCTCAGGGCAAAGAGTGTGACACTGAGGACACTTCCCTGCGGGACACCCTCTTCCTGCTCCTTTGGGCCGGAGAGGGCTCCCCCCACCCGTACGCGGAATCGACGATCTCGCAAAAATTCAGATATAAACATTGGGAGGCGTCCCCTCGCCCCCATCGTGTGGAGAGTCTCCATGATACCGTATCGCCATGCGGTATCATAGGCCTTCTCCAGATCAAAAAACACCGTGGCGTAGTGCTGTCTACGAAGGAAAGCCTCGCAGACGGCATTTTCCAGTCGGAGCAGAGCATCCGACGTGGAGTGGAACTTACGGAAGCCGCACTGTGCAGAAGACAGATGGCCTCCGCTGTCCAGGAAATAGGCTAATCTAACATTTACCAATTTCTCCATCAACTTGCACACGCAAGAGGTTAGAGAGATTGGGCGGAATCCGGTCGGAGTAGAGTTATCTCTCCCCGGCTTGCGAAAGGCGAGCACAGTAGCGATTCGCCAGGAGTCTGGGAGAAGACCTTCCACCCAGATCCTGTTGAACAAATCTAACAGAAAGGCCATGCCTCGCTCACCCAGGTGTCGAAGCATGGCGTACGGGACATCGTCCGGACCATGGGCGGTGTCCGCGCACGAAGCGAGAGCGGAGCGCAACTCACTCACAGTAAACTTGTCGTTGAAGGGTTCTCCGCCTCTGGAGGTAAAGTCCAGCCGGCGGCCTTCCGCGACATCACGACGTGCATTGAATGCTGGCGGAGCAGCATCACGGCTAGAGAATGCGGAAAAAGCGGTCGCTAAGGATTCCGCCACGGACGCGGGGTCCGAGATTGCGGTCCCATTCTCCTGGAGAACGGGAGGGGGGTCCTGCGAGAACTTGCCCCGAATCCTTTTGACTCGCTTCCACACCTCAGCTAAAGGGGTCTTCCCGTTAAGGAAGGTGCCGAGATTCCAATGCCCCGGGAGTACTCAGGGAGCTATGTGAGTCGCTAAAGTTCACAATCCAGTCTTCATGAGTTCTCTCTCGTACCGAGCGGTGTATTGTAACTAGTTCGCCCGTGAAAACGGACACAGCGCATGTTAAGCCCCGTTGACTTCAAACAGAGGGGATATGTGAACTACCTCGTGGGACGTGGAGCCATCTGTGTACACTGGCATTGATCTAGCGTGACACGAAGGGTACTGCAAAAAGGGCAAAAGCTATACTCCCGGCGCTGTGGAATCTTTGGGAGCAGAGGTCCCAATGACCCGAGAGCTTTTTTTTTTAGAGCTCATCTGGCGACTGCCCACTTGGGCATAAGTGGCCGGAAACACGACAGCCTAGAACTAGGCTACTTAAAAAAAAAGAATATGAAAACATAATGATAAAAATGTGAAAAACTTAACAATTATGAACCAATCTCCGGCGTCGGGGGGAGGTCCCCCTCACCCCGGTGCAGGAGCATGTAACCTACAAAGAAAACAATAAAAAAAAGAACCTACTTAAATAAAGGGGAGAAGCCCGGCCTCCCCCCCAAAATGACCTGAGAGGTTGGTGCTTGGTGTGGCTCTCGGGATTTCCTAACCCTAAAGTCAAAGCGCTTATAGTATGACGCGTCTCTCGGCGGCAAAGGCACTGTCGAGATCGTCGCGAATGCAGTGAGAACAGTTGACGACTGAACGTTCCGCAATAAATGCTCGGCTGAAGATGTGTATAACTCGCTTTTGTATTCAAGCTTCGAACAAACAAAGAAACATATTATCACCCAAAGTGCTCTACGTATATTACGAACGATACAAGAAAACCAAAGGCTATGAATATGAACCTTCCAGGTGAGGCATCGTTCGAAAACAAGAAGAAGGAAACCATCACTTGCAGGAGAGGCCCGTTTCGGAACAAGTCTAGGTGGGATTGGAGGCGCGGATTGCGGCAGAAGTGCACCGCCTTAGTCTTGGCCAAGGAAAAAAGTGGGATACTGAGGACACTTTCTGCGGAACACCCTCTTCCTGCTCTATCGGGACGGAAAGGGCTCCCACGTACGTAGAATCGACGATCTCGCAAAAACTTGGAAATAAGGGAGAAGGGGGGTGGAGCCTTGGTTTAGCTGAGGTTGTGTGTGAACTCGTTGTGCCGAAAAGTCTACCAGGGGAGCCCCCGGAGTCAGTAGAACCGGCAGAAGGGTTGCGAATGGTCGCGGAAACTACCGTGACTGTAGGCCTAAAGGGGCCAGGTGCAAAGGGTGCTTTTCTTTAAATTGAGGCTTAAGATGTCCCAGAAAGCGTCGGGCGCATCATGATCAAGTCCTTAGCCTCGCGAAATGAGAAATGGTCCGCAGCCTGAAGGGCCCGGAAATACGCGCCACATTGCTTAAAGGAAGCGGAGTGCGGCTTTTCGCACTTGACACCTTTGGACATACACAACATAGACTGTGTACGGCCTAGGAGCAACTTACAGACTTCGAGTAAACCCGACTTTACACGTTGACAGGAGCGATTAGTATGTTCGAAGCGGTAGCAGTAGTAGCACCTCCGCAGCGGTGACACGAATGTCTTACGAGGTAGCGATAACAAACGGCACGCACCGATTCAGGGAGCTTGTCACAGTCGAACGTGACGAAGAATGTAAAGGTGGGTCTCGAGACCCCTTCGTCTTTTCTCATCACAGGTTTAACCTTGACCGCCACGTGGTCGGCCAGCTCTATGGTGATATCTTCTAAGGAGTAGTCTACGAGTTCCCTCGCAAGAATAACTCCTTTCACGAATTTACTGGGAGTGCAGCGTCACATTCACCGGAGAGCCAGAAGTGTCATAGCAGGTTCGGAAGGGTACTAGGTATTCGCCAGTATGCTCAAGTTCGAGACACGGGTCATAATAGACTCTCTAGCAATCAAACTAGCTAATGCTCTCCTCTGATGGATCACGTTGCCTTTGGTTAACAGGATGCCTAGAAACGTTTGAAGCCAGTGGGCTCGAAAAAGCTAGGTAGTCTCTCAATGAGGGCCCTCGACTAATAAAGGTTCCGATCAGCGCACTTGCGACTTTGGTCTTTATCTGGGCCTCACCACCCTAGGTCGCCTTAGGTCTCGACGTGCCGATCTTGGCCTGGTCGCTTGCCGAAGCGGTAGCGGACCAGTCCTTCCTCGGTGCTCCAGCGGAGTGAGAGAATGCCCTAGTCCTCGTTGTCTTCTTTTTAGGAGAGTAGGGCGGGGAGTGAACCCACTTATCTTCACCACTGGAAAGCGCCTCTCTGCCGGACAGACCATTGTCAGCAAGATTCATCTCCCAGATGAAGAAGGGCTTTGCTGTCAAAGGGGCACCAGCAAGGGAAGGAGGGCCCTCCTCTCCTTGAGTCCTCGGGCTCCTGAGCCGCCTGAGGAGAAGCTTCCACAGGGTCGGACTAAGGTTTGGTGTGTGGCACAGAGTGCGAATTCGATTAGAAGGATTATTCTACTAGCTGTGGCTGCGTCACCTCCGGGAGCATGTCCAGCTCAGGGGGGCCTCCATGTGGCCATTCTCCCAAAGGTATAACGGATCCCTATCTAGGGTTTTTCACTCTTGTTTTGATACAATGGGCCAACCTTCATTTTGGAAGAGAGGGCGGCAGGCAATCCGAAACCCCACACTCAATATACAGGACTGCAGGAGAGTACGGGCACGACTCGACGGTACCCGGTATCCCTTGCCCCCATAAGGAGGTTGTCCTTATCGAGTCTCTGCTACTGGGTGTGGTAAATTGTGAGGCGCCTAATCGATCTCTTGGGAGTAAAGGGGGGCAGTGCCATGTAATTTACGAGCAAATCATAAATCTTCAAGAAAGGAGAGGGAGAAGCGCCCTCCCCAATGTAAGAAGTTCGGAGGGTCTCATGAGAAAGGAGAGGAGGGGGTCATGTCCTTTTTGGAGGTGGAGCTGTCCGAGGGGAGCTCCAAAGATTACAAAAGGGAAGCCCCTTTCTCGCATGGAAATGTTGAAGTTGTGCCTTATTTTACTCAATACCTAGGGATGACGAGGCCGTGCTTGGAGGCGCATCTCTGCGCTTGCAGTCGCTCGATATTCTTTTCGCTTGCAACCATAGATGAAAGAGAAAAAAAAGGTCTGCAAACCGAAAGTCGTGAGCTCTCACTTATACTGATTTATGACCTAACGATCTTCAATACTTTCAATAAGTCCAGGACTAACCTTGGGAGGACCTTGGTAATTCTATCATTGGAAAGAGAATGTAAAATAACATAAGGGTTTCAAATTTAGTTAGAATGGGCCGAATAGTTATGATGTTATTGATAAAACAAAATAATTCCCGGGCTAACATTGGAGGACGTTGGCAATTATATCACTAAAAGAGAATGTAAAACAGCATAAGGGTTTCAAATTTCATTAGAATCGGCCGAAGGGTTACAATATTATTACAAAAACAAAAAAGCAAAACGGGAAGCGACCGACATAGTGAGATGTAGTCACCCGCCACTAATAATGCATGAAAAGTAGATACTATGACCTCCCAATGCCTTGAGAGGTTAAGACAAAAGTAATCATATAGAATGGTGACGCGACGTAGTAACCTCATGTGTGGACTGGAAGAATGTGAACAGAGTCGACGTCCCTAAAACTTGCCTCAGCCTGCATTTTTTTTTCCATTCATTTTGGGAGCCCATCTGGCGCCTGCCTACTTAGGCATGAGTCACCATACACAACACAGCCTACTACTAGGCTATATTAAAAAACAAATAAACAAAGCAAAAAGGCAAGAATAAAGCGCGCTCGGGCGTCGGGGGTAGACACACCTCCCCACAGCGCAGGATTTTTTTTTTTTTTAAGGGGCTATCTGGTGACTGCCGACTTAAGCATAAGTCGCCATAAACAAACAGCCTAGTTCTAGGCTACTTTAAAAAATTTGAACAGGAAACAACAATAAAAAGAAATAATAACAATAACAAAGCAATAACAAAAACAACAACAATTAAACCTGGTTAAATGAAAGGGAGAAGGACGGCCTCTCCCCAAAAGTCAACAAGTCCACCAGTCAAAGTGCACGCACTCGTCCCGAGTACAAGGGACAGGCGGTAGCGACCCCGCCCTTCCCGGTACAGGTGTCGTGCGCGAAGATCACCCAGACTGGGACATTTGACAAGAATGTGCCGAACAGTCTGGGGGACGACGCAGTCGTTGCAATAGGGCGCAGGCGAGCGCTCCATCAAATCGCAATGCGTCACACGAGTGTGCCCGATTCGGAGACGACAGAAAGCAACCTGAAGCCGCCGCGGCATTGGGGGATAGGTCCATGGGAACAGTCACGGCGCAATGGCACGCAACTTTAAGTTCCCTTCGACCGTCTCCCATCTTCTTTGCAAACCACAGCGCAGGAACATGCTACCTACAAAGACAACAATAACAGTCAATAAAGAACAGGAGGCCACACTCAAAGTCGTATAGTCCAAATGTCTCTGTGCATGAACCCGCCCCAAATACAAGGACCAAGCGGTAGCGACCCCGCTAGTCCCAGTACCGAGATAAGTAACGCGCGCGAAGATCACCCAGACTGGGACATTAAACGAGAATGTGTCGAACAGTCTTAGTTAAGGAGCAGTTGTCGCAATAAGGTTTTCTGTCGGAGACGACAGAAAGCAACATGAAGCCGTCGTGGAAATGGAGGGGTAGGTCCATGGGAATAGTCGCGGCGCTATGGCACGTAACTTTAAGTTCCCCTCGACGGTCTCCCGTCTTCTTTGCCAAGTCACACGGAGGGCAGCCAATATTCCTGCCATGTAATCGGTGTGAGTTAGAGCGAAACGCTGGTCTGGTCGCCCAGTCCTCGCGGACTCTTTGGCGCCCTCATTACCTGCAATTGCTACTTGTCCACGAACCCATCATAAGATAATCTCCGACATCCACCCGGCTCGCAAAAACCGTGGCGTCAAGGATATCGCGAACCAGGGTATGTGGTGATTCCAATACCCCGAGAGCAATCAGGGCACTTTATGAGTCGTTACAAATCACAATCCGGTCTCCGAACCGGGCACGTCGCGTTATTTCCCGTACCGAGCGGTGTATTGCAACCAGCTCGGGCAAGACAGACGCTACGCTTAGCAGAGCCCCGCTGACTTTAAACGGAGAGGACACGACGTGGGAACCGACCCCCTATTTGGACTTGGAGCCATCTGTATACACTGGCACAGTTCTAGCGTGACACGAAGTGTGATCCAAAGAGGCTGAACGCAATACTCCCGGCGCTGTAAAAGATTTGGGAGCAGAGGCTTGGCGACCAAAAAGTCAAAGGTGGTACCCTCTAGGGTGGCGTCCTGGGCAGAACCAGGGGAGCCAACGGCCAGAGAACTATACCAATATCTTCAATGAGTTTCCTAGCCCTAAACCCAAAAGGCTTAGGGTATGACTGGCACCTTCGGCGGCATAGGCACCGTCGACATAAGCTGTGGATACAGTGAGAGCTCTTTGGCGAATGAAGGAGGAGCCAAGCTTGCGCGTACAGACGAATAATGCACTGCGCACGGCGCAGAGCGAGTGACATCTCCCCAGCATCGACAAGCTATAAATGAGGAACGTGCGGAAGGCACCGGTCGCCAGGCGAAAGCAAGTGTGGTGGATCGAGTCCACCTTCCGCAATACACTCTCGGAGGCGGATGCATCACACTCGCACCACTTCCAGGCAAACTCCATTTAGAAACAAATCCGGGTCAGGGTGGAGCCGTGGATGGCTAAAGAAATGCACCAAATTAGTCTTGGCCAGAGAAAACTGAAGCGAGAGACGCGGTTCAAGGCCTGTTGGAGTCGACGCTCCAGAGATGGCATCTGGGGAGCGTCAAAAAAGATCGTCCATGTAGAGCATAGCGAGAACATCTTCTGGTAACACCGAGGTGATGCCGTTGAATCTAAGGGCAAAGAGTGCGACAATGAGGACACTTCCCTGCGGCACACCCACTTCCTGCTCCATTGGGCCGGAGAGTGCTCCCCCTACCCGCACGCGGAATCGACGATCTCGCAAAAATTCAGATATAAAGATTAGTGGGCGTCCCCTCGCTCCCATGTCGTGGAGAGTCTACACGATACCGTATCGTCATGCGGTATCATCGGACTTCTCCAGATCGAAAAACACCGTAGCGTAGTGCTATATACGAAGGAAATCCTCGCAGACAGCGTTTTACAGTCGGAGTAGAGCATCCGACGTGGAGTGGAACTTGCAGAAGACGCACAGTGCAGAAGACAGATGGCATCCGGTGTCCAGAAAAAAAAGCTAATGTAACACTTATCAATTTGTCCATCAACTTGCACACACATGAGGTTAGAGAGATTGGGTGGAAACTGGCCGGGGTAGAGTGATCTCTCCCCGCTTTGCGAAAAGCGAGCACAGTAGCGATTCGCCAGGAGTCTGTAAGGATACTTTCTACCCAGATCCTGTCCAACAAATTTAACAGAAATCGTCTGAACCAGAGGCGGTGTCGGTGCACGAAGCGAGAGCGGAACGCAACTCACTCACAGTAAACCTGTCGTTGAAGGGTTCTCCAGTCGGCGGCCTTCCGCGATATCACGAAGCGCATTGAATGCTGGCGGAGGAGCATCCCGGCTAGAGAATGGGGAGAAAGCGGTCGCGAAGGTTTCCGCCACGGACACGGGGTCCGAGATTGCGGCCCCATTTACCTGGAGAACGGGAAGGGGGTACAGCGAGAAGTTGCGCCGAATCCTTGTAACTCGCTTCCACACCTCTGCTAGACGGGTCTTCCCGTTAAGTGAAGACACATATGACCGCCAAGAAGAGCGGCGGGCGTGCTTCGAAATATACCGGAAATTAGTTCTAGCTCGACGAAAATCAGCAAGAGTGAAGTCGTTCGGGCGGCGCTTATAGCGCATGTAGGAATAATATTGCTGTTTGAGGGCGTCTCATACTCAGCTGACCACCACGGGGGCGAGCGGCTTGCAAAAGGCCAGACGTTCTAGGAAGAGTAGTCAGGCCCGCGGCGATGATGTTACCGGAGAAGAACTCACAGCATCATCTACCGAAATAAACTCCTCGAATGAGATAGAGAATTCAGTCATTTCCTGAAATGCAGGGCACCGCGCCAAGCACTACCGAGGTGGGCTCTTAGGCGGCAGTTGCCCTGAAAATGATATTTGAATGGGAAAGTGATCAATACCATGGAGAAAATCGACCCCCCCACCCCAATCAAAATCAGGCTGTGCATCCAAAGAGCACAAAGATAGATCAAGGCAGGAAAATGAAGCGGTTCTCGGGCAGTGAGTCGTAAAATCATCCATATTTAGGACAACTATCTCAAGTTCTTCGATATGATCTGCAAGGACTTGCCCCCTAGGATTTATTGAGAAATCTCCCCAGAGAGGATGTCTGCCGTTCAGATCTCCAAGCAAGAGAAATGGACTCGGCAACCGTGCCACGACGTGGCGGAAGTCCACCGCGTCGAAGTCAGCTGATGGTGGAATGTACACAGAAATGATAGTATACCTCCTATCCAGGTGAAGTTGCACAGCCACCACTGCCTGAGAGGAGGTACCTAAAGTGAAAAAAAGAACGGAGACATCATACCGGGTGTAAACCGCGCATCCATGAGCCCGGCCCCCATCTAGTGGTGGTGGGGTCGCAACACCCTCATATCGCGGGAGGGGGAGCAGGGAGCACGCGCCTAGCATGGTCTCCTGTAGAAAAATAGCTAACGAGGAACGAGACAAGACGAGCCTCCACAACTCCTCCCAGTTGGCCTGGAGTCCACGGCAATTCAATTGAAGGAATATGCCCTCCAGGCCTAGCTCGGAGGAGACGCGGGGGCCTCTTCGAACAGAAGACCCTCACTGGAATGGCCGTACGCTTCCCCGAGGCAGAACTCCCGGCGCCGTTGACCGGGCAAAGGGCTGAAGGCGTTGTCGCCTTCGAGGACTTATTGGGGAAGGTTGGGCTCGCCATGCGTCTTTTTCTCCCTCCGCTACGGAGGCGGGAGGGCCTCTTTTCGAGGATACGCCGTCTCCGAGCCACTCAGCCCACGACTAGGCGTGGGCGAAGGAGTCGAAGATCCTTTCTTGCTGTCCTCCTTTCGGGGGACAGCTTTAGGAACCCCCGAAGATGGCCTGGCGACTAACTTCAGGGGTGTTGCCTCCTGTGAATCTAACGACTCGGTGGAGGCGCGTGGCCGTTTCGCCTTACGGGAACGGTCACGCTGGGAGAAGGGGCGGGAAACATGGTTTCTTGCCGGGGCTGGGTGTGAACCCTTTGTGCCGCCAGCTTTACCAGGGGAGCACCAGGGTTGAGTAGAACCCGCAGAGGGTGGCTTGCTAACTAGTGAGGCATATGACGTCCCAGGCAGAGCCGGGCGCGCCAGGAGCAAGTCCTTAGCCTCGCGGAATGAGAGTCGATCCTGGGCCTGAACGGCCAGGATTTCTTTCTCAAGGAGATATGCACCACATTGCTTCGAAGAAGCAGGGTGCGGCTCTCTTCAATTGACACACTTGGCTACACATGATTTGGAGTTATCGTGTGCGGCCTTGGAGCAATTTACACATGTTTCGGGTGACCCCGACTTTGCACGTCTACAAGAACGATTCGTATGGCCGAAGCGGTGACAGTAATAGCATCACCGCGGCAGTGGCACGAATGCCTTCACGCGGTAGCGGTACCAACCGGCACGCACAGACTCAGGGAGCTTGTCACAGTCGAACGTGACGAAGAGTGTAGTGGTGGATCTCGAGGCCCCGTCCTGTTTTCTCCTCGCACGTTCGACCTTGACTGCCCCATGGTCGGCCAGCTCTAAGGTGATATCCTCTATGGAGTAATCAACGAGTTGCCTCGCATAAACTACTCCTTTCACAAAGTTCATGGAAGAGTACGGCATCACACTCACCAGGGTGCCATAAGGTGTCCGAAGAGTACTTATCTTGGCCGCCTCGGCGGGATTCGCCGCATTCGCCAGAAGGCTCCCGTCCGAGAAACGGGTCACCTTCCGCTCTCTACCAATTGAACTAGCTAATCCTCTCCTCTGATGGATCATGTTGCCCTTGTCAACATGCTGCCATCAGTGGAGCGAATAACGAGGGAGCGTTTGAAGCCAGCGGGCTCGAAAACGCCAGGTAACCTCTGAATTAGGGGCCCCGATGTTATCGAGGCTCCGCCCTGTGCACTTTTGGTCTTGTCAAAGGCAGGGTCTCCGCACCCGGGGGGCGCAGAGGGGCCGGATGTGCTGATCTTAACTTGGTCGCTTACCGAAGCAGCATACCCATCCGTTCCCCCAGCCCCCCCCCGGATGGAGAGGAGCCCCGAATCTTTTTCTTATTTTTTTCTTTTTAGGAGAGGAGGGCGGGGAATGAACCCGCTTCTCCACTCCGCCGACAGGAGACCCCGGGCCAGATGTACCGGCCTCAGCTAGGTCCTTCTCCGAAATGGATAAGGTCCTGGCAGTCGTAGGGGCACCGGTCGGAGGAGATCTCTCCCCTCCTTAAACTTTCTCGGAAACCCTAGCCGTTTGAGGAGGACCTTGCATAGGGACTGATTGGGTTCGGTGCTTGGTGCTAAGCCAGGATTACATCCCATGGAAGGCCCTAACGTCTGAGGCTGGGTTGCCTCAAGGACCATGTCTATCTCAGGGGGGGCCTCCAGTTGGTCATCCCCCCCCCCAAGACATCACAGGTCCTGTTGACAGAGCTGTCTCTAGTCACGTCTGGGAAGGCACAGGCCTTGACCACGGCAAGATTTAATATTCTTGTCAGCAAGTCTTTTGAGGGAAGCGACCGAAGAGGCCTGGCTTTCCTCTTCCCCCTAAGGGGGTTTGCCCTACCGAGCCGCTTTAATGGGGAGCGGTCGGCTATGGGCTGCCTGCTGGCTTTCTTGGCAGGGAAAAGGGAGGTGCTCGAAATCACCTCCAGAGAAGGGGTGAGGGGGACTCCCCTACACCCCTAGTCGAAGGAGAGGAGTAAGCCTCTACTCCAGTTAGAGAAATTTGGAGGGTCCCCTGTGTAAGTACAGGGGTGGGGGGACCTCCATTTTTTCTGTGGAGCTGACCGAGGGCGGCTTCGTCGATGGAACAGGGGAAGTTGAGGGTTGATTTTTTATTTGTTCATCATTGGGCATGGTGACCCTATATTTTATACGGGAAGCAATGGCTCATCACTCCTTGCAGTATCCTGGCAGAGCCAGGTACCGCCATTTAAGGCAACCCCTCCTGCCTGGTGACCTGGCAGCCATTCAGCATGGCGGCTCCACCTTGGGCAGGGCGTAAAATTGATAGTGTGTGAAGAGAAAAACACAAGGGATGTGAGGAAGGTATGGGTGGGGATGAAGCAGGTTGTTAAAAACCCATCATCCCAAAGTGGAGCTCAGGGGTTAGGGAACGTTGTCCCCTCCCCCATCAGCCCCGATCCGGAATGGTTGACTGTGAAGAAGGTCAGCCTCTACCCTGTGAAATTAGAGGCTGACAAGAGAAAGTTGTGGGAGAGGTTGTATGGAAGGCGAGGAAACAGGGGGAAAACAAGTGTTCTGAAAGAAGGAGAAGAGGTTAAGCTGGGGTCGGACGGGGTGCTGAGTCCCGTCAGCACGGCGGCCAGGATGGCAAATCGCCCGCCTAGGGTGGGGGCAAATCTCCCCGCACCCGTACGCGGAATAGGCCATCTCGCAAAAATTCAGATATAAAGACTAGGAGGCGTCCCCTCGCCTCCATCGTGTGGAGAGTCTCCATGATACCGTATCGCCATGCGGTATCATAAGCCTTCTCCAAATCGAAAAGCACCGTGGCGAAGTGCTGTCTATGAAAGAAGGCATCGCAGACAGCATTTTCCAGTCGAAGCAAAGCATCCAACATGGAATGGAACTTGCAGAAGCAGCACTGAGCAAAACACAAATAGCCTCGGCTGTCCAGAAAAAAGGCTAATCTAACATTTACCAATTTCTCCATCAACTTGCACACGCAAGAGGTTAGAGAGATTGGGCGGAAAACGGCCGGGGCAGAATGATCTCTACCCGGTTTGCGAAAGGCTAGCACAGTAGCGATTCGCCAGGTGTCTGGGAGGTTACCCTCTACCCAGATCCTGTTCAACAAATCTAGCAGAAAGGCCATGTCTCGCTCACCCAGGTGTCGAAGCATGGCGTACAAGACATCGTCCGGACCATGGGCGGTGTCGGCGCACGAAGCAAGGGTGGAACGCAACTCACTCACAGTAAACCTGTTGTTGAAGGATTCTCCGCCTCTGGAGGTAAAGTCCAGCCGGCAGCCTTCCACGACATCAAGACGTGTATTGAAAGCTGGCGGAGCAGCATCCCGGCTAGAGAATTCGGAGAAAGTGGTCGTGAAGGATTCCGCCACAGGAGATTGCGGTCTCATTCTCCTGGAGAATAGGAGGGGGGTCCTTTGAGACCTTGCCCAGAATCCTTTTGACCCTCTTCCACACCTCTGCTAGACGGATCTTTCCTGTTAAGTGAAGACACGTATGTCCTATGCCCGCCAAGATGAACCGCGGGCGTGCTTCGAAATATACCGGAACCTAGCCCTAGCCCGACGAAATTCACGACAGTGAAATCGTTCGAGTGGCGCTTATAACGCATGGAGGAATAGCGCTTAACGACCAGACTTTCTAGTTTTTTTTTTAAGAGCTCATCTGGCGACTGCCTACTTGGGCATTAGTCGCCGTATTAAAACTGGCCTAGTTCTAGGCTACTTTAAAAAAAAAATTAAAGAGAAAAAAAAATAACACCCCAAAAAGGGGGAAAGGAAGCAAGCTGGTGCGTCGGGGAGAGGTCCCCCCCGGCGCAGGAGCGTGCAACTAAAGGAAAAAAAACAAAAAAAAAACAAACAAACAAATGCAAAAAACAAAACAAACCTTGCTTAAATAATAGGGAGAAGGCCGGCCTCCCCCAAGAAGTCAACAAGTACACAAGTCAATGTGCACGAATCTGTCCAGAGTACAAGGGACAGGCGGTAGCGACCACGCCCATCCAGGTTCGGTACAGGTATCGTGCGCGAAGATCACCCAGACTGGAACATTCGACAACAATGTGCCGAACAGTCTGGGGGACGACGCAGTCGTTGCAACAGGGCGGAGGCGAGCGCTCCATCAAATAGCGATGCGTCCGATTCGGAGACGACAGAAAGCAACATAAAGCCGCCGCGGCATTGGGGGATAGGTCCATGGGAACAGTCGCGGCACAATGGCACGCAACTTTAAGTTCCCTTCGACCGTCTCCCATCTTCTTTGCCAAGCAGTCCGAAGAGCTGCCCGTATTCCTGCCATGTAGTCGGTGTGAGGAAGAGCGAAACGCTGGTCCGGTCGCAGAGTCCTCGCGGACTCTTTGGCGCGCTCATTCCCCGCAATTCCTACATGTCCAGGAACCCAGCAGAAGATAATCTCGACATCTGCCCGGCTCGCCAAAACCGTAGTGTGTCACGGATATCGCGAACCAGGGGATGCGGAGATTCCAATGCCCCAAGAGCACTCAGGGCGCTTTGTGAGTCACTATAGATCACAATCCGGTCTCCGAACCGGGCACGTCGCGTAATCTCCCGTACCGAGTGGTGTAATGCCACCAGCTCGGCCGTGAAGACAGACGCAGCGCGTGGTAGAGCCTCGCTGACTTCAAAAAGAGGAAATACGGCGTGGAAGCCGACACCCTCTTGGGACTTGGAGCCATCTGTATACACTGGCACAGGTTCCAGCGTGACACGATGTGTGCTCCAAAAAGGTCGAACGCAATACTCCCGGCGCAGTACAAGCTTTGGGAGCAGAGGCGTGGCAACAAATAGCCAAATGTGCTACCCTCCAGGGTGGCGTCCTGGGCAGAACCAGGGGCGCCACCGGCCCGAGAGCTATATCTACCTCTCGAAGGAGTTTCCTGGCCCTAAACCCAAAGAGCTTAGGGTATGACTGGCGCCTCTCGGCGGCATAGGCACCATCGAGATCAGCTGCGGATGCAGTGAGAGCTGTTGGCGACTGAGGGAGGCGCCGGGCTCGCGCGTACAGGCGAGTGATGCACTGCACGCGGCGCAGAGCGAGTGGCATCTCCCCAGCATCGACCAACAGACTCTCAATGGGGGAAGTGCGGAAGGCACCCGTCGCAAGGCGAAGGCCGGTGTGGTGGATCGAGTCCACCTTCCGCAATAAACACTCGGCTGCGGATGTATACAACTCGCATCCGTAGTCGAGCTTGGAACGAACAAAGGATCGCTAAAAAAGTAGGGCAGTAGCCTTATCAGCACCCCAAGCGCTGAACGTCACGGAACGGAGAATGTCCATTGCGCGGGTACAAGAGACCCTAAGGCTGCGAATATGAGCCTCCCAGGTGAGGCGTCGGTCGAATACAAGACCAAGGAAACGGTACGACTCAACCACATCCAGGCGCACCCCATTAAGAAACAAATCTGGGTCGGGGTGAAGCCGTGGATAGCGGCAGAAGTGCACCACCTTAGTCTTGGCCAAAGAAAACCGAAACCTGTGCGCTTCGGCATAGCGAGAGACGCGGTTCAATGCCTGTTGGAGTCGACGCTCCAGAGTTGGCATCTGGGCCGCGCCAAAAAAGATCGAAAGGTCGTCCACGTAGAGCGTAGCGAGAAATTCTTCCGGCAGCACTGAGGTGATGCCGTTGATGCTCAGGGCAAAGAGTGTGACACTGAGGACACTTCCCTGCGAGACACCCTCTTCCTGCTCCTTTGGGCTGGAGAGGGCTCCCCCCACCCGTACGCGGAATCGACGATCTCGCAAAAACTCTCGCCCCCATCGTGTAGAGAGTCTCCATGATACCGTATCGCCATGCGGTATCATAGGCCTTCTCCAGATCGAAAAACACCGTGGCGTAGTGCTGTCTACGAAGGAAGGCCTCGCAGACGGCATTTTCCAGTCGGAGCAGAGCATCCGACGTGGAGTGGAACTTGCGGAAGCCGCACTGTGTAGAAAACAGATGGCCTCCGCTGTCCAGGAAAAAGGCTAGTCTAACATTTACCAATTTCTCCATCAACTTGCACACGCAAGAGGTTAGAGATTGGGCGGAAACCAGTCGGAGTAGAGTGATCTCTCCCCGGCTAGCGAAAGGCGAGAACAGTAGCGATTCGCCAGGAATCTGGGAGAAGACCCTCCACCCAAATCCTGTTGAACAAATCTAACAGAAAGGCCATACCTCGCTCACCCAGGCATCGAAGCATGGCGTACGGGACATCGGATTCTCCGATTCTGGAGCGAAAGTCCAGCCGGCGGCCTTCTGCGACATCACGACGTGCATTGAATGCTGGCGGAGCAGCATCCCGGCTAGAGAATGCGGAAAAAGCGGTCGCAAAGGATTCCGCCAAGGACGCGGGGTCCGAGATTGCGGCCCCATTCTCCTGGACAACGGGAAGGGGGTCATGCGAGAACTTGGCCCGTATCTCTTTGACTCGCTTCCACACCTCTGCTAAAGGTGTCCTCCCGTTAAGTGAAGACACGTATGCCCGCCAAGAGGAGCGGTGGGCGTGCTTCAAAATATACCGGAACCTAGCCCTAGTCCGACGAAATTCAGTGACAGTGAAATCGTTGTGGCGGCGCTTATAGCGGATGTAGGCATAATGCTCCTGTTTGAGGGCAGTCTCACACTCAGCCGACCACCATGGGAGTGGTCGGCGTGCAGAACGGCCAGACATTCTAGGAATAGTAGCCAGGCCCGCGGTGATGAGGTTGCCGGAGAACTCAACGGCCTCATCTACCGACCTAAACTCCTCGACTGAGATAGAGAATTCAGTCATTTCCTGAAAGCAGGCCACCGCGCCAAGCACCACCGAGGTGGTCTTTCAGGCGGCAGTTGCCCTGAAAATGATAATTGAATGGGAAAGTGATCACTACCATGGAGGTCATCGACCACCCCCCAATCAAAATCAGGCTGTGCATCCGAAGAGCACAAAGATAGGTCAAGTCAAGAAAATGAAGCGGTTCTCGGACAGTGATGCGTAAACTCATCCACGTTTAGGACACCCATCTCAAGCTCTTCGATCAGATCGGCAAGGACTTACTCCCTGGGATTTATTGAGTAATCTTCCCAGAGAGGATGTCTGCCGTTCAGATCTTCAAGCAAGAGAAAGGGCTTCGGCAACCGTGCCACGACGCGGCGGAAGTTCCCTGCGTCGAAGTCAGCTGACGGTGGAATGTACGCAGAAATGATAGTATACCTCCTATCCAGGTGCAGCTGCACAGCCACTGCCTGAAAGGAAGAATGGAGACATCATGCCGGGTGTAAACCGCGCATCCCCCACCCCGGCCATCTCGTGGCGGTGGGATCGCAAGAACCTTATACCCCGGGAGGGCGGGCAGGGGGCAGAGGGCACGCGCCTAGCATGGTCTCCTGCAGGAAAATAGCTAACGGGGAACGGGACCGGACGAGACGAGCCTGAGCAGCTCTTCTCAGTTGGCCCGGAGTCCACGGCAATTCCATTGAAGGAATATGCCTTCCAGGCCTTGCTCGGAGGAGACACGGTGACACTCTTTGAACAGAAGACCTTAACGGCAATGGCCGTACGCTTCCCGGTGGCAGAACCCCGGGCGCTGTTGGCCGGACAAAGCGCTGAAGTAGCTGTCCCCTTCGAGGACTTATCGGGAGATGTTGGGCTTGCCATGCGAGTCTTTTCCTCCCTCCGCCTCGAAACCTTAGGCGGGCGTTGCGGCTTCGGAGGCGGGGGGCCTTCTTTTCGAGGAACCACCGTCTCCGAACCACTCCCTCCACCACTAGGCGTGGGCGAAGGAGCCAAACTCCTTTGTTGCTGTCCTCCTTTTGGGGGACAGCTTTAGGAATCCCGGAAGATGGCCTAGCGACAAACTTTAGGGGTGTTGCCTCCTGAGAGTATAACGACTCGGTGGAGGCGCGTGGCCGTTTTGCCTTACGGGAAACGGTCACGCTGGGGAAAGAGGGGGGGAGCCCCCGTTTTAGCTGGGGATGGGTATAAATCTTTTTGTCGCCAGCTCTACAAGGGGAGCGCCCGGGTTGAGTAGAACCCGCAGAAGGGCCAAGAATGGGCGCGGAAACAACCGTGCTCGTTGGCCTGGATGGGCCAGGAGCAGAGGGTGTCTTTCTTAGCATCGAGACATAAGACGTCCCAGGCAGAGACGGGTGCGCTAGGACCAAGTCCTTAGCCTCGCGAAATGAGAGTCGATCCTGGGCCTGAACAGCCAGGATTTCTTTCTCAAGGAGATATGCACCACATTGCTTCGAAGAAGCGGGGTGCGGCTCTCCGCACTTGACCACACACGATTTAGACTTATCGTGTGCGGCCTTGGAGCGATTTACACAGACTTCGGGTGACCCCGACTTTGCACGTCTACAAGAACGATTCGTATGGCCGAAGCGGTGACAGGAATAGCACCGCCGCGGAAGTCGCACGAATGCCTTCACGCGGTAGCGGTACCAACCGGCACGCACCGACTCAGGGAGCTTGTCACAGTCGAACGTGACGAAGAGTGTAGGGGTGGGTCTCGACGCCCCTCCCTGTTTTCTCATCACACGTTCGACCTTGACCGCCCCATGGTCGGCCAGCTCTAGGGTGATGTCCTCAATGGAGTAGTCAACGAATTCCCTCGCATAAACTACTCCTTTCACAAAGTTCATGGTACAGTGCGGCGTCACACTCACCGGGGTGCCATGAAGTGTCCGAAAAGCACCTATCTTGGCCGCCTCGGCGGGATTCGCCGCATTCGCCAGAAGGCTCCCGTCCGAGAAACGGGTCACCTTCGGCTCTCTACCAAATGCACTAGCTAATGCTCTCCTCTGATGGATCATGTTGCCCTTGGACAACATGGTGCCATCAGTGGAGCGATTGATGAGGAAGCGTTTGAAGCCAGCGGGCTCGAAAACGCCAGGGGCCCCGATGTCATAGATGCTCCGCCCTGTGCACTTTTGGTCTTAGTCAGGGGCTCCACACACGGGGGGAGAGCGGCCGGATGTGCCGATCTTGGCTTGGTCGCTTGCCTAAGTGGCAGCAGACCCATCCGTCCCCGCGGATGGAAAGGAGCTCCGAGTCTTTTTCGTCCTTTTCTTTTTTGGAGAGGAGGGCGGAGAATGAACCCGCTTCTCACCTCCGCCGGCAGAAGCCCCTAGGCCAGATGGACCAACCTCAGCCAAGTCTTTCTCCGAAATGCATAAGGTCCTGGTAATCGTAGGGGCACCAGTCGGAGGAGATCCCTCCTCTCCTTGTACTGCCTCAGAAACCCTAGCCGTTTGAGGAGGACCTTGCATAGTGGCGGATTCGGGTTTGGTGTTTGGCACCGAGCCCGGATTCCCCCCCATGGAAGGCCTTACCCTCTGAGGCTGGGTTTCCTCAAGGACCATGTCTATCACAGAAGGGGCCTCCAGTTAGCCATACCCCTCCCAGGACATCGCAGGTCCCCTTGGCAGTATCACCAGTCTTGTGTGGGGAGGCACAGGCCTTGACCCCGGCAAGGTTTAATATTCTTGCCAGCAGGTCTTTTGAGTGAAGCGACTGGAGGAGCCTGGCTTCCCTCTCCCCTTTAAGGGGGTTTGCCCTACCGAGCCGCTTTGATGGGGAGCGTTTGGCTATGGGCTGCCTGCTGGCTTTCTTGGCAGTCCCCTTGGAAAGCAAAGGAGGGACTGCCGCTAGAAGCAGGGAGGTGCGCGAAAGCACCTCCAGAGAAGGGGGTGTAGGGGAGTCCCCTACACCTGTAGGCGTTGGAGAGGAGTAAGCCTCTTCTCCGTTTAAAGAAATATGGAGGGTCCCCTGTGCAAGCACAGGGGGGAGGGGGAGCTCCAATTTTTCTGTGAAGCTGCCCGAGAGTTGCTCCGTCGTTGGCACAGGTGGAAATAAAGGTTTTTTTTTTTAGACTCATCATTAGGCATGGTGACCCTCTTTTTATTATGGGATGCAACCGCTCATCACCTCTCGCAGTTGCCCGCACTGCAAGAGGTGCTTACAGGCCTGGCAGAGCCAGGCGCCGCCATTTGGGATCACCCCTCGCGCCTGGTGGTCTGGCAGTCCATCGGCATGGCGGCTCCACCTTGAACACGGCATAAAAAGATAGATTGTGAAGAGGAGAGGAAAAGGGATGTGAGGAAGGTATGGGTGGGGATGAAGCAGGTTGTTAAAAACCAACCACCCCAGACTGGAGCTCAGGGGTTAGGAAACATTGCCCCCTCCTCCCTCAGTCCCGATCCGGGGCGGTTGGCTGAGAAGAAGGTCAGCATCTACCCTGTGAAATTAGAGGCTGACCAGAGAAAGTTGTGGGAGAGGTTTTATGAAAAGCTACGAAGTAGAGGATAAATACAGGCTATCTGAAGGAAGGAAGAGAGGTTAAGCTGGGGCCGAACGTAGGGCTGGATCCAGTTAGCACGGCGGTCAGGATGGCAAATCGCCGCGCTCCTTACGGGGGGTGGTAGGAAAAGTTATGACAAGTCAGGACCTGCAGACGCAAGCTCCTGCCTCGTCTATTTAAGAAGCAGTAGCTGATCGCAGATCGTCAGTCACAAATTTTTCAACAATGGAGAAGGTTGAGCACCGTGCAGTGATCAAATTTTTGACCAAGGAAGGCAAGAATGCAAAGAGATCCATGAAAGCATGGTTGCAGTGTACACCGACACCGCCCTTTCCTATGCAACCATTGCTCGCTGCAATAGGGAGTTCTGCCATGGTCGTGAGTCCCTTGAAGATGACGCCCGTCAGACGTGACCAACGAGGACAATGTGGCCCGTGTGCAGAGGATGATCCTCGAAAATCGACGGGTGAAGGTCGAAGAAATCGAGCGAGAACTTGGAATATCACATGGAAGTGTTATTAACATCAGCCACGACAATTTGGCCATAGCCAAGGTCTCTGCCCGTTTGGTCCCTAAAAAACCTCACGCCCCATGATCGACTTCAAAGTCGTCAAAGTCCAAAAGGCCAGAGTTGCACAAGCTGCCCTGCGCGAGTGCGGATTCGAGGAGCTCACCCCCCCCCCCCTACAGTCCAGATCTGGCCCCTAGCGACTACTTTTTATTCTGCCAGCTCAAGGCTGCACTGCGTGGACGCCGGTTTGGGGACGATGAAGATGTCCAGCTCGCCGTCCAGGAGTGGATTGAACAGCAGTCGGGAGATTTCTGGTTGTCGGGAATTCGAAGCCTCAGGGACAAGTGGCGCAAGTGCATTGAAGTCGAGGGTAAGTTATATTGAAAAATAATAAAACACTTTTCCTCATATCTCGTTTCCTTATATCCGAATTGCAAAACTTATTGACCGCCCCTCGTAGTTTGTGATTGCCAAGGCCACTGTGGCAAGAAGGGAATGCCATTCCCTAAGGGAGATCCCTTTGCAGTGTGCCTTAAAAATTAAAATTACAACTTAAGTCCAGGTACCTCGTAGGTGAGTTTCTCTCTATTATTGAACAGCATGAGTATAATCATCTGGTAGGTGGGGACTTGAATAATGTGTTTCCGGGGACCAGACAATTTGAGAGCCCCTGGCCCCGCCGCTGCAGAAGCTGCGCCCATAGGAGAAAGTGAGTAGCTGGTGCTGGAAGCGGCGGAAATTCCAGTAGATGAGGAGATGCCCCCCGCATTTCCTGAGTCCTCATCCTTCTTAGGGCCATAAAAAACTGCATTCAGGTCTGCAGACCTGGGAAAAAGCGGGAGGTGAATAAAGAGTTTCAACAACGAATCCTCATCAAATGCTTTCCCACAAAGTGATATCTGTGTGCATCAATGCCCATAAAAACAATCCCACACCCTCCCCTTGAACAAGAGCGGATTTAAGTATCTAGGATGTATCGTGAATGGTAATGGTATAAATGAAGTAGATTGAAACCACAAAGTTTTGAAATGGCATGAGAGTCTGGAATGATTGATTAGTGTTAGTGAATGCCAAAGGTTTGAGTGTGGAGTGTTGGTGCCAACATTGGTGTTTCAGAGTGAGCCTGTGGTATGGAAGAAGGAAATAGCTGGAGTGAGAGCAATGCAAACTTGAGTGATGTTTATTTGGGATTAAGGGTAGGTAGAGTGAGTGAGGAAGGACTGGATAAGTGATGCTTATGGTGTGAATGAGGCTGTTTCTGAAGCGGTATTAACATGTAGGAAGAATAGATGGAAATAGACTTGTGAAGATAATATATCAAAGTGAATTGGTGTGCAAAGGGTTAATTATGTGAATGAGTGTTGAGAAAGAAAGTTCTGATGAGGAGCAATTGATTGGTGATATAAATGCATGGAGAGGGTTTGTGCTTGGAGCTTCCTGCCCAACGATGAACTCTCACAGCACATGCCTTCCCCATCCCTTTGAAAGGGTGTTCATCACACACAAAATAAGGTGTTTTCTTGTAGGACACTAACGGCTGGTAGTTTAAGAAGTGATGAAGTGAGCAGACCATGCTAAATGAGAAGTGATTTTTGTCAGTCCTGAAGAAGTTTTAGGTTTGGAGTGACCAGGGAGGTTTAAGCTATTTTGTTTTTGTTGTTTTAAATTTTATATATCTCATCTGGCGATGCCTTATAGGGCATAAATTGAAAAAATATAGAACGAGCTCAGTTATTTTTTTTTTTTAAGAGCTCATCTGGCGACTGGCTACTTGGGCATTAGTCGCCGTATTAAAAACTGGCCTAGTACTAGGCTATTTCAAAATAAAATCCAAAAAGATAAAAAACACCCCCTCGCAAAAAAAGGAAAAAGGAAGCGAGCAGTAAGCAAACTCCCGCATGGGGGAAGGTCCCCCCCCGCGCAGGAGTGTGCAAACTATAAGGGAAAAAACAAAACCTGCTTAAATAATAGGGAGAAGGCCGGCCTCCCCCCAAAAGTCAACAAGTCCACCAGTCAGTGTGCACACACTCGTCATGAGTACAAGGGACAGGTGGTAGCAACCCCGCCCATCTTGATAACAGAACAGGTAACGTGCACGAAGATCACCCAGAATGGGACATTCAACAACAACGTACCGAACAGTCTGGGGAACGACACAGTCGTCACAATATGCCGCAGACCAGCGCTCCATCAAATAGCGATGCGTCACACGAGTGTGTCCGATTTGGAGACGACAGAAAGCGACGTGAAGCCGTCGCAGCATTGGGGGATAGGTCCATGGGACAGTCGCGGCGCAATAGCACGCAACTTTAAGTTCCCTTCGACCGTCTCACATCTTCTTTGCCAAGCAGTCCGAAGAGCTGCCCGTATTCCTGCCATGTAGCCGGTGTGAGGAAGAGCAAAACGCTCGTCGGGTCGCAGAGTCCTCGCGGACTCTTTGTCGCGCTCATTACCCGCAATTCCTACATGTCCAGGCACCCAGCAGAAAATAATCTCGACATCCGCCCGACTCGCCAAAACCGTAGTGTGTCACGGATATCGCGAACCAGGGGATGCGGAGATTCCAATGCCACGAGAGCACTCAGGGCGCTCTGTGAGTCGCTATAGATCACAATCCGGGTACGTAGCGTTATGTCCCGTATCAAGTGGTGTAATGCCACCAGCTCGGCCGTGAAGACAGACGCAGCGATTAGCAGAGCCCCGCTGACTTCAAACAGAGGAAATACGGCGTGGAAGCCGACCCCCTCTTCGGATTTGGAGCCATCCGTATACACTGGCACGGGACAAACGTGACACGAGGTGTGCTCCAAAAAAGTCGAACGCAATACTCCCGGCGCTGTACAAGCTTTGTGAGCAGACGCGTGGCTACAAATAGCCAAATGTGGTACCCTCCAGGGTGACGTCCTGGGCAGAACCAGGGGAGCCACCGGCCCGAGAGCTATACCTAGCTCTCGAAGGAGTTTCCTGGCGCTATACCCAAAGGGCATAGGGTATGACTGACGTCGCTCGGCGGCATAGGCACCATCGAGATCAGCTGCGGATGCAGTGAGAGCTGTTGGCGACTGAGGGAGGCGCCGGGCTCGCGCGTACAGGCGAGTGATGCACTGCACGCGGCGCAGAGCGAGTGGCATCCCCTAGCATCGACCAACAGGCTCTCAATGGGGGAAGTGCGGAAGGCACCCGTCGCAAGGCGAAGGCCGGTGTGGTGGATCGAATCCACCTTCCGCAATAAACGCTCGGCTGTGGATGCATAAAACTCGCATCCGTAGTAGAGCTTCGAACGAACAAAGGATAGGTAAAAAAGTAAGGCAGTAGCTCTATCAGCACCCCAAGTGCTGAACGTCACGGAATGGAGAATATCCATGGCGCGGGTACAAGAGACCCTAAGGCTGCGAATATGAGCCTCTCAGGTGAAGCGTTGGTCAAATACAAGACCAAGGAAACGGTGCGATTCAATCACTTCCAGGCGTACCACATTAAGAAACAAGTCTGGGTCGGAGTGAGCGTGGATGGCGGCAGAAGTGCACCACCTTAGTCTTGTCAGGAAAACCGAAACCTGTGCGCTTCGGCATAGCGAGAGACGCGGTTTAATGTCTGTTGGAGTCGACGCTCCAGAGTTGGCATCTGGGCCACGCCAAAAGAGATCAAAAGGTCGTCCACGTAGAGAGTAGCAAGAAATTCTTCCGGCAGCACCGAGGTGATGCCGTTGATGCTCAGGGAAAAGAGTGCGACACTGAGGACACTTCCCTGCGGAACACCCCCTTCCTGCTCCTTTGGGCCGGAAAGGGCTTCTTCCCAACCGTACGCGGAATCGACGATCACGCAAAAATTCAGATATAAATATTGGGAGACATCCCCTCGCCCTCATCGTGTGGAGAGTCTCCATGATACCGTATCGCAATGCGGTATCATAGGCCTTCTCCAGATCGAAAAACACCGTGGCGTAGTGCTGTCTACGAAGGAAGGCCTCACAGACGGCATTTTCCAGTCGGAGCAGAGCATCCGATGTGGAATGGAGCTTGCGGAAGCCGTACTGTGCAGAAGACAGATGGCCTCCGCTGTCCAGGAGGCCATCAACTTGCACATGCAAGGTTAGAAAGATTGGGCGGAAACCGGCCGGAGTAGAGTGAATTCTCCCCGGTTTGCGAAAGGCGAGCAGACTAGCGATTCGCCAGGAATCTGGGAGACTCTCCACCTAGATCCTGTTGAACAAATCTAACAGAAAGGCCATGCCTCACTCACCCAGGTGTCGAAGCATGGCGTACGGGACATCGTCCGGACAATGGGCGGTGTCCGCGCACGAAGCGAAACTCGCTCCCAGTAAACCTGTCGTTAAAGGGTGGTCCGCATCTGGAGGTAAAGTCCAGCCGACGGCCTTCCGCGACATCACGACGTGCATTGAATGCTGGCGGAGCAGCATCCCGGCTAGAGAATTCGGAAAAAGCGGTCGCGAAGGATTCCGCCACGGACGCGGGGTCCGAGATTGCGGTCCCATTCTCCTGGAGAACGGGAGGGGGGTCCTGCGAGAACTTGCCCCGAATCCTTTTGACTTGCCTCTACACCTCTGCTAAAGGGGTCTTTCCCGTTAAGTGAAGACACGTATGCCCGCCAAGAAGAGCGGCGGGCGTGGTTCGAAATATACCGGAATCTAGCCCTAGCCCGACAGAATTCACCCACAGTGAAATCGTTCGGGCGGCGCTTATAGCGCATGTAGGCATAACGCTTCTGTTTGAGGGCCGTCTCACACTCGGCCGACCACCATTGGAGTGGTCGGCGTGCAAAACGGCCAGACGTTCTAGGAATAGTAGTCAGGCCCGCGGCGATGAGGTTGACGGAGAAGAACTCAACGGTCTCAGCTACCGACCTAAACTCCTCAACTGAAATAGAGAATTCAGTCATTTGCTGAAATGCAGGCCACCGGCCCGCGCCAAGCACAACGAGGTGGGCTCTCAGACGGCAGTTGCCCTGAAAATGATATTTGAATGGGAAAGTGATCACTACCATGGAGGTCATCGACCACCCCCCAATCAAAATCAGGCTGTGCATCCAAAGAGCACAAGGATAGGTCAAGGCAAGAAAATGAAGCGGTTCTCGGACAGTGATGCGTAAACTCATCCACGTTTAGGACACCCATCTCAAGCTCTTCGATCAGATCGGCAAGGAATTGTCCCCTGGGATTTATGGAGTAATCTCCCCAGAGAGGATGCCTGCCGTTCAGATCTCCAAGCAAGAGAAAGGGCTTCGGCAACCGTGCCACGACGCGGCGGAAGTTCCCCGCGTCGAAGTCAGCTGACGGTGGAATGTACGCAAAAATGATAGTATACCTCCTATCCAGGTGCAGCTGCACAGCAACTGTCTGAAAGGAGTTATCTAAAGAGAAAGGAAGAATGGAGACATCATGCCGGGTGAAAACCACGCATCCCCCAGCCCGGCCATCTCGCGGTGGTGGGGTCGTGAGACCCTTATATCCCGGGAGGGCAGGCAGGGGGCACGCGCCTAGCATGGTCTCCTGCAAAAAGATAGCTAACGGGGAACGGGACGAGACGAGCCTCCGCAGCTCCTCCCAGTTGGCCCGGAGTCCACGGCAATTCCATTGAAGGAATATGCCCTCCAGGCCTAGCTCGGAGGAGACGTGGGGGCCCTCCTCGAACAGAAGACCCTCACGGGAATGGCCGTACGCTTCCCGGGGACAGAACCCCGTGCGCCGTTTGCGGAACAAAGCGCTGTCGCCTTTGAGGACTTATTGGGGCAGGTTGGGCTTGCCATGCGAGTCTTTTCCTCCCTCCGCCTCGAAACCTTAGGCGGGCGTTTCGGCTTCAGAGGCGGGGGGCCCTCTTTTCGAGGAACCACCGTCTCCGAGCCACTAGCTCCACAACTAGGCGTGGACGAAGGAGCCAAAAATCCTTTGTTGCTGTCCTCATTTCGGGAGACAGCTTTAGGCCTATACCCCGGAAGATGGCCTAGCGACCAACTTCAGCGGTGTTGCCTCCTGTGAGTATAACGACTCGGTGGAGGCGCGTGGCCGTTTCGCCTTACGGGAAACGGTCACGCTGGGGGAAGAGGGGGGAGACCTGGTTTTAGCCAAGGAAGGGGGGAGCACCCGGGTTGAGAAGAGCCCGCAAATGGGTGCGGAAACAACCGTGCTCGTTGGCCTAGATGGGCCAGGAGCAGAGGGTGCCTTTCTAACTATTGAGGCATATGACGTCCCAGGCAGAGCCGGGCGCGCCAGGACCAAGTCCTTAGCCTCTCGGAATGACAGTCGATCCTGGGCCTGAACGGCCAGGATTTCTCTCTCAAGGAGATATGCACCACATTGCTTCGAAGAAGCAGGGTGCGGCTCTCGGCAATTGACACACTTGGCCACACACGATTTGGACTTATCGTGTGCGACCTTGGAACAATTTACACAGACTTCGGGTGTCCCCGAGTTTGCACGTCTACAGTCGAACGTGACGAAGAGTGTAGGGGTGGGTCTCGAGGCCCCTCCCTGTCTTCTCATCACACGTTCGACCTTGACCGCTCCATGGTCGGCCAGCTCTAGGGTGATGTCCTCAATGGAATAGTCAACGAGTTCCCTCGCATAAACTACTCCTTTTACAAAGTTCATGGTAGAGTGCGGCGTCACACTCACCGGGGTGCCATCAAGTGTCCGAAGAGCACTTATCTTGGCCGCATTCGCCAGAAGGCTCCCGTCCGAGAAACGGGTCACCTTCGGCTCTCTACCAATTGCACTAGCTAATCCTCTCCTCTGATGGATCATGTTGCCCTTGGACAACATGGTGCCATCAGTGGAGCGAATAACGAAGAAGCGCTTGAAGCCAGGGGGCTCGAAAACGCCAGGTAACCTCTGAATGAGGGGCCCCGATGTCATCGAGGCTCCGCCCTGTGCACTCTTGGTCTTAGTCTTAGTCAGGGGCTCCGCACACGGGAGGGGGGGGGGGGTAGAGGGGCCGGATGTGCCGATCTTAGCTTGGTCGCCTACCAAAGTGGCAGCAAACTCATCCGTCCCCGCAGCCCCTGCAGATGGAGAGGAGCCCCGAGTCTTCTGGGTCTTTTTAGTCTTTTTCTTTTTTCAAGAGGAGAGTGGGGAATGAACTCGCTTCTCACCTTCGCCGGCAGAAGTCCCCAGGCCAGATGGACCAGCCTCAGCCAGGTATATATTTTCAGTGTATTCAAACCATGATTTAAATCCTCAGGACTCATTTCAGAATTATAAAGTCTTATCGCATATTAGTTCATATACATAGTAAATTGCTTATCATCCAATTTCAATGTGTCATCCTAAATACTATTTTAATATAATATGCATATAGAGCAGTATTTTATTAAAGCATACATTAGATATTTATTAAAAAGCAAGGGTACTGGTATTAGTACCGTAGATGTTGATTACAATAGTGTATTTAACAGTACACATCAAACACCAAAATCGTCACTTTTTCGGCTAAGTTGTGCTCACATAAAAATCTGTAGCTCCTAAAATAAACAGTTCTCAAAGAAAATTCTTTATGAACACTGCATGCCCCCATTTTTCAACCAGGGCAGGTGCCCTAGTGGGTTAATTAGTAACATAAAGTGCAATAGCAAGTCCCATCAGCTTTAGCTATCCAAGAGACGATAGATTAGTAACCACAAAACAGAAATTATAAGAATAGAATGGAAACTACAGTCTTGCAGATAAATTGAGACCAATTTTAAGCAGTTGATTTTGTGGGCTCAACAATTCATTTTCTGACAAAACCTTGCTTGCATAAACATCTAATCCTCCTCCTTATTTTCAGATAAAGGGCGAACTGATTCAACAGCAGAAAGACACGGAACAACAGAATCGTTCTGCCATTGTAGTTTTGGCAGGGGCTGGGCCTGGCACACTGCCAACAACATTGTTAAGTTGACGAAACTTCCAACAATTTAAAGAAGAGGGAAAGGTTGATAGAAAAGAACAAGACTTAAAGTGATTTCAAGTTCAATCCAAGGTTTCTCGCTGGCCTCAAACGCTCGATTGAAGCCAACCCATCCACATCCATAACAACTCTTGCAAAGAAACACAATGTGTCCCTTTCCACGATGTCCAGAGCTGTGAACAGGAACCTTGGCACACGAGCTAAGTTCGACAATGCTGTCACCTCCTAACAGCCAACGCCAAAGCAATCAGAGCCGAGTGATGCCCAAAGCTTCTGTCATCGATCAAACATCAGAGTGCAGGGAAAGCTCTCGTGTTTGTGGACGCTGAGGGCAATCACAGAAATTTTCGGGTGATTGCATACGACCTTTCTAACGTCCCACCTGTGTTTAAGACTAAGAATCCTGCCTCTGTGATGGTATTTGGTGCCGCGGCGAGTGATGGAAGTGTCATGGATCCATACTTCAGTGAGAATGGTTTGGGGATCGGTACAAAGGAGTATCTGGACATCTTGAAAACCTCTGTTACCTTGGATGGAGCAGAAGTTTGGGTTGGATAATGTGGTGCTTTTCCAGGACTCTGCATCATGCCATAGCTCAAAAGCAACACAAGCCTTCCTTGGTGAGAAGGTGCCATTTTTTGTGAGGGCCGACATCTGGCCCAGTAATAGCCCAGATCTCAACCTTCTTGATTACTTTTTGTGGGGCGTACTTCAAGCAAGGACTAATGCTTCACCACACTAGTGTCAGAGGTTTGAGGACCTGCATCGCTCGTGCGATACGCAAAACCAAAAGGACGGAGGTTGTGGCATCTTCAAAAAGGTTTAGTTCTCGTGTTAATGCAGTAATTACCTACAAATGGGCGGCCATATTGAGTGATAAATGTTCTTGTGCTACTACATATGTCGTTCAAATTATATATATGTACTACCATTATTTTAGTATTTATAACCCGTTTTATGCATCTCAAAAAATCGCCTAAATTTACTTGCAAGACCCTGTAAATGTGGGCCAGAGCTAGCTTGGGAATAGACACACCCACAAGGGGCAGAAAAGGATAACCTTAGAACTTACCCAAGTTGCGGCTGAAGTGTCAGTTGTCGACCACTGTGCTTGCTTAAATAAAATCTCTTAAAAGCTTCAAAGGCAACCCGAGGTGCTTCAGGAATATTTGCCTTTAAGTTTGTTGATTGTGTGGGCCAATGTCCCGTAGTCAAGACCCGTACATAAATATCAACACCATTTAGACTCGTCTGAAAGGGGCAACATCAAATAAAAATGTTAACTTGGAAGGTTGATATGCTAAAAAAAAGTTGATACTTTTAAATTAAAATAGTGTAAAACATTAAAAAAATAACTTGGAGAGGGTTGTCTAATTTTTTTTCAGGTTACAAATATTTAAGAAATATAAGACGCAAATTGATGAGTTTTGGGGATATGGAATGTGCAGGTAAACATATTCAGGATATTTAGGAATATAAATGATAAACTTACAAAGTAGCATGTGAAGGAGATCTAATGCAACAATGTACCACAAAAACAATAAAAAAACATTTTTTTTTAAATTTAGGAGCCTATCTGGCGACTGCCTACTTGGGCATAAGTTGCTGTACTGAACACAGCCTACTACTAAGCTATATTAACAAATAACAATATGTAAATAACAATGATAAAAAAGGACACGAGCTAAAAAGAGAAAACAAAAAAGAAAAAGAAAAAAGGCAACCTGAAGCGCCGCGGCATTGGGAGGGTATATCCATGGGCACAGTCGCGGCGCAACGGCATACAACTTTAGGTTCCCATCGACCATCTTCTTTGCCAAGCAGCCCGTGGAGCTGGCTGTATTCCTGCCATGTAATCAGTGTGAGGAAGAGAGAAACGCTGGTAGCTCAGTCCTCGCGGATTATTTGGCGCCATCATTCCCCGCAATTGCTACATATGCAGGAAACCAGCATAAGATAATCTCAACATCAACCCGGCTTGCCAAACAGGTAATGCGCAGATTCGAATGCTACGAGAACACTCATGGCGGTTTGTGAGTCGCTATAGATCCCAATCAGGTCTCCGAACCGGGCACGTCGCGTAATCTCCCGTACCGAGCGGTGTATTGCAAACAGCTCGGCCGTGAAGACAGACGCAGCGCCAGGCAGAGCCCCGCTGACTTCAAACAAAGAGGATAAGGCATAGAAACCGACTCCTTCTTCGGACTTGGAGCCATCCATATACACTCGCACGGGTCCAGCGTGACACGAGGTGTGGTCCAAAAAGGTCGAACGCAATACTCCCGGCGCTGTAAAAGCTTTGGGAGCAGAGGCGTGGCGACAAATGGTCAAATGTGGTACCCTCCAGGGTGGCGTCCTGGGCAGAACAAGGGGCGCCACTGGCTCGAGAGCAAAACCTAGATGTCGAAGCAGTTTTCTGACCCTAAAGCCGAAGGGCTTAGGGTATGACTGGCGTCTCTCGGCAGGATAGGCACTGTCGATATCAGCTGCGGATGCAGTGAGAGCTGTTGGCGACTGAGGAAGCCGCCGGGCTCGCGCGTACAGGCGAGAAATGCACTGGACACGCGGCAGAGCGAGTGGCATCGCCCCAGCATCGCCTAGTAGGCTCTCAATGGGGAATGTGCGGAAGGCACCGGTCGCCAAGTGAAGGAGGTTATGGTGGATCGAGTCCACCTTTCGGAGCAAACGCTCGGCGGTGGATGCATAAAACTCACATCCGTAGTCGAGCTTCGAACGAACAAAGGATCGATCAAAAAGTAGTAAGGCAGTAGCCCTATCACCGCTGAAGGTGACGGAGCGAAAAATATCCATGGCGCGGGTACAAGAGACCCTAAGGCTGCGGACATAAGCCTCCCAGGTGAGGCGTCGGTCAAATACAAGATCAAGGGAACGGTGCGAGTCCACCACTTCCAGGCGCATCCCATTTAGAAACAAGTCTGCATCACCTTAGTCTTGGCCAAGGAAAACAGAAAAGCCTGTGTGCTTCGGCATAGCGAGAGACGCGGTTCAAGGCTTGTTGGGGGTCGACGCTCCAGTTAGCATCTGGGCCGCGGACACCCTCTTCCTGTTCCATTGGGCCGGAGAGGGCTCCCCCACTCGTAGGCGGAATCGACGATCTCTCAAAAATTCAGATATAAAGATTGGGAGGCATCCCCTCGCCCCCATCGTGTGTAGAGTCTCCATGATACCGTATCGCCATGCGATATCATAGGCCTTCTCCAGATCGAAAAACACCGTGGCGTAGTGCTGTCTACGAAGGAAGGCCTCGCAGACGGCATTTTCCAGTCGGAGCAGAGCATCCGACGTGGAGTGGAACTTGCGGAAGCCGGACTGTGAAGAAGACAGATGGCTTTCGCTCTCCAGAAAAAAAGCTAATCTAACATTTACCAATTTCTCCATCATCTTGCACACGCAGGAAGTTAAGAGAGAGTGGGCGGAAACCGGTCGAGGTAGAGTGATCTCTCCCCGGGTTGCGAAAAGCGAGCACAGTAGCGATTCGCCAGGAATCTGGCAGGATACCCTCTACCCATATCCTGTTGAACAAATCTAACTGAAATGCCATGCCTCACTCACCCAGGTGTCGAAGGATGGCGTACGGAACAACTTCTCGACCAGGGGCGGTGTCCGTGCACGAAGCGAGAGCAGAACGCAACTTACTCAGAGTATATCTGTCGTTGAAGGGTTCTCCCCATGTGGAGGTAAAGTCCAGTCGGCGGCATTCCGCGAATTCACGACGTGAATGCTGGCGGAGCAGCATCCGGGTAGAGGATGCGATAAAAGCGGTTGTGAAGGATTCCACCATGGCCGCGGGGTCCGAGATTACCGTCCCATTTTCCTGGAAAACGCGAGGGGGGTCCAGCGAGAACTTGCCCGGAATCCTTTTGACTCGCTTCCACACCTCTGCGAGAGGGGTCTTCCCGTTAAGTGAAGACATGTATGGTCGCCAAGAAGAGCGGCGGGCGTGCTTCGAAATATACGGGAACCTAGCCCTAGCCCGACGAAATTCAGCGACAGTGAAATCGTTCGGGCGGCGCTTATGGCACATATAGACATAGCGCTTCTATTTAATGCCATCTCACACTCCGCTGACCATTAGGAGAGTGGTCGGCGTGCAAAACGGCCAGAGGTTCTAGGGATAGTAGTTACGCCCACGGCGATGAGGTTGCCGGAGAAGAACTCAACAGCCTCATCAACCGAGTTAAACTCCTCTACTGAGAGAGAGAAATCAGTCATTTCCTGAAATACGGACCCCCACTCCCGCGCCACAGCGGCCCAGAAAATGATATTTGAATGGGAAAGTGATCACTACCATGGAGGTCATCGACCACCACTCACCCAAAATCAGGCTGTGCATCCAGAGAGCACAGAGATAGATCGAGGCAGAAAAATGAAGCGGTTCTCGGGCAGTGATACGTAAACTCATCCATATTCAGGACACCTATCTCCAGATTGTCGATCAGGTCGGGAGGAGGGAGGGGGGGGTACTTGACCCGTGGGATTCGTCGAGTACTTTCCCCAGAGGAAGTGTCTACCGTTCACATCTCCGAGCGAGAGTAATGGCCTAGGCACCAGTGCCACGACGCGGCCGAAGCCCTCCGCATCGAAGTCGGCTGACATTAGTATGTACGCGGAAATAACAGTATACCTCCTATCCAGGTGCAGCTGCTTTATTTACTGCCTAAAATGAGTTATCTAAAGCAAAGCGAACTGAGACGACATGCAGGGTGAAAATCGCGCATCCTCCTGCCTGGCCCCCATCCCGTGGTGGTGGGGTCACAAAACCCTTAAACACGGGAGGCGTGGGCAGGGGGCACGCGCCCAGCATGGTCTCCTGCAAAAAGATAGCTAATGAGGAACAGGAGTTTCCGCAGCTCTTTCCAGTTGGCATTCCAATGAAGGAATATGCCATCGAGGCCCAGCTCGGAGATGCGGGGGCCCTCTTCGAAGAAAAGACCCTCACGGGCATGGCCGTACGCTTACAGGAGGCATAACTCCGGGCGCTGTTGGCCGCCATGCGAGTCTTTTCCTCCCACCGCTTCGAAATCTTAGGTGAGCGAGACAGCTTCGGAGGACCCACCGTCTCTGAGTCACCCAGCCTACCACTGGGTGTTGTCCTCATTTCGTGTAGCAGCTTTAGGAACCCCGGAAGGTGGCGTCACGACCAACTTCAGGAGTGTTGCCACCTGTGAGTCTAGCGACTCGGTGGAGGCACGCGTCTGTTTCGCCTTACACAGTCAGGTTCGGGAAAGGAAGGGAAGCTCTGGTTTTAGCCGGGGCTGGGTGTAAACCCTTTGTGCCGCCAGCTTTACCAGGAAAGCGCCTGGAGGATAGAGCACGCAGAAGGGTTCCGAATGGGTGTGGAAACGACTGTGCTCGTAGGCCTGGAGCAGAGGGTGTCTTTCTTAATATTGAGGCATAGGAGCGAGCTGGGCAAGCAAGGACCAAGTCCTTAGCCTTGAGAAATGAGAGACGATCCTGGGCCTGAACTGCCAGGATTTCCTTCTCAAGGAAATTGCAACACATTGCTTCGAAGAAGCAGGGTGCCGCTCTCCACAATTGAAACGATTATCATATGCGGCCTTAGAGCCACTTACACAGACTTCGGGTAACCCCGATTTTGCACGTCTACACGAGTGATTAACATGGCCGAAGCGGTGATAGTAATAGCACCTCGCAGCAGTGGCACGAATGCCTGCACGCGGTAGCGATACCAACCGGCACGCACCGACTCAGGGAGCTTGTCACAGTCGAACGTGACGAAAATTGTAGGGGTGGGTCTCGAGGCCCCTCCTTGTTTTCTCATCACACGCTTAACCTTACTGCTCCATGGTCGGCTAGCTCTGAGGTTACGTGAACTATGGAGTAGTCCACGAGTTCCCTCATATAAACCACTCCTTTCACGAAGATCATGGTAGAGTGCAGCGTCACACTCACAGGTGTGCCATCAAGTGTCCGAAGGGCACTTATCATGGCCGTCCAAGAAACGAGTCACTTTCTGCTCTCTACCAATCACACTAGCTAAAGCTTTCCTCTGATGGAACATATTACCCTTTGCTTACATGCTGCCATCAGTTGAGGAAATAACCAGGAAGCATTTGAAGCCAGCCGGATCGAAAACGCCAGGTTGTCTCTGAATGAGGAGCTCCGATGTAATCGATGCTCCGTTCTGCACAAGAGAGGACGGCGAGGAATGAACCCGCTTCTCCCCTCCACCGGTAGGAGCCCCCAGGCCAGATGGACCGGCCTCAGCAAGATCCTTCTCCGAGATGGATTTTTTTTTTTAAGGGGCTATCTGGCGACTTAGGCATAAGTCGCCGTAAACAAACAGCCTAGTGCTAGGCTACTTTAAAAAATTTGAACAGGAAAACACAATAAAAAGAAATAGCAATAACAAAAACAACTAAACCTAGTTAAATTAAAGGGAGAAGGTCGGCCTCCCCCAAATAGTAAACAAGTCCACCAGTCAATGTGCACCCCGCCCATCCCGGTAACGGGACAGGTAACGTGCGCGAAGATCACCCAGACTGGGACATTCGACAACAATGTGCCGAACAGTCTGGGGGACGACGCAGTCGTCGAAATAGGGCGCAGGCGAGCGCTCCATCAAAAAGCAATGCGTCACACGAGTGGGTCCGATTCGGAGACAACAGAAAGCGACCTGAAGCCGTCGCGGCATTGGGGGATAGGTCCATGTGAACAGTCGCGGAGCAATGGCACACAACTTTAAGTTCCCTTCGACCGCTTCCAATCTTCTTTGCCAATCAGTCCGAAGAGCTGCCCGTATTCCTGCCATGTAGTCGGTGTGAGGAAGAGCGAAACGCTGGTCCGGTCACAGAGTCCTCGCGGACTCTTTGGCGGCCTCATCAGGGCGCGCTCATTCCCCACAATTCCTACATGTCCAGGAACCCAGAAAGATAATCTCGACATCTGCCCGGTTCGACATAACCGTGGCGTAACGGATATCGCGAATCAGGGGATGCGGAAATTCCAATGCTCCGAGAGCACTCAGGGCGCTTTGTGAGTCGCTATAGATCACAATCCGGTCTCCGAACCGGGCACGTCGCGTAATCTCCCGTACCGAGTGGTGTATTGCCATCAGCTCGGCCGTGAAGACAGACGCAGCGCCAGGCAGAGCCCCGCTGACTTCAAACAGAGGGGATAAAGCGTGGAAGCCGACCCCCTCTTCGGACTTTGAGCCATCCATATACACTGGCACGGTTTCAGCGTGACACGATGTGTGCTCCAAAAAGGTCGAACGCTACACTCCCGGTGCAGTACAAGCTTTGGGAGCAGAGGCGTGGCGACAAATAGCCCAATGTGGTACCCTCCAGGGGGGCGTTCTGGGCAGAAACAGGGGCGCAACCAGCCCGAGAGCTATATCTAGCTTTCGAAGGAGTTTCCTGGCCCTAAACCCAAAGGGCTTAGGGTATGACTGGCGTCTCTCGGCAGCATAGGCACCATCGAGATCAGCTGCGGATGCAGTGAGAGCTGTTGGCGACTAAATGAGGAGCCGGGCTCGCGCGTACAGGCGAGTGATGCACTGCACGCGGCACAGAGCGAGTGGCATCTCGAATCCACCTTCCACAATAAACGCTCGGCTGCGGATGCATAAAACTCGCATCCGTAGTCGAGCTTCGAACGAACAAAGGATCGATAAAAAAGTAGGGCAGTAGCCCTATCAGCGCCCCAAGCGATGAACGTCACGGAACGGAGAATGTCCATGGCGCGGGTACAAGAGACCCTAAGGCTGCGAATATGAGCCTCCCAGGTGAGGCGTCGGTCGAATACAAGACCAAGGATAAGGTACGATTCCACCACATTCAGGCGCACCCCATTAAGAAACAAATCTGGGTCGGGGTGAAGCCGTGGATGGCGGCAGAAGTGCACCCCCTTAGTCTTGGCTAAAGAAAACCGAAACCTGTGCGCTTCGTCATAGCGAGAGATGCGGTTCAATGCCTGTTGGAGTCGACGCTCCAGAGTTGCCATCTGGGCCGCGCCAAAAGAGATCGAAAGGTCATCCACGTAGAGCGTAGCGAGAACATCTTTCGGCAGCACCGAGGTGATGCCGTTGATGCTCAGGGCAAAGAGTGTGACACTGAGGACACTTTCCTGTGGGACACCCCCTTCCTGCTCCTTTGGGCCGGAGAGGGCTCCCCCCACTCGTACGCGGAATCGACGATCTCACAAAAATTCAGATATAAACATTGGGAGGCGTCCCCTCGCGCCAATCGTGTGGAGAGTCTCCATGATACCGTATCGCCACGAGGTATCATAGGCCTTCTCCAGATAGAAAAACAGCGTGGTGTAGTCCTGTCTACGAAGGAAAGCCTCACAGACGGCATTTTCCAGTCGGAGCAGAGCATCCGAAGTGGAGTGGAACTTGCGGAAGCCGTACTGTGCAGAAGACAGATGGCCTCCGCTGTCCAGGAAAAAGGCTAATCTAACATTTACCAATCTCTCCATCAACTTGCACACGCAAGAGATTAGAGAGATTGGGCGGAAACCGGTCGAGGTAGTGAGATCTCTCCCCGGGTTGCGAAAAGCGAGCACAGTAGCGATTCGCCAGGAGTCTGGGAGAAGACCCTCCACCCAGATCCTGTTGATCAAATCTAACAGAAAGACCATGCCTCGCTCACCCAGGGGTCGAAGCATGGCGTACGGACCATGGGCGGTGTTCGCACACGAAGCGAGAGCGGAGCGCCACTCACTCACAGTAAACTCCTCGACTGAGATAGAGAATTCAGTCATTTCCTGAAATGCAGGCCACCGCGCCCGCGCCAAGCACCACCGAAGTGGGCTCTCAGGCGGCAGTTGCCCTGAAAATGATATTTGAATGGGAAAGTGATCACTACCATGGAGGTCATCGACCACCCCCCAATCAAAATCAGGCTGTGCATCCGAAGAGCACAAGGAGAGGTCAAGGCAAGAAAATGAAGCGTTTCTCGGACAGTGATGCGTAAACTCATCCACGTTTAGGACACCCATCTCAAGCTCTTCGATCAGATCGGCAAGGACTTGTCCCCTGGGATTTATGGAGTAATCTCCCCAGAGAGGATGCCTCCCGTTCAGATCTCCAAGCAAGAGAAAGGGCCTCGGCAACCGTGCCACGACGCGGCAGGAGGCGACCGCGTCGAAGTCAGCTGACCGTGGAATGTACGGAGAAATGATAGTATACCTCCTATCCAGGTGCAGCTGCACAGCCACTGCCTGAAAGGAGGTATCTAAAGAGAAAGGAAGAACGGAGACATCAAGCCGGGTGTAGACCGGGCATACCCCAGCCCGGCCATCCCTCGGTGGTGGGGTCGCAAGACTCATACACCGGGAGGGCGGGCAGGGGGCACGCGCTTAGCATGATCTCCTACAAAAAGATAGCTAACGGGAAACGGGACGAGACGAGCCTCCGCAGCTCCTCCCAGTTAGCCCGGAGTCCACGGCAATTCCATTGAAGAAATATGCCCTCCAGGCCTAGCTCGGAGGAGACGTGGGGGCCCTCCTCGAACAGAAGACCCTCACGTGAACGGCCGTACGCTTCCCGGGGGCAGAACCCCAGGCGCTGTTGGCCGGAAAAAGCGCTGAAGCCGCTGTCGCCTTCGACGACTTATTGGGGGAGGTTGGGCTTGCCATGCGAGTTTTTTCCTCCCTCCGCCTCGAAACCTTAGGCGGAGGGCCCTCTTTTCGAGGAACCACCGTCTCCGAGCCACTCACTTCACCACTAGACGTGGGCGAAGGAGCAAAAGCTCTTTTGTTGCTGTCCTCCTTTCGAGGGACAGCTTTAGGAACCCCGGAAGATGGCCTAGCGACCATCTTCAGGGGTGTTGCCTCCTGTGAGTCTAACGACTCGGTGGAGGCGCGTGGCCGTTTCACCTTACGGGAAACGGCCACGCTGGGGGAGCCCTGGTTTTAACCGGGGCTGGGTTTGAACCCTTTTTGCCGCCAGCTTTACCAGGGGAGCGCCCGGGTTGAGTAGAGCCCGCAGAAGGGCTCCGAATGGGCGCGGAAACAACCTTGCTCGTTGGTCTGGATGGGCCAGGAGCAGAGGGTGTCTTTCTAACTATTGAGGCATATGACGTCCCAGGCAGAGCCGGGCGCGCCAGGACCAAGTCCTTAGCCTCGCGGAATGAGAGTCGATCCTGGGCCTGAACGGCCAGGATTTCTTTCTCAAGGAGATATGCACCACATTGCTTCGAAAAAGCGGGTCGCGGCTCTCCGCAATTGACACACTTGGCCACACACGATTTGGACTTATCGTGTGCGGCCTTGGAGCAATTTACACAAACTTCGGGTGACCCCGACTTTGCACGTCTACAAGAACGATTCGTATGGCCGAAGCGGTGACAGTAATAGCACCGCCGCGGAAGTGGCACAAATGCCTTCACGCGTTATGGGTACCAACCAGCACGCACCGACTCAGGGAGCTTGTCACAGTCGAACGTGACGAAGATTGTAGTAGGGGTGGGTCTCGAGGCCCCTTCCTGTTTTCTCATCACACGTTCGACCTTGACCGCCCCATGGTCGGCCAGCTCTAAGGTGATATCCTCTATGGAGTAGTCAACGAGTTCCCTCGCATAAACTACTCCTTTCACAAAGTTCATGGTAGAGTGCAGCGTCACACTCACCTGGGTGCCATGAAGTGTCCGAAGAGCAATTATATTGGCCGCCTCGGCGGGATTCGCCGCATTCGCCAGAAGGCTCCCGTCCGAGAAACGGGTCACCTTCGGCTCTCTACCAATTACACTTGCTAATCCTCTCCTCTGATGGATCATGTTGCCCTTGGCCAACATGCTGCCATCAGTGGAGCGAATAACGAGGAAGCGTGTGAAGCCAGCGGGCTCAAAAACGCCAGGTAACCTCTGAATGAGGGGCCCCGATGTCACCGAGGCTCCGCCCTGTGCACTCTTGGTCTTAGTCAGGGGCTCCGCAACCGGGGAGGGGGGAGGCAGATGGGCCGGATGTGCCGATCTTAGCTTGGTCGCTTGCCAGAGTGGCAGCAGACCCATCCGTCCCCGCAGCCCCCGCGGACGGAGAGGAGCCCCTAGTCTTCTTTGTCTTTTTCGTCTTAGTCTTTTTCTTTTTTGGAGAAGGGGGCGGGGAATGAACCCGCTTCTCACCTCCGCCGGCAGAAGCCCCTAGGCCAGATGGACCGGCCTCGGCCAGGTCCTTCTCCGAAATGGAGAAGGTCCTGGTGGTCGCAGGGGCACCGGTCGGAGGAGATCCCTCCCCTTCTTGTACTGCCTCAGAAACCCTAACCGTTCCAGGAGGACCTTGCATAGGGGCGGATTTGGGTTCGGTGTTTGGCGCCGAGCCCGGATTCCCCCCCATGGAAGGCCCTACCCTCTGAGGCTGGGTTTCCTCAAGGACCATGTCTATCACAGGAGGGGCCTCCAGTTGGCCATCCCCTCCCTCAAAGCACAGGCCTTGACCCCAGCAAGGTTTAAAATTCTTGACAGCAGGTCGTTTGAGGGAAGCGAACAAAGGTGCCTGGCTTCCCTCTCCCCCATAAGGGGGTTTGCCCTACCGAGCCGCTTACACGAGGGGCGGTCGGGAATGGGCTGCCTGCTGGCTTTCTTGGCAGTCCCCTTAGAAAGAAAAGGAGGGACTGCCCCCTGAAATAGGGAGGTGCCCAAAAGCACCTCCAGAGAAGGGGGTGAGGGGGAGTCCCCTACACCCGTAGGCGTAGGAGAGGAGTAAGCCTCCTCTCCGGTTAAAGTACTATGGAGGGTCCCCTGCGCAAGCACAAGGGGGGGAGACCTCCCTTTTTTCGGTGGAGCTTCCCGAGGGCGGCTCCGTTGATGAGGAAGAGGAATTGGGGAGAGATTTGGGTTTTTGATGATCATACATGGGCATAGTGACCCTCTTTTTTACACGGGATGCAATCGCGCATCACCTTTCGCAGTAGCCCGCACTGCAAGAGGTGCTTACAGGCCCGGCAGTGCCAGGTGCCGCCATTTGGGACCACCCCTCCCGCCTGGAGGCCTCGCAGTCCATCGGCATGGCGGCTCCACCTTAGATATGGCGTAAAATCAAGGATATACATTGAATTGAGGAGGAAAAGGGATATGAGGAAGGTATGGGTGGGGACGAAACAGGTTGTTAAAAAAACCCATCCCGAACCGGAGCTCAGGGGTTAGGGAACATTGTCCCCTACCGCCTTAATCCCGATCCGGGGCGGTTGGCTTGAGAAGAAGGTCAGCATCTACCCTGTGAAATTAGAGGCTGACCAGAGAAAGTTGTGGGAGAGGTTGTATGAAAAGCGACGAGGTAGGGGAGAAATACAGGCTATCTGAAGGAAGGAAGAGAGGCTAAGCTTGGACCAGACGGAGCGCTGGATCCCGTCAGCACGGCAGCCAGGATGGCAAATCGCCGCGCCCGTTACGGGGTCTCCGAGATGGAGAAGGTCATGGCTGCCACAGGGGCACCAGTCAGAAGAGATCCATCCTCTTCTTGTAAAATCTTTGAGACTCGAGCCGTCTGAGGAGGACCTTGCACAGGGGCGGACTCGAGTTCAGTGCTTTGCACCGAGCATAAGTCAGTCCCCATGGAAGGCCCTACCATCTAGGGTTGGGTTGCCTCAGGGACCATACCCATAATACTCCATGTGGCCATCCTCCCCTAGGACATCACAGGTCCCAATGGTCAGAAAGTCTTTGATAGGGGGAGGGAGGGGGAGGGAGGGCGGGCAGGTACGGTGACCCCCTCTAAACTCAATATTCGAGCCCGCAGGTCTTTTAGAGGGAAGGGGCCAATGGGCCCTGTCTTCCCTCATTTCCCTAACGGGGTTAGCCCTATCGTGGTCAATTATGGGCTGCCTGACTTTCTTGGTAGTCCCCTTAGATAATAAAAGGGGGACTGCCACTGGAGAAAGGGAGTCACCCAAGGGCTGCTCCAGAAGAGGGGGTGAGGGGGAGCCCCCTACACCCGTAGGCAAAGGAGAGGAGTAAGCTTCCTCTCTGGTCGAAGAGTTTTGGAGGGTCCCCTGCGAAAACACAGAGGAGGGGACTCCATTTTATCGGTGGAGCTACCGAGGGTGGCTCCGACGATGTTAAAGGGATAAAGATTTGTTTTTTTGTTTGATTTTCATCATCAGGCATGGTGACCCTATACATTTCACAGGACGCGTAGTAGCCTGCTTTGCGAGGTGTGAGTACAGAGCCAGCAGAAGTGACCTCCGCCATTCGAGGCCACTCCTCCCGCCCAGTGACCTGGCAGACATCAGCATAGCGGCTCCACCTTGGGCACACCGTAAAAATTGATACGAGATAGAAGGGAGAATGAAAGGGGATGTGAGGAAGGTGTGGGTGGGGATGAAGCAGGTTGCTAATAACTCACCACCTCAGGCCGGAGCTCAAGGGTGAGGGAACATTGTCCCATCCAACCTCAGCCCCGATCCGGGATAGTTGGGTGAGAGAAAGCTGGTTGGCATCTACCCTGTGAAATTAGAGGCCAACCAGAGAAAGTTGTGGGAGAGATTGTAGGGAAAATGAGGAAGTAGAGTAAAAACACAGGCTGTCAGAAAGAAGAGGCTAAGCTGGGGCTGGACGGGACGCTGTCCCATTAGAATGGGGACACAAAAGGCAACCACGGCGCCCCTTATGTGGGCTTGCTAATGCAATTTTGTGGCCATTGTGGTGGTACTATCAAAGCAATCTTAAACTCCAGCCAATGTTCCACTTTTCAAAGCCCTTACTTACAAACGCCAGATCCATTCCATAGCAAAATCAGCACGATTGTTTTAGTATCAGGGTTACTATATCATCAACTCCAGCTGCCATTCTATTTTTCAAACCTCTCAGTGTGAATTACTCTTGCATGCTAATTGTTTCATCCTTCAACAGATGAAAGTCAGAATTAAGAGAACTTACCCCTAAAGAATTCACTTTCTGCTTAAACTCTTCATTAATGGTCAAAGACACAGACATATCCTTGAACATTCCTTCAAGCTTGGAAGTAAATTGGCAACCACACTCAGTCTTCAGTTTGGAAATCATCGTTTTTTCAGAATCCTCGGAGACACTTTTCTGCAACAGGAGGCGTTTGGCCAAGTGCTGCTTGTAATACCGCTCAAAAACGTCCTTCTCCTGAAGAAACCGGAAGAGCACCATTGTCTTGTCGAGGACAGCTTCAATTTCCGCTTCACTCATCTAAGGCAGAAGAATGGAAAGAGACTACTAAAATAATAGTATTTATTTCTTAGTCCCTCTATTTGAAGATACATATCCATTAGTGGTAACAGTCTTGACTTTTAAGTAGCAAACCCAACCTGCTAAATGACCTAGACTAAAATGCAAAAACAGGGAGACTTATCAAAATTAGATGGTACTTTATCTCCAACAAGATCATCTTGTTGGAGAAACTTTGAGATTGCCACTATAAACTAAAACTATTAACAAGGTGAAGAGAACAAAACCAATCTTGGCCCCCTTAAAAGAGTATGAAAATTGTTTGCCAGAGATAAGAGAACTGTTCAATGGACAAAAATCCCACAGAATGGTTTTGCTTCACCACAATGCTTTTGTGATACCTGTGAATCTCCAAGAAGTTCGAATGAAACTTACACCTTTGACACCTTTTTTCAATTTGTCATCTATGAAGAGAGATAAATACTCAGGCGACTTGGGGTTTAGGTTGAGGAAATATTCAAAGTCTGTAGCGATCATTTGTTTGATCAACTTGTCATTGTTGAAGGAATGGACAAGAAAATGATCAAAATGATCTTTCAAATCCAAAAGATTCTGTTCAAAGAAATAAATTTAATTACTAATCAGGTTAAATTGATATACAATATATTGTTGTTTCATTAAGTCTGATATGACTTCAGCTATCCAATGCCCATTAAATACAGCAAATTGGAGAACAAAAGGAGGAATTAGGATGAAAAATGATAAGCAAAGCTTCTCAACCCAGAAAAAATTGGAAAGCCTTATAGAAAACCTCTCTCTACTACATATTAGGCCCAAGGCGGATCCACATATATATTAACTTGCTCCCAAGTTTATACACCTTCCCTGCATCAATAATTAGGAGTAACAAAGATGCCTTTCACAATTGCTTGTCATTTTTTTAACTAGTAGCATTCTTTTTGTTTAGAAAAAGAATTGGGTGAGTTTGGGGATGGATGTATAAAGGAATCTTATAAGACAATTACGAGTGTGGGTGAGCCTAAATGGGAGGTAGTGAAAGAAAGAATAATAGTACAGTGCAAGAGAATGAAGAAAAGTGTAAAATACAAGAAGTTGAATAGGTTTAAAGAAGCAAGAATGGAGGTTTGGCAATGAGGGAATAAATGAAAATAAAGACCTAAGGAAAAGGTTTCTGGGAACTGTCCTAGATAGGGTTTGTGAGTATGTGAATTTCAGGATGAAAGAAAAGATGAAATGGACAGGAGAGCGATTGTTGTGGGAGGATGTGCTTGAGATTATAGATCATGAGTTTGAGGCTTATGGAAGGTAGGAAGGCTCCATATACACAGCACGGAACCCAAGTAAAAGTAAGTTACCCCAGTTCCTGTCATACTGGGATGCATTGCTGGGGAACCCTGTTGAGGTGATGCAAAGTTTTTGGACAATTACTATGGTTAGGATGAATGACAGATGGTATATGTTGGCTGCAAACACAGTGCGAATAGAGGTATGAATGCAAGTGGGAATGATTGGTGGTGAACACTCAGAAGGGTAGGAGTGATAGTCGCATGAATGGAAGGAATGGTAGTAGATCCAGAGGGAATGAGCCATGGTGCCTATGATTTAAGAATGTTTTAATTTTTTTTTAATTTTCAGAGCCCATCTGACGACTGCTTACTAGGGCAAAAGTTGCCATACTCAAGCTAAAGCTTACTAGTAGGCTAGATTAAAAAACAAATAACAAAGATAAAATAAGAGACTAAGCACAGGATAAAAAAACAACAATAATGATAAAAACAAAAAGGCAACAAGAAGGAAGCGCGCTCCAGCCTCCTCCAAACATCGTATAGCTCACACTACCATGCAAAGGAAGAACACCGAATATACAAATTTTCCAAATTTGAGTTATATATTGACTCTTATGTACTTCAACCCGTAGATTCCATTTCTGGCATTGGTTTACACCCATCTTTCACTCGTTTTGAGTTAGAAATTGGCCACACACCAAATATACGCGACACTACCATGATTAACATAGAAGAAACACCGAATATGCAAAATGCAGAGGTTAAACACTTATTATACTGAATATTCAGTCTATTTCATTTATATGTAGCACGATATCCAGATGTAAAACACCGAATATGCAAGCTTTCTATCAATTTATTGCCGCTTCTCTCATGTAGCAACCTGTTTTTTCCTGAACAAATTGTGATCTACGCATCTGTACTGAAATGGACAAGAGAGTTTTTTTCTGCCTATGTCAAGTTTTATCTTTTTAATTCAGTCGGAGATAATCCCGTCATTAAAGCAGAAGGGCTGGTAGCTATGGCTTGCAATTACAATACATCATCAAATGTCTTCCAATTTTTAAAGGAACAGTAAGTATAAAACATAGTAAGCTTTAATTTGAATTTAGTTTTGTTTTCTATCACAAAATGCGTTTGCCTCTTTATTTTATTTTAGATTTATAATTAAATGTTTTCTTTATATTTATAATAACTAAGTTTTTTAATATGGCCTGTATTATAAATAATAGTCATAATTACTGGAATGTAAAAGAAATAAGAATTCATTAAATCTTTTCATTATTGATTTCAAGGTGAAGTTGAATAGCTTGGCTGGTGAGAGATGATTAGTTTGTAATGTCCGTCATATCAAATTTAATCTTTAATCAAATTAAATCATATCAAACTAAATATGAGCCCATGAGGGGGTTCAGGCTTACACTTCCTTGTGTCTGTTCCTGGAGGTTTAAGTGCCCTCCTAACCCCAGCATATTTTTCTTTTGCTGATCTTCTTTTTCACTTGTTTTGCTTCATCTGTTTGTCCAGCCTCTTTTTCTTTGTTTCTTTGGTAGCCTAGACTGCTAGACCCACTCTATGGGTGAGTTGCCAGTCTATAAACCAGTAATTTAGGAATTTTTTTTTATTTGGATCCAGATTATGTTCTCTTTTGTGCATTGTGTGTATTTGCCATGTTCACGGCTCTGCGCGGCTGCCTGCATCTCTTGCTGAGTCACCGACATTTAACTTTCAATATCGTTTATCTTTAATATATCGTTGTTTATATATATTTATATTCAGGAGCAAGCCTTAAATATTTGTATGCCTGTAAGTTATATGTGTATCCATTTGTTAACACAAAAATACTTGCACCATTATGCTGTGTATACAAGGTAACAAGCATAAATTAAGGTGGTGGTGAGGGAGGTAAGGGAAGATGATGATGATGGTGATGATTATCATTATGATAATGCAGTAATTCCCCAAATTATTGTATGTGCTACTTAAATGCAATGCATATTTGTTTATTTTTCTCCTTTCAGAGGTATTTTGAGGACAGAAGAGCAAGACATTTCATGCATTCAAGAGAATAATATAGCAGCTGCTATCAAAGTTTAATCTTCTGGAGTTTCCAATGCTCATGAAGCAGTGTATGACAATGAAATGGCTTCCCATCACGGCTCTGTTGCTTCTGAGGTTAAAAAAAGGAGGAAATCATTGACACAACAAGAAAAGATCATTCAAGATAAAGAAAAACACCCAATATTCAATGGATGTGATCTAGATAAATGCCCTTACAAATGCCATGCTACGATATGAGGCGAGCACAGTTGTCAAGCAAAGTAACAAGGAAAGAAGTAGAAAGCAGGCATATTCAGGAAGATTTATCAAGGAAGAAGTCATCATATGTGTATACACTGAGCGATGACCAAGGATAAGCAATCAAAGTCTGTCAGGCATTTTTTCTCAGCCTTTTAGGGTACAGTCAAGATCAGGTTATAAAATCATTTTTCATTCCATTGATGCAACTTCTTCATCCACAACTAATTTGTCGGTACCGGGAGGTAACATGCACCAAGATCACCTGGACTGGGGCATTCAACAAGAATGTGGCCAACAGTCTGGGGGACATCGCAGTCATTAGGCAAAATATTCATCAAAACCCAGAGGAATTCAAAAAGAAAAATTGGATAAAATTCCCTCAGGTCTTGTTATGAGAATGCCTATTTCCCGTCGAGCATTTTAGAATAACCTCCCTAAGAAGTTATAATATCTCCGATCTCTTAAATTCTAGAGTAGATTAAACATCAAGGTCTTATGAATTTTCTCATTAAGTTTAAAATGGATTTACTTTTTGTGTATTTAGTCATTTTTCCTTAAAAACGAATATAACTACAGTTTTTATGAAGTTTTCTATTTTTACTCAGATCGTTTTAAATATGACTTTATATGTTCACTATTTTATTTATTAAATTAAGGATATTTAGAACTAATATTAACATGCAAATAGAAAGATAAATTCATTGAATTTTTTAAAGATTCTGTTTGGTTTGTATTTTTATGGTCAAAATACCAATAAAATTACATAGATTTATAGGATTGTTTATACCTTCCCAATGACTTGTTAAAAACTCTAATAATAAACAAGAACAGTGATGAATGTACAATGTAATGTGGTTGCCATAATTATAATGAAGTCTGATTGCTTAATGTTGTCAATAATACAAAGTAAAAACACTGAATATACTTATATTCGGTTACTTTCCCCTGCATTTGTGGTGAATTGCAATCCACAAACCAAAGGAAAAACAGTTTTTGTGCAACTGAGCCCAAAATATAAAATCAATGCACAAAAGAAAGTACAAATATGAATGATGATGCCCATAATGGAGTAAATACATTAAACATTTAACAGAATCTTGAAAATAGACTATTTTTTTGCCAATGCAATAAAGGAAAACTTTGAACGCTTCTCCTGTAAAGTTATTATTTTGTATATTCGGTGCTCTTTCTCTGCACAAGTCTGTGTGCACAAATCAGTCCTGAGCACAAGGGATAACACTCATCCCGGTACCAGGAGGTAACATGCACCAAGATCACCTGGACTGGGGCATTCAACAAGAATGTGGCCAACAGTCTGGATGACCGCAGTCATTGCAATAAGGCGCAGGTGAGCACTCCATCAAAATTGTACTTGAGTTTTGACCATAAAGGATGCTGTGAGCAGAGTTGATGGCCCAACACACCCTATGCTTAATACTTACTTAGCTGGCAAGCTTTCAGCTCTTGCAGCAGGTAAGGACCTTAGGGTATACACTGCCACTCGATTAAAGACCCATAGGAGGATGAAAGTGCACTGGGTAGGCAGATCTTCTGTTGTTGGAAGGGGGTAGGCAGGAATGTAATAGAGCGAAGTAGAGATAGATGGCTCTACTAACAAGTAGGGTGGGTGTTGAGATTTGTCCTAACTCTCTCTGTTATTCCATAAGTTATATAGACTTATGCCTTAAGCAACTTGTATAATTTTGATGCATGAAATACAGCATCTGCTTTCCTTGAAGGTAGGATGCTTGTTATTATCATATTGTCATCATATCTAACCTCTTCTTTGCAGGGTGCATATTTATTGCCTTGTTGTAATGCTGTTTGTTATTTCCCTTTCTAGTCAATTAAAGCAACAAGTTGCTTGGAGTTTTCTTAACCTCTTGATAGTCAAGAGAGTGGGTAATCACCTATTATTATTATACTCTAGAACTAGGTGATCCCAGAATGGTATGTAGTCCACCCAGGCACCATGTGTAATGGAACAAACTCTGTCCAGGTGAGAACAGTTACCCCTGGTATGAACTGCAGGTAGACAAAAGGTTAAGGAGATAGCTGCAATAATAAAAATTATAATAACAAATAAAGATAAAGTAGTGCAAGAAGGAGCAAGGGGGAAGAGCACTAACAACTTTCCCAGATTCCATCAGTGAGTTCATGTCAGCCCAATGACAGGGCTTCCCTAATTTGCCCACAGGCTGGGAGGGTGTGTTAAAATTAATGAGTCCTGACCAGTCACTGTAAAGTGGAAGGTACAACTGAATTGCTAATTGAGTGGCACCAAAGAAAACCTTACCTGAACAAATGTGATTGCATTTTTGCCACCTTCCTCTTCGGTGACAAGTGCCTTTCCCTGCTCGCGCAGATGTTGAGACATGCAATCCGCAAGGGTTTTCAAACCATCTGAAACTCTTGACAGCAGCTTGTACATACATACTAAATCTTCAGTTTTATTATTTTTTAACATGTGAACAACCCCAGAATTTTCCATCTGAAAGGTACATGGGTTTGTATTTAGTGCCTATTGTATATACACCTGAGTAGTCATTCTTATAGAAGTTCAACTATGTATGTCTTTTTCCAAACTCCTGCCAAATGAAGGCTGGAATCAGGTCAAAAGTGTACTTTTGTGGGTTTGTAGGCAAATGCTTATGAACTCCAAAATCATTTCCTCTCAAACAAAATAGAAACATCAAAGAATATTAAAGTGTGAATAAGGAAGTAAAAAAGTGCCTTTGTGTGGTGTCAGCTGCATGAATAGAAGTAGACTAAACATGACTGCAATTGAAACTGAAATCAACTAAGATACTGAGTAGGATAAACACACTATGTGTGGGAAGTTGCTACAATGCTTTGATAGGATACATTTGATCTGCTTAAATAGAGCAAATCATGCGAGCAAAGGGAGTCATGATAGGCATGCATGGAGGAAATTTGTATGGAGCAATAGCCATATTCCTGGGTGAGGTCCTCTGATATGAGAAGATATCTAGGCCAAGGATGATGCAACAAGTGAAATATTCAAATAGATAGTGTGTTTGAAATGGAGTCACTTATCAGCTGTAGAGAGAAGATAAAGGGTTTCCAGATTTTACCCAAATTCTATTATACTGCAGTTTATATTCATGGCACATGGCTACATTGACTGCCCATCAAGAGCATAATTAACATGAAATAATGAGAAAGTAAAAGAGAAAGGTAGGATCTAGTTAAAAAAATCAAGTAAAAGTAATAAGGAATAGGGGAAATAGACCTTTTCTTTGAAAGAATACACTAAGCCCCTATTGAGGGGATCATACCAAGGAAATTGGAGCAGCAATGAATAGCATTCAACCAACTTACTTCAACTATTGTTTTCATATGCTTTTTTATTAGCTGTTCCTCAACGACAGACACGATGAGCTTTTCCGTCTCTTCATCAAGATAGTGCATCGCCCGTTCAATCTCCTCCTGAATTCGCGCCTCTACTTTCTTAATATAAACGGAAGCACTGTTTTCCGCCAGAAACTTCTGACTTTCCATCTGTCAGGTTTAGATATAACTTAAAAAGTATCAAATAAAAATGAGAGAATCTAGAATGAATAATAAAAATGGCATTAATGGGCTATGGTAAGTGGTGAATGAGGTGTTCCCTAATTTTGTCTACATTTCACCGCTGTGACATTGTCCTGTTCTTTTTACCCTTCCTTTTCTAGAATGTTTCTAGAATGCTGTAAAATCAAAGTAAAATCATAAGACACGACATGTCTATCTGGTTCTAAAAATGTAAACATATATTTGGAAAGGATGCTTCTCAGAACCCGGAGGACACATCCCTTGGCAAATAAAAGGAAAAAGTCTTTGCCTCAGAGTATGGAAACGTAGGCATTCAACGAATAGGTGGAGTACAGACATTGGTACTCCACAGTGAGTGCACATTCAAGGCTGCTGAAGGCCTTCCATCAGAAAGCCATGTGTCAGATGATAATGCCCAATTCTCAGACAGCATAGAATAACATCCTGAGTACAGGTGCTAGTAGTTCACGGCCAGGGGCGGACTGACTGTTTGATGGCATGGAGTTTAGTTGGGGAGAGTTCATCGCAAGTCTTCTGCAACTGGCCAACCACATACTCACGGATGTATGGCATGACATCATGGAAAGGAAGAGGAGCAGGGGTGGAGGTTCCTAGAGATGCAGCTGCCTTGGCAACAGCATCTGCTCTCTCATCTCCTTTTATACCTATGTGGCTAGGTAACTAACAGAATAAAACTTAGTGGAATGAAACCAGCAGGTGATCTGGAAATAAAGACTAAAGCCTCCAAAAAGCTGAGGGAATCAGAGAATATTTTATAAGATCCCAGTGATGAAGAAGCGATGGTATACAGTGCAGCCAGTATCGCAACAAGCTCAGCCATGAAGATAGAGGCTGTATTGGGCAGGCACACAGACACATGACAGGAGGGGAAGATAGCAGAAGCTCCTACCCCATCAGAGGATTTAGATTCATCTGTGTAGATAAAAGTGCTTGATTTGTGGCACAGAGAGTGTTCATAAAAGAGGCTTCGTAGAACCGAAGGCAAGAACTTGGTCTTCAGTTCGCCTGCCAGCACCTTGCAAACCCTCACGGGTGGCAATAGCCATGGGGGTACTTTAGGGATCTGATATAGAATAACTGATAATTCCCTCAGTTGACCTGTATCTCCAGTCATATGCAGGGCAAAGGGGCGAGTCAGCGAAGGAAACCTGTCATATGAGGCCACCGAGTGAATATTATAGGTGCACTCATATATAGGTGAGTGGGGGAGCTGTTGCAGCCTGAAAAGGTACTGCAGGTTAAAATTAAGGCGGTGAAAGGATAGTGGAAGGACCCCAATCTCTGCATGGAGACTCCATACTGGGGAGGACTTGAATGCTCCCAAAGCTAGACAAACTCCCTGTTCCTAATAGAATTGAGCTTATCTAGGTTTGTGGATGAGGCTGAAGAGTACACCTGTGACCCATAATCCAACTTAGACTGGATCAAGGTTGTATACAAAAGCCACAGGGTATGGTGATCACTTCAACATGAAACATAGGTGCACTCATATATAGGTGAGTGGGGGAGCTGTTGCAGCCTGAAAAGGTACTGCAGGTTAAAATTAAGGCGGTGAAAGGATAGTGGAAGGACCCCAATCTCTGTCTGCATGGAGACTCCATACTGGGGAGGACTTGAATGCTCCCAAAGCTAGACAAACTCCCTGTTCCTAATAGAATTGAGCTTATCTAGGTTTGTGGATGAGGCTGAAGAGTACACCTGTGACCCATAATCCAACTTAGACTGGATCAAGGTTGTATACAAAAGCCACAGGGTATGGTGATCACTTCACCATGAAACATGTGATAGAAGTTTTAAGAAATCCATTCTCTTCAAGCGATTTTTTCAAGGCAGTTATATGGGGGACCCAAGAGAGCTTTGATGCACTCCCTGTTCATAATATAATTGAGCTTATCTAGGTTTGAGGATGAGGCTGAAGAGTACACCTGTGACCCATAATCCAGCTTAGACTGGATCAAGGTTGTATACAAAAGCCACAGGGTATGGTGATCACTTTCCCACGAAACATGTGATAGAAGTTTTAAGAAATCCATTCTCTTGAAGCGATTTTTTCAAGGCAGTTATATGGGGAACCCAGGAGATCTTTGAGTCAAAGATAAGCCCAAGAAATTTACAATGAGGCTTAAACAAGATTAGGGAGACATACAAAGATAAGGTTTGCTGTTCCCAGAAAACTTGCCTGAAATCATAGAAATAAACTGACTTTGTTTTTGAGGGTGACAGTCGGAAGCCTTGTGCAGCGGCTTTCTTGGCAATGATGTTAATGGCGAGTTGCAATTTACGGATGACAAATGGCAACCGAGGTGATGCTGATAAAGTTACCAAGTCATCCACATAAAGAGTTGTCATTACCTCTGCAGGAAGATCAGTAATAATGCTGTTGATAACCACTGAGAAGCGGGTAACCTCAAAACACTTCCCTGTGGCATGCCCCCCTCTATCTGATCAACAGGCTCCAATATGACATTTCCCACCCTAACACATGCATCCAGCAAGAAATTGCTGTATGAATCTAGGAAGGTGGCCTTTGATACCCGGCATATAGTTGCTTTAGGATACCATACCTCCAGGTGGTATCATATGCTTTTTCTATATAAAAAAAGACAGCAATGGAGTGTCGTCTCTTTGAGAAAGCTTGACGAATGCAATCCTCCATCCTGACCAGCACATCTGTGGTGCATTGTTTCTTTCTAAAACCCAACTGTGAGGGAGAAAAAAGGTTGTGTTTCTCCAGAAACCATACCAACCTGGCATTCACCATACTTTCAAAAAGCTTGCATGGTAAACAAGTAAGGGCAATTGGGTGATAGTGGGTCGGAAGTGTCCGTTCCTTTCCTGGTTTACGAAGGGGAAGTATGATTGCTTCCTTCCAATTGGAAGGGAAACAGCCCTTAATCCAGATATAGTGAAATATATCGAGAAGATGTGAAATGAGTGTTGAATGCATATTCCCGATCATATCATATGAGATACCATCAGGAACAGGTGTGATGGATCCACATCTTTTAAGAGCACTTTGAAGTTCATGAATGGAAAAGAGCTTATTGTATGGTTCATTATCCATACAGGGATCCATGAAGTTCAAGAGGCACTGCTCTTGTATTTTCCTGACATGTTGAAATTCTAAGGAATAATTGTTAGGGCTGGAAATGTCAGCAAATGTCTTTGCCAGGACATTTGAAAGTCTGGCTAAGTCTCCCAAAAGCTCACCTGCTTCAACTATATGGGGGTGGAGAAACCAATTACTCTGCCCATGAGCTTTTTCACTCTTTTCTAGACTTTGTCTGGTGGAGTTTGGTGGTTGATAGAGTTTATGTAAAGGAAGTTCAGCGAGCTTGGCAGAGAGTACGCTGTCATACTGCCCTGGCTCGGCTACAAGCATACTTATTGATGGCAGTAGGGTTTCAATGGTAGCAACGACAAGCTTGCTTACACTGTCACCACTTTGCTGTATTCTTCAAACCAAAAAGGAAGATGGGTCTTGTGGGAAACAGTTTTGGAGAGGGGCATGGAAGAATTTGCTGTTTGGTTGATATGATCATGGAAGTTCTCCAGGACCATGTCAATGTCGCCCTGAGGGAAGCGTCCAGAATGGTGAGAAAGGTAAACTTTGGCCAATTGGCTTTCCTGGTGTTACACCTATTGCCCAGTGGGGGAGGAGGGCCACTCAGGCACGAGGTCAGAACAATTGGGAAGTGATCACTTTCTCTCAGATCAGGATCCACTGACCAGCTGTAATCTGCTCTACAGTCCGAGGAACAAAGTGACAAATCTACACAGGTAGAGCTGTTGGGTCTGGACATGGAAGGATGTTTGGAGTGCCAACATTAAATAATGGCACATCCAAGGTCTCGATAAGTCTCACAATCAGATTTCCCTTGGGGTTGTCATAGTCTCCCTAAAGGTGGTGTCTTGCATTAAAGTCTCCAACTAGTAGGAATGGGAGTTGGGAGATGAGATTGGCTAATTTGTTAGCCAAATCTGAAGTAACTACTCCTTCACCAGGAGGGAGGAACAGTGAGCAGACTGTGTATAAACGATTGGTATACACATGAATTGCCAATGCTTGAAGGTCTGTTCTCAACAGGATTGCTAAGTGAGCACAGTCTTCACAGACAAAAATAGCTGAACCATGAATGGGTTCTGGTGGGTTCTTAAAATATCCCACATATTGGGGGATATTGGGTAATCGACGAATACCCAATTGGGTCTCCTGTAATGCTAAACAACAAAGGTTGTAATCATGAAGCAGGAGTTTGAATTCTTCCCATTTGGAGAAGATTCCTTGTAGATTCCAATGAACAATTGGAAACATTCATCCTTTAAGGGTAATTAATTTTTTCTTTGCACCTGATGAAGGTTAGTGGGTTTTTGAACCCTTTTGATTTTTAGGTGTAATTAAAGTTTGAGGTATAGGTAGTTTGAATGTTTTAGGGATGGCTTTTTTATTAGATTTGAATATGACAGGGTGGTTTTTGCTGGCAAAGATGCCTCTGAGGATATTGGGTCCTCTGTACTGGTAGGTAGTAATGTCAACAGAGATGGTACCGAGTCATTCTGAAAGGTGGTTGGTGGGTCAGCTGGGGTGGGTGAAGAAACCCCAGAAGGTTGTTTCTCCTCTTCCAAAAGGAGCCACAGCCAAAGCTGTATCAGAAAAAATCCATTCAGCTTCTTCTGGAGTTACTGATGCTGTGGATGTAATAGGTTGGCTAGTTGTGACTGATGGACTCAAGGCAAATTCAGTGGGAGGAGGGTGGATGTCCAAAAGTGAAACGAGCACCACATGGACATCCTCAGAATCTGCCTCCATGTCTTAAGGACATGTCAATGGTTGGTTAGATGCTGATGGAGGGGAATCTGAGGAATGGCGAGTCCTCTTGTGCCTTGGTTTAAGAGAAGCAGGAACCTCCCTGATGATTGGAGAGGGAGGAGGAACATCATTCTGAGGCAGAGATTCTATTGGGGCTTCTTGATAGATATTCTGTGGCCGTAAAAGTGGAGGTCTAAATGGTCTCTGCTGTCTGTTATCGACTGGTCTGGTTGCTCTAAGAATGTCCGCAAAACTCACTCTTGGTTGTATGTATAATTCTTTAGCTCTCCTTCTAGCATCCTTCATGCTAATTCAGAATTTATTCTAAAGAGCAACAACCTCTCTCTCGTACAAGATAAAGGTGCACTGCTTAGAGGTGGCTAGGTGATCACCATCACAGTTGGCACAACAAGGGGGACGAGGGCACGATGTTCCATGGAAATCAGAGGAATAATTGACACATACCTTCTCCTGTCTGCAGTGCTTACTGACATGCCTAAAATGTTGACAATGAAAGCACCTACGGGGATTCTCCATGTAGGGCTTCACGGAAATACACAGATAACCAGCCTTGATATTCTTAGGGAGTTCCAACCTATTGAAAGTTAATATGATAGTAGCGGAAGGAACTCTGGTGCCATTAACATTACAAGTGACGCAGTATGCACCAACTACCTTCTGAGAAGTCAGTTTAGCAACAAGCTGGTCCACATCATATTCAATAAGCTCCCCGGACCTGATAACCCCCTTGCAGGTGTTAAAGGTAGGATGGGCTGAAGAGGAGATATTGAGGGAAGCAAGACAATCTAGTGCTTTGATTTTTTGATGCTGATCAAATGAAGAGAACACAACAAAGCAGCCATCATTCCTAGGTCACATTTGAGCAGGTTCACCACATTTGGAGATAAAGTCTTCATAGACAATGAAAATGTCAGCCTTACTTATTGGTGTATCATTGTCTTATTTTAAAACTACAAATCTATCATCATCAAGATCATTGTCAGCTTCGGAACCAAAAGGATCGAGTCTACGGAGATCACGGTCATTGGTGGCACAGGGACCATAACCTGGGGCCTCTGGGAAAAGTTTTTATTATTTTTACCCATAAATATTTGCATTAAAAGAACACGTACCCCTGGGAAAGTGGAGTCATGTTACTGTAGTTTACCCCAGACTAGGTGCTTTACACCATCCTCAGGGTAGCCCTCCCCCATACTACAGCTATCATTATAAAAACAGTGCAACATCATGAATGGAAGTTTGATGACAGCTAGGGTAAGACCCACGCTGTGAACTGCTATCAGCCCAGGAACAAGTGCGGCCTTCAAGGCAATACCTCCGGTGAACATGATTGGCAACCCGTAGAGCGGTACTCAACACACAGGTGTGAGGATCCTTAGCCTGACTCCTCCACAATGGCCTGTTCAGCAAAGTAGGATCCCTGAAGACAGACTGATGGACAATAATGTCCATCACAGTCTTCACTGAAATAGCCCACTGTGTCAATGAAGTACGCAAGCCCCTCCACCACGACACGATGATCCTCAGGGAGGGGATTCGGTAGAGAAGCACACATACACCACTCATTTAAAATGTCTTAATCAACTTTCATATGTATATTGATTACCTTTATTAACACTTTAGTGGAAGAGTAAATTACAAGTTTTTTTTGTATTTTTTTCCTAAATTGCAGGTCTTACCTTAAAGTGGCCTAGATGTGGATATTTCAGGCTAATTTAAAGAGGAAAAATAAAAAAAACAAAAAAAGAAAGACAAATAAAAGAAAATACAGAAATTAAAAGAAAAACTACACACACACACACACATGTGAATCAGGAGGAGTCAATTAAAGAATAGGACAGAGTATGGAGGAGGCCTCTAACAACACTATCACGCAAGCACCAAGAACAAGCAGTAGCAACCCCTGATATTGCAGGACTAGTTCCTCCAGACAAGTAAAATGTGGCGTACAGTTTTTTGCAGAAAGTTCCAGGAAAGAGTCTCATGCAAGTGTGACTGATTAAGAGACTAGAAAAACAATCCTGGCAATGTAAGTTTTTTTTTGTTTAAATTTTGAGCCCATCTGGCGACTGCCCACTTGGGCATAAGTGGCTGGAAACACAACAGCCTAGAACTAGGCTACTTTAAAATAAAACAACAAAAAATAGAACCTAATTGAATAAAGGGAAGAAGCCTGGCCTTCTCCCAAAAGTCAACAAGTCCATGTGCACGAACTCGTCCCAAGTACAAGGAAAGGGCGGTAGCGACCCCGCCCATCCCGGGACCGGGACAGGTAACATGCGCAAAGATCACCCAGAATGGAACATTCAACAAGAATGTGCCAACCAGTTTGGGGGATGACGCAGTTGTCACAATAGGGCGCAGGCGAGCGCTCCATCAAATAGCGATGCGTAACACGAGTGTGTCCAATTCGGAGACGACAGAAAGCGACCTGAAGCCGTCGCGGAATTGGAAGATAGATCAATGGGAACAGTCGCGGCGCAATGGCACGCAACTTTAAGTTCCCTTCGACCGTCTCCAATCTTCTTTGCCAAGCAGTCCGAAGAGCAGCCCCTATTCCTGCCATGTAGTCGGTGTGAGGAAGAGCGAAACGCTGGTCCAGTCGCCGAGTCCTCGCGGACTCTTTGGCGCGCTCATTCCCCGCAATTCCTACATGTCCAGGAACCCAGCAGAAGATAATCTCGACATCCGCCCGGCTCACCAAAACCGTGGCATCACAGATATAGCGAACCAGGGAATGCTGAGATTCCAATGCACCGAGAGCACTCAGGGCGCATTGTGAGTCGCTAGAGATCACAATCCGGTCTCCGAACCGGGCGCGTCGCGTAATCTACCGTACCGAGTGATGTATTGCCACCAGTTCGGCCGTGAAGACAGACGCAGCGCCTGGCAGAGCCCCGCTGACTTCAAACAGAGGGGATACGGTGTGGAAGCCGACCCACTCTTTGGACTTGGAGCCATCCGTATACACTGGCACAGTTCCAGCGTGACACGAGGTGTGCTCCAAAAAGGTCGAACGCAATAATCCCGGCACCGTACAATCTATGGGAGCAGAGGCGTGGCGACAAATAGCCAAATGTGGTACCCTCCAGGGTGGCGTCCTGGGCAAAACCAGGGGCGCCACAGGCCCGAGCTATACCTAGCTCTCGAAGGAGTTTCCTGGCCCTAAACCCATAGGACTTAGGGTATGACTGGCGTCTCTCGGCGGCATAGGCACCGTCGAGATCAGCTGCGGGTGCAGTGAGAGCTGTTGGCGACTGAGGGAGGCGCCGGGCTCGCGCGTACAGGCGAGTAATGCACTGCACGCGGCGCAGAGCGAGTGTCATCTCCCCAGCATAGACCAACAGGCTCTCAATGGGGGAGGTGCAGAAAGCACCGGTCGCAAGGCGAAGGCCGGTGTGGTGGATCGAATCCACTTTCCGCAATAAACGCTCGGCTGCGGACACATAAAACTCGCATCCGTAGTTGAGCTTCGAACGAACAAGAGGATCGGTAAAAAAGTAAGGCAGTAGCCCTATCAGCACCCCAAGCACTGAACGTCACGGAACGGAGAATATCCATGGCGCGGGTACAAGAGACCCTAAGGCTGCGAATTTGAGCCTCCCAGGTGAGGCGTCAGGCAAATACAAGACCAAGGAAACGGTGCGATTCAACCACTTCCAGGCGTACCCCATTAATAAACAATTCTGGGTCGGGGTGGAGCCGTGGATGGTGGCAGAATTGCACCACCTTAGTCTTGGCCAAGGAAAACCGAAACCTGTGCGCTTCGGCATAGCGAGAGACGCGGTTCAATGCCTGTTAGAGTAGACGCTCCAGAGTTGGCATCTGGGCCGCGCAAAAAGAGATCGAAAGGTCGTCCACGTAGAGTAGCGAGAGCATATTCCGGCAGCACTGAGGTGATGCCGTTGATGCTCAGGGCAAAGAGTGTGACACTGACGAAACCTTCCTGCGGAACACCCTCTTCCTGCTCCTTTGGGCCGGAGAGGGCTCCCCCCACCCGTACGCGGAATCGAAGATCTCAAGAAAATTCAGATATAAACATTGGGAGGCGTCCCCTAGACCCCATCGTGTGGAGAGTCTCCATGATACGGTATCGCAATGCGGTATCATAGGCCTTCTCCAAATCGAAAAACACCGTGGCGTAGTGCTGTCTACGAAGGAAAGCCTCACAGACGGCATTTTCCAGTCGGAGCAGAGCATCCGACGTGGAGTGGAACTCAAGGAAGCCGCACTGTGCAGAAGACAGATGGCCTCCGCTGTCCAGGAAAAAGGCTAATCTACCATTTACCAATTTCTCCATCAACTTGCACACGCAAGAGGTTAGAGAGATTGGGCGGAAACCGGTCGGAGAAGTGATCTCTCCCCGGTTTGCGAAAGGCGAGCACAGTAGCGATTCGCCAGGAGTCTGGGACAAGACCCTACACCCAGATCCTGTTGAACAAATCTAAAAGAAATGCCATGCCTCACTAACCCAGGTGTCGAAGCATGGCGTACAGGACATCGTCCGGACCATGGGCGGTGTCCGCGGACGAAGCAAGTGCGGAGCGCAACTCACTCACAGTAAACCTGTCGTTGAAGGGTTCTCCGCTTCTGGAGGGAAAGTCCAGCCGGCGGCCTTCCGCGACATCACGACGTGCATTGAATGCTGGCGGAGCAGCATCCCTGCTAGCGAATGCAGAAAAAGCGGTCGCGAAGAATTCCGCTACGGACGCGGGGTCCGAGATTGCGGTCCCATTCTACTGGAGAACTTGCCCCGAATCCTTTTGACTCGATTCCACACCTCTGCTAGAGGGGTCTTCGCGTTAAGTGAAGACATGTATGCCCGCCCAGAAGAGCGGCGGGCGTGCTTCGAAATATACCGGAACCTAGCCCTAGCCCGGTCGGCGTGCAAAACGGCCAGACGTCCTAGGAATAGTAGTCAGGCCCACGGGGATGAGGTTACCGGATAAAACTCAACGGCCTCATCTACCGACCTAAACTCCTCGACTGAGATAGAGAATTCAGTCATTTCCTGAAATGCAGGCCACCGCGCCCGCAACAAGCACCACCGAGGTGGGCTCTCAGGCGGCAGTTGCCCTGAAAATATTTGAATGGGAAAGTGATCACTACCATGGAGGTCATCGACCACCCCCTAATCAAAATCAGGCTGTGCGTCTGAAGAGCACAAAGATAGGTCAAGGCAAGAAAATGAAGCGGTTCTCGGGCAGTGAAGCATAAACTCATCCACGTTTAGGCCACCCATCTCAAGCTCTTCAATCAGATCGGCAAGGACTTGTCCCCTGGGATTTATTGAGTAATATCTCCATAGAGGATACCTGCCGTTCAGATCTCCAAGCAAGAGAAAGGGACTCGGCAACCGTGCCACGACGCAGGCAGAAGTCCCCCACGTCGAAGTCAGCCTACCGTGGAATGTACGCAGAAATGATAGTATACCTCCTATCCAGGTGCAGCTGCACAGCCACTGCCTGAAAGGAGGTATCTAAAATGAAAGGAATAACGTAGACATCATGCTGGGTGTAAACCGCGCATCCCCCAGCCCGGCCATCCCATGGTGGTGGGGTCGCAAGACCCTTATACCCCGAGATATGCACCACATTGCTTCGAAGAAGTGAGGTGCAGCTCTCCGCAATTGACAGACTTGGCCACACATGATTTAGACATTGTGTGCGGCCTTGGAGCAATTTACACAGACTTCGGGTTACCCCAACTTTGCACCCCTAAAAAAACGATTTGTATGGCCGAAGCTGTGACAGTAATAGCACCGCCGCGGCAGTGGCATGAATGCCTTCATGCGGTAGCAGTACCAACCGGCACACACTGACTCAGGGAGCTTGTCACAGTCGAACGTGATGAAGAGTGTAGGGGTGGGTTTCGAGGCCCCTCCCCATTTTCTCATCACACGTTCGACCTTGACCGCCCCATGGTCGGCCAGCTCTAAGGTGATGTCCTCAATGGAGTAGTCAATGAGTTCCCTCACATAAACTACTCCTTTCACAAAGTTCATGGTAGAGTGTGGCGTCACACTCACTGGGGTGCCATCAAGTGTCCAAAGAGCACTTATCTTGGCCGCCTCAGCGGGATTCGCCGCATTCGACAGAAGGCTCCCGTCCGAGAAACGGGTCACCTTCAGCTCTCTACCAATTGCACTAGCTAATCCTCTCCTTTGATGGATCATGTTGTCATCAGTGGAGTGAATAACGAGGAAGCATTTGAAGACAGCGGGCTCGAAAACACCACGTAACCTCTGAATGACGGGGCCTGATGTCATCGAGGCTCCGCCCTGTGCACTTTTGGTCTTTGTCATAGTCAGGGGCTCCGCACCCGGGGAGGCAGAGGGGCCGGATGTGCCGATCTTGGCTTGGTCGCTTGCCAAAGTGGCAGCAGACCCATTAATCCCCGTAGCCCCCGCGGATGGAGAGGAGCCCCGAGTCTTCTTTGTCTTTTTCTTCTTTGGAGAGGGCGGGGAATGAACCCACTTCTCACCTCCGCCGGAAGGAGCTCCCAGGCCAGATGGACTGGCCTCAGCCAGGTCCTTCTCCGAAATGGAGAAGGTCCTGGTAGTCGAGGGGGCACCAGTCAGAAGAGATCCCTCCCCTCCTTGTACTGCCTCGGAAACCCTAGCCGTTTGAGGAGGACCTTGCATAGGGGCGGATTCAGGTTCGGTGCTTGGAACCGGCCCGGATTCCCCCCCATGGAAGGCCCTACTGTCTGAGGCTGGGTTGCCTCGAGGACCATGTCTATCTCAGGGGGGCCCTCCAGTTGGGCATCCCCCCCCCAAGACATCGCAGGTCCCGTGGGCAGTATCGCCACTAGTCTTGTTTGGGGAGGCACAAGCCTTGACCCCGGCAAGGTTCAATGTTCTTGCCAGCAGGTCTTTTGAGGGAAGCGACCAAAGGGGCCTGCCTGGCTTCCCTCTCCCCCCTAAGGGGGTTTGCCCTACCAAGCCGCTTCGATGGGGAGCGGCTGGCTATGGGCTGCCTGCTGGCTTTCTTGGCAGTCCCCTTGGAAAGAACAGAGGGGAGTGCCGCTGGAAAAGAGAGGTGCCCGAAAGCACCTCCAGAGAAGGGGGTGAGGGGGAGTTCCCTACACCTATAGGCCAAGTAGAGGAGTAAGCCTCCTCTCCATTTAGAGAGATATAGAGGGTCCCCTGCGCAAGCACTTGAAGGGGAGAACCTCCATTTTTTCGGTGGAGCTGCCTGAGGGCGGCTCCGTTGATGAGCAAGGGGAAGTTAAGGGTTGATTTTTTAAATGTTCATCATCGGGCATGGTGACCCTTAATTTTCTGCCGGATGCAATAGCGCATCACCTCTCGCAGTAGCCCGCACTGCAAGCGGTGCTTACAGGCCCCGCAGAGCCAGACGCCGCCATTTGGGACCACCCCTCCTGCCTGGTGTCCTGGCAGTCCATCAGCATGGTGGCTCCACCTTGAACACGGCGTAAAATTGATAGAATGTGAAGAGGAGAGGAAAAGGGATGTGAGGAAGGTATGGGTGGGGATGAAGCAGGTTGTTAAAAACCAACCTCCCCAGACCGGAGCTCAGGGGTTAGGGGACATTGTCCTCTCCCCCCTCAGCCCCGATCCGGGACGATTGGCTGAGAAGGTCAGCATCTACCCTGTAAAATTAGAGGCTGACCAGAGAAAGTTGTGGGAGAGGTTGTATGAAAAGTGACAAAGTAGGGGAGAAATACAGGGTATCTGAAGGAAGGAAGAGAGGCTAAGCTGGGGCCGGACAGAGAGCTGGATTCCATCAGCACGGCAGCCAGGATGGCAAATCGCCACACCCCTTATGGGGGAAAGCTTTGGAAGCAGAGGCATGACAACAAATGGTCAAATATGGAAGCCTTCATGGTAGCATTTTGGGCAGAAATGGAGGCATCACCAGTACAATTTTTTTAAATTGCACATTTGGCAACTAATTAAAGGGCATAAGTTGCCATTTTTCTTGTTTGCTTGTTTGTTTTTTTTGCAACTGCCTGGAGACTGCCTAATTGGAAAATAACTCACCATAATTCTTCCAATGCCTAAGGTAAGGCTTGATTAAAAACAAGATGATGCAAAGGCAGCAAAAAGCAAAAACAAAAAGACAGAAAGAAGGAAGCATGCTGCCTAATGGGAAGGCCTGTCTCCCCAAGGCGCAAGAACCTGTGACCTACAACAAAAGTCAAGTAAAATGGTAGTCCAGCCTTCTCCCAACAAATCTGATAATCCACAAGGCTGTGTACACGAACTTGTCCCAAGTGGTAGTGACCCTGTAGTAATGTATTTTTGTCCACCTCCCCTCACCCATCTCTAATCCCTTTCTTCTTTTTCAAGGTGTGTGGGTGTTGGGTTACATCATCATTAGTTTCGGGAGGGGGGCTCAATGGACCTCTATTGTGCTCACATATTCATCTTGATTTTCTTTGAGTGATGTTTTGCGGTTGAATTACCTAAGGAATAAAAGAAGAGCCACCTGGAAGGAAATTAATAGGCGAGTATTACTCCGGCGTGAAAGTGTAGGTGAGAGTGGTAGGTATAAGAGTGATTGAGTGTGGCCGGGGTAGGCGACTGACAATGCTTTCTCTTTTCCAGCTCTGAGGTACCGATAATATTAGTTGATCAACATCTGGGTTTTTTCTGAAGCCAGGCCTGACCATTGCCTGTGAGCCTACCTTAGAGGGGGGCCCTTCTCAGTGGCATGCAGTGACTTTTGAAGATGAGGAAGCAATTTTAAAGTTTTACAAAAAGAAGTTAATTGAAGTACATATGTTGTTCATTAAAAATAACTATAAAATTGTAAGCTACTCACTTTATTTAAATGTTAATTTCTAATAAATATTATTTTTTGAACTTTATTTAAATGTTAAAATAGCTTCTGTAGTATGCACAACCACTAGTCAAGATGTTCTATCATATTGGCCTACATTGTATTTGTGAGTGCAACCCGTTTTGGATGATATATAGTGATGGCATAGGCCTACCTGTTTTAATAATAGTTTCTTTTTTATTATAAGTCATCACACTGAACTTCCTTTTTAATAATTTTTCAATAATGCAAATCGCATTTTCTCACAACTTTACTTGCATCCATTTAGGGCTATTACTTCAAAGATACAAGGGGTGAATTGGGTAGGGGTGCCAGAATCCAGGAAATATTAACAAAATGTTTAAGATATAAGAGTGTAACTATACAGAGTTTAGGCTATGTAGATGCTTTCATTCTTAGAACCAGTATTTAAATATAACCTAAAATTGTTTAAGCTTCATAGCATAATAATAGTTACATCATTGTCTCTTAAACATTTTATTACTTTTTCCTAGATTCTGGCAACCCAGCAGAATTGGCAGATGCAAGCAGGTGACTGAAAAGCTAAATTTGCTTCCTTTTTGGTATACAAATAGGTAATTTTTTCTTAATTCTAACACGGTATTGAAATATCTAGATAAAAATCATAAAACTCTAATGACTAGATATTATTGCTAAGAAAAGCAAAATATCTTTTAAACTATTCATTCCAAATCATAAAAAGCAAAACTATTATCAAAATCAAGAAAAAAAGAAATCTCAAAGAAAAGGATCCATTTCTTTAATTGCAGGTGTGCTCATCAGGGTCTACGTCAATTAGATTGAAAGTGAAGGGTACCGTATAGTGTATAGAAGTATAGGCAAGCATAAATGTAAGAATAAAATTGATTCTGCTGTCATATTAATTGTTGGGGTGTAATTTATTTTTCTTCTTAAATAGGGAAAGCATTGCTTCCCTCAGTTCTATTGACAGCACGCCACTGGACCTTCTATAAGAAGAGGCCTTAGTGTGTGCCTCCCAACCCCAGCATGGTACTGGAGCTAGCGCCCTGAAACTCTACCAGAGCTAGTGGAACAAGAAAGTGTCCCAGGTCTCTGAAGCAGGGATACTTTGAGTACTGAACATCACTGTCCATCAGAAAGTGGGCCTGCCTCCCCTCATACCTCTATTCTTTCCCATGTTTGACAGGACATAATTAGTTTAAGGGTGCACCCATTATTCTCAATATTTTCAGTCTCCAATTTGAGTTGGCCATTAATATTTTAATGCCTTATTTGAGTTTGCGTTAGCCAAGGTAACATTGTAAGGTCACTTAAATATATATATATATATATATATATATATATATATATATATATATATATATATATATATATATATATATAATTATTTTGAGTTTAAGGTTGTAGGTTAGTTTTAAAAGTTTGGGTTCTATTATTTATTGGTTTTGAATAATAATAATAATAAAAAAGAATCTCTCCTGAATATCCTCTCCTTGAACCCCCGAGTGGACCTTGTTGAGGCGGCAGGAATTTTTAGCTGGGAACTCGCAATCCCGCCACCACATATTTTTTGCTACCCAAATAGGGACTGCTCGGTGGTTTGAGGGAAGAGAGGAGTGAGATCCCCAATGTTTTTTTTTTGTCCTTGATGGGAGAGGAACAGATCGGGGCCATGGAGATGAAATTGAGAAGATTGAATGAGTTATTGCGGCAGAAAGGATTAAGGAGTGTGAAGTGCGAATGGAAGAGAGGGTAATGTGTATGCTGAATGCAAGGATTGGAAAACTAGGTGAAATTGGTGGTGGTGTGGCCTCGAATTCACTGGGAACAGAAATGACAGAACTGAAAGGATTGCCGGACTTGAAAGAATTCCTGCAAGAGACAAAGCACTGAAAAAGGAAGACCCCCAAAGACTTGATGCCAGACCGACAGGAAAGGACCCGACTGACCAGCATTGACTCCTTGTACTTTAGCTCGAATGAAGGTATGAGTGATAGCAGGAAATAAGTGAGTGAGTGAGAATGAAGCTGAAGTCCATACGAGTATACTGATTCGAGAAGTACATAAGTTAAGTTTAGGGTAGAAGGAACGAAAGACATGAAAGTGCTCTTGAAAGAGTACGAGAGTCATTGTAATGAGAAATTGGGGGAGGAGAATAATAGGGTCTGGGTTAAAGAGTTGGGCATATAAAAGAGATTGACTGGACGAGTGTGGGTGAGCCTAAGCGGGATGTGGTGAAAGACAGAATGATAGAGCAATATAAGAGGAGGAAGATGAGTGTGAAGTATAAGAAGTACAGTGGGCACAAAAAAATTTACACAATGTTTGCGCAATAAAAAAGTACCCATGCATGAATACGGGTACATTATAATTGCGTCTCTACATTATGAAAAGTGGGAGGAGTATGTGTTGTCATAGAGTGCTGCTGTAGTTCCCACACTCCAAGTTCTAAAATCTCCAAAGAAGTTAGTGCTCACGCAGAGCTTGTATCGAGTTTTTGATTATACGCACCATCCGTACCGCCCCTTCTTACTTTCTCACCAACTTTGGACCCTTGTATCTCTGCTTCTATTAGTGATAATGGGGTGTCACGAATATTAAGGTCACGCCTCGGGTAATTTATAAGCTCAAGAACGCCCAAATCTCACTGCTACCGGGTACTGTTCCACCAAGGAAACCTGGCTCTGATGCCCCAAGAAAGACAGGATCCTGGAGCGAGAAGTGGTATCGAATCCTGCTCTGACTGCATCTGAACTAAAAACAAAACTCCCAGCTTTGCTGAAAGACATTGCTGTCCGCACGATTCAACATCACTTGCAGAAGGACTTAAAAATACTGTTGATGCACTGCCAAGAAGCCCATGTTGACAGATGCAATGAAGAAGAAACGGATACCATTTTGCAAGCAATACTGGGGCTGGACATTGGAGCAGTACAAGAAGGTAATGTTTAGCGATGAAAGCACCTTCAAACTCATCAGGGGCGTCTCCAAAAACATACGTCATCCGGGTCATGTGTTGTAGTATAACCTTAACCTTAAATATACCGTCAAGCACCCTGATTTTGTTATGGTTTGGGGGCTTTTAGTGGTGCTATGGCTAGGGGAGGAACTTCTCCCCAAGGACGAAACAATGAGGGGAAGTAATTATGTTATTGTGCTACATGACCATTTGCTTCCTTTCTGGCCCCTTCACGAGTGTGACTTTTTCATGTAAGATGGTGCCCCTGCCCACAGCACCAAAACTGTGAAAAACTTTCTAACCAAGAATAATAGTGTGTTGCACTGGCTGGGCAACTCCCCAGATTGAAAACGCCTCGAATATGTTCAAAAATGCAATTGTGAAGGAACGCCCATCGAACATCAATGACCTGAAGGATGCCCTGAAGAAGCTGTGGGTGACCATGGATGCCTTCTATTTCGCTAACCTGGCCACATCCATGCCCAAAAGAATCGAGACAGTCATCAAGTACAAGGGTAACATGACAAAGTACTGAAAGAAAGTCTGTAAAACTCAAAATAAAAGAATGTAAGTTATATTTTGTCATTTTATGTAACCAAAATTCTTAATGTATAAATTTTTTTTGCAGCCACTGTAGAATGGGTTGAGGAAGCGAGAATGGGAAAAAATGAGTGTGTGCATTTGTATGCACTGAGATTAGAATCTTTGGCGTGAATAAGATTTGGTGATGATGGGATAAAGGAGCTGAAGAAGTTTTGGAATACAGTTCTGAATGAAGTGTGTGAATATGTGACATATAAAAGAAAAGAGAAGATGAGATGGGCATGGGAGATTGTTATGGGAAGATGTGCTGGAGAAAGTTGTGGAAGAGATTGTAGGGAAAGTGGGAAAGCAGGGTGTCAGAAAGAAGGATAGGAGGCTAAACTGGGGCTGGAAGGGGTGCTGAGTCGCGTAAGCACAGCAGCTAGGAAGGCAAATTGCCGCGCCCCTTACATGGACTCCCCAAGCTTACACTGGAAAACGGTCACACTGGGGTAGGGGAAGGGAGCCCTGTTTTATCTAGGGCTGGGTATGAACTCTTTGTGCTGCCAGCTCTACAAGCAGAAACCACTGTGCTTGTAGGCCTGGAGATACACACCATATTGCTTTGAAGAAGCGGGGTGCCACTCTCCACAATTAACACACTTGGCCACACACAATTTGGACTTATTGTGCACAGCCTTGGAGTAGGTTACACAGACTTCAGGTAACCCCAACTTTGCAAATCTACAGGAGCGATTTGTGTGGCTGAAGCGGTGACACGAGTAGTACCTTTGTGGCAATGGCACAGATGCCTTTCATGCGATAGGAGAGGAACCCTTAGTCTTTGTTTTTATTTCTTTTCTTTTTAGGAGAGGAGGGTGGGGAATGAACCTGCTTCTTTCCACTGCTGCAAGGAGCCCTTAGGCCAGATGGACCGGCATCAACACAATCCTTCTCTTAAATGTAGAAGGTCTTGGCTGTCAATGAGGCACCAGCCAGGGGAGGAGGTCCCAGCAGGCTTTGGGCCATTGTGGTAGGTAAGGAATTCACTGTATACACTGACACTCAACTAGGGCTCATAAAAGGATGAAAGTACCCCAGACAACTGGAAGCTCTATGAATTGAAGAGCAAGTTTGGAAGGGGGTAAGGAGGTATATAATAGAGATAAGTAGGTCTACTAATGAGTAGTGGGTGATTACCTATTATTATCATACCCTGGGCAGTAGAAAGTAGTGGAACTTACAAAAGCTGCACAGTGCAGAAGACAGGGGCTTTCACTGTCCAGAAAATAAGTTAATCTAAAAATTCCTGACTTTTCCATCAACTTGCACACTATAGCAAGTTGAGAAATTGGGCAAAACCTTGCCAGGGTAGAGTGAGCTCTTCCCCTTTGCAAAATGCGAGAACAGTAGCCATTCACCAGGGGTTTGGAAGGATACCCTCTGTCTAGATCTTGTTGAAAAAATCAACCAAAAAGGCTATGCCTCGCTCACCTAGATGTCAAAGCATGGCAAACAGGATGTTGTTCAACCAAGGGCAGTGATCATGCATCAAGTGAGAGAGGAATGCAACTCACTGAGTGTAAACCTATAGTTGAAGGATATTCCAGCTTTGGAGGTAAAGGCCAGCAATATTATGATGTGCATTGAATGCTGGAGTACTAACAGTTATTATCTTGTTGGTTTTGTCTTTTCATTGGTATCAAATATCTTATTATGCCTTATTCATGTACTCTTTAGTGCATAGTGAACAGCTGTATATATTTGCCCTATAACCCTGAGTCATGATATTGCTTTTAGTTATAGATTAGACTCGTTGGGAAACTTTTCATTTGTAATGTGATTCAGATAATGAAAAACCAGTCTAAGAAACGGAAATTAAAAATGTTAAAGAGGAATATTTCATCTCCAAATAGTACTATTTGGAAATGAAATATTCTTCTTTAACATTTTTTGTTATTTCCTTTTCTTAGACTGGTTTTCATTATCCGAATCACGTTACAAATAAAAAATATGAAAGCCGTAGTAGGATGCAAAATACAAAATCAAAATTTATTTGTAAGACAAAATTCAGAAAATATGCATATCTCTAGATCAGTTTTGGCAGTAGCAGAAATATGGGCAAATATTAACCTTACCCTATAAAATCCCTCAGACTGGGCAAGAAACGGCCGTTCGAAGTCTTCTTCATATACTATCCTTTCATCAATGCCAAGGACAAGCAACATCTGAGTGGCATTTTTGAAGGCCAATCTATCAACAATTTCTCCCTTTCGCTCTCTCATCACCATGTCAAGTAATGTGTCCCGTAGGTGGTCACGAATGCACCCATGACGAACCACCTGCATTGAAAAATATGTAGCATTAAAAACAAGCAGCACAAACATTTACAGATATTAACCTTAAACAATTTTGTAAATGTAAACTTCTGCACCTCAGTGCCTAAACACTCAGCACGACTATGACCCTGGTCTTTTTTAATTCTTGCACAACCATTATAAAAAATTCACTACATGCAGGTAACAGAAATGTATCAATCATGAAGTTTATAGATGCACTTCATACTGATCTTTTCTTAGTTTCTTCAAGTAAATGTCATTAATTAAAGATTCTAGTTAATTTAGTAAAAAAATGTTAATGATACATTATAACTGTCTGCTATATAATATTTAGTACTATTTTTTAGCCATGGTGAAGAGAAGTAATAATAATATTTCTGGTATCACCTGTGAATAATAAGAGATTAAATGCGAGTACCGTGAGGGTTGATATGCACCAAGATGCTGGGTTGAGGATGGCCTCTCAAGGAAAATAACCCCATATGTTAAATGATTTTGAGAGCAGAGTGTGAATTATATCTCATAACCCACTTAAAAAGATCTTATGGTATATATCACCTCAGTTTGCAGAATATGAGGGAAGAGATGTAATAAACAAATGTCTAAGGTACTTGTTTATACATGTTGAAAGGGTCTGTTCAATCTGTGAACACTGATGCAAACATGAAAGAGAGGAGTGTATTTATGTCAGGTAACATAAGTGGAGGATAGATAGAAAACAAAAGATTTGATAGCTCTGTTGTTGAATGAAAAAAGGCTACTGTGCACTATGGTTGGGTAAGGGTGTGTGAAACTAAGATGGTTTATAGTTAAACTGAATTATGCTAAAGTTAAACTGTGATGGTATAGGAAGCATGTGTGAAAGAAAAGGGAATATTTGGGGAAAGAGTAAATTGGCAAGATATAAGAAAACGTTAAAAATAAAAAATAAATAAAGGGGCTCATATGGTGAATAGCAGCAAGGGCTTAAGTCATGGTAAAAAAAAACAGCCTCTGACTGGGTTATATTGAAATGGACAAAAAACAATCCAATAGAGCAGGCACCAAAACCAAGAAGATAGGTGAAATAAAATGGAGGTACAAGAATGTGATGAACAGTCTGAAGGACCATGCAGTCATTGTAGTAAGGTTGTCGCAAAAATTGGGGTGATCTATCTTCTGCTCACTTTCACTCTAGGTGTTGTGACCGAAGATGCGTTGGAAAGATAAAGTCCAGGAACAAGGAAACAAACACTAGACTATCAAGATTAATTAATCACCCAAATTACAGACATATATATATATATATATATATATATATATATATATAGTGGGTACAATAAATATCTGATACATGGTCAAAAGTCTATTTACCATAGTTACACAACAGCAAAGTAATCGAAAATTGAACATTTTATATATTTTGTATGTTGAATACAAATTTGGTATGAGAATACACACCAAGAAAGATACCTTTGTTGAAACCAATTCATGTCAGAAATTGTCTGAATTTTGCCAAGGAACATTTAAAGAAGCCTGCAAGTTTTAAAGATGCTGTACTATGGTCTGATGAAACAAAGATTGAGTTATTTGGGCAGAATAGTGTTAATCACGTTTGGAGGCAGAAAAACTCAGCGCACAATCTTAAAAATACAATCCCAACAGTGAAGTTTGGAGGAGGGAGCATAATGCTATGGGACTGCTTCTCCTCTGCAGATCCTGGAAGACTCCATATTATTGAAGGAAAAATGAATGCTCAGATGTATTGCAGGATTCTGGATGATAATCTCTTACAATCTGAAGACGACTTGAAGTTGCCAAGAGGATGGAGATTCCAGCAGGACAACGATCCAAAACATACAGCCAAGGGTACTGCAGCGTGGTTTCAGCAGAAGAAAATAAAGGTTATGGGATGGCCAAGTCAGTCGCCAGGCCTAAATCCTATCAAGAACCTGTGGCGAGAATTAAAACTAAAGATTCAGAAAAGGGAACCAAGAAATCTAACAGATTTAAAAAGAATATGCCAAGAAGAATGGGCCAAGATACCTACAAATATTTGTAAGAACCTCATAAGTAAATATACCAAGCAGTTGGAAGCTGTAAGAGCGACGAAAGGTCATATCACCAAAGACTAATTGGTTTTCATAGATGTATCGGATACTTTTTGAAATGTTTGTTTGATATTTTTGCCATAATCCTAGTAATGTTTTACTATTTTTGCAATATGATACCAATTTGTATTCAATGTACAAAATAGATAAGATGTTCAATTTTTGATTACTTTGCTGTTGTGTAACTATCGTAAATAAACTTTTGACCATGTATCAGATATTTATTGCACCCACTATATATATATATATAGGTATACAAATATACTGTGGCCCAAAATGCTATGTAAAAAAATCTTTTGCCTATACCTTAGCTTCACAAAAAAAAAGACCAACCTCAATCGAACATAAAAGGGCAGGGAAAGGAGGGGGGAGGACATCCTTTTCTCCTTTAAAAAGAGTACTAGTGATAGCATCTATCTCAACAGTTTTTCCTACAGTTCTTGGTATGTTGAATGGTAATTGTGTGTTTGAGAGCCATTCTCCCTCTTTTGTCCACTATAAATTTTACCACATTGCCTTAGTCTGTCCTTATACTGTACCCTTCTTTTGTTTATGAGTGGGAGTGTTTTGCTAGGGAGGGGAGTTGGGAGAGATTAAATTAAAGCTAGTTTAATCATATTTATTTTGACTTAATGTATAATCATTAATTTGCAACATTCTTTAGACTTTTTTAAATGATTATTTAAAGCTAAATTTGTTTTTTATGATAACCTCTAACAACCATAACTTTGCCATTAAATCGAAAACAAACAATACCTTGTAAATCACCACAGGTGAGTGGATTGTACATGTTTTGATAGGGTGAAACCAGGATATCAAATTTTTGTAAGGCATTGGGGAGTGAGCGTAATTATTATGCATTTTCTTTTCTTTTGTAGAGCGTCTGTACCTCACAGACTGCCACAAGCGATCCCTCGAGTTTCCTTCCTTTGTTCTTTTGTATCCCAGACTTCTTGAGACAAGCAGAGAGCTGCAGAAAACCTCCTTTCCAGGAAATGTTGGTAAACCACAATTACTCTCATGTAAGGGGGCCAGCTGGCAAGACACCATAGAGGAGCCAATCTGTAAAAAGACATCTTACCTTTCCCCTTTCTCCCACTTCCTCTTTTTGTTTGAGGTTGCTTTTGTTTGAGGCTAACAGGTAACTATAATTCTTCTCTCATTGGTTTATTTTATTTTTTGTAAGGCTGAACCCAGATCCACATTTATTTTCGTCAATCCCATTTTTTGGCCACAGTGGAATTATTCTTGGGGTAAATAAATTTAGATAGTCTGGTGTTTCTCTCCTTGCTCCTGGACTTTAACTCCCAACATATCTCAGGTTCCAATTCCATAAAGTAAAAGTGTGCGGAAGGCCCATCGACCCAATGTCCGCAACACTGAGGTGGTCTTCCACGACTCTCTGCTAACCAATTAAGGAAAGTGAAGTATAAAAACTCAAGGAAAAGAAACTCCAGGGATCACTGGTGGCTGTGGTGGTTCACAAGGTCTTCTATCAATTTGCCTTTAAATATGGGTAGATCAAGCTATTATAACTCTACAACCTACTATAAAAGTTCATGTGGTATCAATTTTTTTTGCTCAAAATATATATAGATAACCTAGAAATGTTTACCATTTCTATGAAGCTGTTGGCGTAGACTGTACAGTTAGTTACAAGTCATTCAAGTGTTGGTTATATTCTGTGTTTGGCTTGTACTGGCTGGCCACCTAAACATCGACTATTTATTTTTTATTTATCAGATTACCCTTACAAATGTTGAGGAAATGAAACTCATTAAGGATTAAAGAAAAAAATTCCAATTTTGGACAAAATTAAAAGTTACAAATGGATGCTTGAATTTGTCCCAGTTGTCTGAAACCTTAGGTATTCCCAAAACTACACTTTCAAGACTGTAAGAATGGAAATGAGTGCATTACAGCGGAAGAATTTCCCACAGTGAGAAAAAAAAAACATCACAGTAAAAATCTCAAAGTTGAAAATGCTTTAAAGAGATGGTTTGAAATCATTATTCAGAGAAGTATGTGTAAGGCTGAATGGTGAAATTCTTAAAGAAAAGGCCAAAGTTTTTGTAACAGAACTAAGATATCCAGAGTTCCAAGCAACTGATGGGTGGTTTTCAAGATTTAAATCTCACAATCAAATAAGATACAAGAGAGCTCATGGATAAAAGGCGAGTGTGGATTTACATCTAGCTAAAGATTGGAAGTTTTCAACCTTGCCCAAACTTCTAGAAAAATATTCTTCTAATGACATTTATAATGCAAACAAGACAGGATTGTACTATCGTGCAATGCCAGATGATTCGATGACATTTAGAAAGGAAACTGTGATTGGCTAAAAAAAAGTGATGGACCATATTATACAGTTCTAGTTTGTGCTAACATGTCTGGAAGTGACAAAAAAATATATTGGTTATTGGCAAGGCGGCTAAATCTCAGTGTTTTAAAGGATGAAGTATAGTCATTGCCTGTGGAGTATTTCTCAAATAAAAATTCATGGATAATTTTTGTAATTTTCGTGGAATGGGCAATGAAACTGAATGAGGAACTTCAAATGAGTAACAGGAAAATTTTGCTTCTTGTGGATAAGTGTACTGCCCATTTAACTTAGAAGGCTTGTCAAATATTCAATTAGAATTTTTGCCTCCTAATACTCCATCACTCATTTAGCCAATGGATATGGGAATCATAAAAAATCCTAAGATGTCATACCGCTCCACTTTTCACACTGAGAGCTATTAAGGACTCATCTTACATCAGAATCAACTGCGAAAGACGTAAGTGCAAAAATATCGAATTCTTAGCAGACAGAGTTAAGAAGAGCACCATAGTTAACTGTTACAAACATTGTGGCTTCAAAAATGCTGATTACAACAGTGATGTGTTAAAGATAACAAATGCAGAAGGATATCTAGAGATACATGATGAATTACAGTGTTGTGATGAGAATGAAAAGGACCTTGTGGAATTAATCATTGACAATATTAAGCACACACGAAGTGACAAATCGAAGATTCAGGATGAAGATGTGCAAGAGCCTCAAGTTGCCATTAAACAGTGATAGTGAAGCAAAGAAAAGTCTTGGAGATTTGAGGTTGTATTTTATGAAGGAGGGAAATGAAACTAGCCCAAAGTTAGAGTTGGAAACTTGCTAGGATTTTGTGGTTTCTAAAATTTTAAATAAATAATTTATTATTCACTTTTTCCAGTGCAATATCTACGTGTGTATATTACTATGAATTGTACTATTTCATTTAATATTCTATTATTTATTGAATCTTAATTTGTATATTTATAAAATATATATTGAGTTAGTATTATTTGTGTTAAATAAAATAAAATAAATGACTTGGATTTATTTTTCAAATAGAACAGCCCACATTATAATGTAATAAAATGTACTACGATCATCAAAATGAATTAGGTAAAGATTATTAACATAATTGGTAAATGTGATATACATTGAGTCAATTGAAATTAATAAAGAAGACTATAGTATGTAATTTAATGGTGGCTTTTTATGAAACTGTATAGAAAACTGCATTTTAACACCAACTTAAATAAACATTGAACTTTCAGTTATAAGGCTCGCCTGCTTATAGGGATGAAATTTTAAGGGGGCCTGATGGGGGCCATATAAGCAAAGTTGACTGTATATAATTTAATCAAACCCAAACCCCATTCCTAGCTAAATATTAACACTCCTCTTTCCTAAACAGATTGAAAAAAAAAAATTACGAGCCCATCTGGTGACTGCCTACTTGGGCATAAGTCACTGTACTCAACACAGCCTACTACTAGGCAATATTAAAAAGCAAATAACAAATAACTATGTAAATAACAAATAATGATAAAAAGATCAAAGGATAAAAATATAACAAAAAAACAAACAAACAAAGAAAATAGGCAAGAAGGAAGCCTTTTTGCCACCTTCACCCTGGCATAAGAACATGTGACCTACAAAAAAGCCAAATAAGGTGAAGGAAGTCAACTGCCTACAAAAATGTTGTATAGTCCGCAAGTCTGTGTGCACAAACGAGTCCCGAGTACAAAGAACAAGCAGCAGCAACCCTCCTAGCCCCAGTACCGGGACAAGTAACGTATGTGAAGATCACCCAAACTGGAACATTCAACAAGAATGTGCCAAACAGTTTGGGGGACAACATAGTCATCCCAATAAGGTGTGGCTGAGTGCTGTATCAAATGGCGGTGCGTCCATTTCAGAGATGACAGAAAGCAACCTGAAGACGTCGCAGCATTGGGGGCTGGGTCTATGGGAACAGTCGCGGCGCAATAGCATGCCACTTTAGTTTTCGCTTGAGAGTATCCCATCTTCTTTGCCAAGCAGCCCAGAGTGCTGCCCATATTCCTGCCATGTAATCGGTGTGAGGAAGAGCGAAAAGCTGATCTGGTTGCTAAGTACTTGTGTACTCTTGGGCACCCTCATTCCCCACAATTCCTACATGTCCAGGAATCAAGCAGAAGATAATCTTGACATCCACTTGGCTTGCCAAAACCATGGAGTCACGGATATTGTGAACCAGGGGATGTGAAGATTCCAATGCCCTAAGAGCACTCAGAGTGCTTTGTGAGTCACTATAAATCACAATCCGGTCTCCGAACCGGGCACATCACATAATCTCCCGTATCGAGTGATGTATTGCAAACAGCTTGGCCATGAAGACAGACGCAGCGCCTGGCAGAGCCCCGCTGACTTCAAACAGAAGGGATACAGCATGGAAACTGAACCCCCTCTTGGGACTTGGAGCCATCCGTATACACTGGCACGGTTCCAGCGTGACACAAAGTATGCACCAAAAAGGCCAAATGCAATACTCCCTGCACTGTACAAGCTTTGGGAGCAGAGGAGTGGCGACAAATGGTCAAAGGTGGTACCCTCCAGGGTGGTGTCCTGGGCAGAACCAGGTGTGCCACAGGCCTGAGAGTTATGCTAGCTCTCAAAGGAGTTTCCTGGCCATAAAGACAAAGGGCTTAGAGTATGACTGGGGTCTCTCGGCGGCATAGGCAACGTCGAGATCAGCTACGAATGCAGTGAGAGCTGTTGGTGACTGCGGGAGGCACCAGGCTCGCACGTACAGGTGAGAAATGCACTGTGCATGGCGCAGAGCGAGTGACATCTCCCCCAGCATCGACAAGTAGGCTCTCAATGGGGGAAATGCAGAAAGCACCAGTCACCAGGTGAAGGCCAATTGTGGTGAATCGAGTTCACCTTCTGCAGCACAAACTCGGCTGCCAATGTATAAAATTTGCATTGGTAGTTGAGGTTTGAACAAACAAAAGATCGATAAAAGTATTGAAAGAAGAATATCCATGGTGTGAGTGCAAGAGACCCTAAGGCTACGAATATGAACCTCCCAGGTGAGGTATTGGTCAAATAAAAGACCAAGGAAAGGGTGCGAGTCCACCACTTCCAGGCGCACCCCATTTAGAAACAAGTCTGGGTCAGGGTGCAACAGTGGATGGCAGTAGAAGTGCACCACCTTACTCTTAGCTAAGGAAAACCTAAGCCTGTGCACTTCAGTGTAACAAGAGACACAATTCCTTGCCTGTTAAAGTCAATGCTCCAGTTAGCATCTGGGCCGCGACAAAAGAGATTGAAAGGTCATCCACATAGTGTAGTGAGAATATCTTTCGGCAGTACCAAGGTGATGCAGTTGATGCTCAGAGCAAAGAGTGGGGCACTGAGGACACCTCCCTGTGGGACACCCTCTTCCTGCTCCATTGAGCCGGAGAGGGCTCCCCCAACACGTCACAGAATCGACAATCTCGCAAAAATCCAGATATAAAAATTGAGAGGTATCCCCTCGTCCACATCGTGTAGAGACACTCCATGATACTCTACGCCATGCAGTATCATAGGCCTTCTCCGGATCAAAAAACAACCCAACCTCTGCTGTCCAGAAAAAAGGCTAATCTAACATTTACCAATTTCTCCATCAACTGGCACACACCGGAGGGTAGAGAGATTGGGCGGAAACCGGCCGGGATAGAGTTATCTCTCCCCGGTTTGCAAAAAGTGAGCACAGTAGCGATTTGCCAGGAATCTGGGAGGATACCCTCTATCTAGATCCTGTTGAACAAATCTAACAGAAGGCCATGCTTCATTCACCCAGTTGTCAAAGCATGGCGGACGGGGCATCATTGGACCAGGGATGGAGTGTGCGCACGAAACGATAGCAGAATGCAACTCACTCAGAGTAAACCTGTTGTTGAAGGGCTCTCTGCCTCTGGAGGTGAAGTCCAGTTGGCGGCTTTTAGCACCATCACGACGCGCATTGAATGTTGTCGGAACAGCATTTCGCTATAGAATGTTGAGAAAGCAGTTGCGAAGGATTCCGCCAGACACAGGGTCCGAGATTGCCGTCCTGATGAAATTCACCAAGAGTGAAATCGTTTGGGCAGGACTTATAGCGTATGTAGGGATAACGCTTCTGTTTGAAGGCCATCTCACACTCAGCTGACCACCATGGGAGTGGTCGGTGTGCAAAACAACCAGATGTTCTAGGAATAGTAATCAGGCCAACGGCAATGAGGTTGCCGGAGAACTCAATGGCCTCATCAACTGACCTAAACTCCTTGATTGAGATAGAGAAATCAGTCATATCCAGAAATGTGGACCACTGCACCCACGCCAAGCACCATCGGGGCGGGCTCTTGGGCTGCAGCAGCCCAGAAAATAATATTCGAATGGGAAAGTGATCACTACCATGGAAGTCATCAACCACCCCCCACCCCAAATCAGGCTGTGCATCTGGAGAGCCCAAAGAGAGATTGAGGCAAGAAAATGAAGTGGTTCTTGGGCAGTGATGCGTAACTCAGTCACATTTAGGAAATCTATCTCCAGCTCCTCGATCAGGCCAGCAAGGACTTGACCCCTGAGGTTAATCGAATAGTCTACCCAGAGGGGGTGTCTACAGCTCAGATCTCTGAGCTAGCGAAAGGGCCTAAGCAACCATGAAATGACTCGGTGGAAGTCCCCCACATTGAGGGTCGGATGATGGTGGAATGTATGCCGAAATAATGGTATACCTACTATCCAGGTGAAGCTGCACATCTACTGCTTAAAAGGAGGTATCTAAAGCAAAGAAGAATGGAGACATCATGCTGGGTGTAAATCCATATCCTCCTGCCTTGACCCAATCCTGTGATAGTGGGGTCGCAAAACACTTAGACCCTGGGAGGGTGAGCAGGGGGCATGCACCGAGAATGGTGTCCTGCACAAAGATAGCTAACAGGGAATGGGAGGAGATGAGCCTCCACAGCTCCTTCCAGGCAGCCCAGAGTCTGTGGTAATTCCAGATCTAGCTCAGAGGAGATGTGGGGACCGTCTTCAAAGAGAAGACCCTCACAGGAATGGTCGTATGCTTCCAAGAGGCAGAAATCCGAGGCTATTGGCCGGACAATGCGCTGTCGCCTTCGAGTACTTATTGGGGGAGGTTGGGCTGGCAATGTTAGTCTTTTCCTCTCTCCGCCTGAAACCTTAGGCAGGCAGGGGGTCCTTCTTTTGGACAATCCACCATCTTCGAGCCACCCAGCCTACCACTGAGTGTGGGCTTAAGAACCCAAGCTCCTTTAGGGGCCAACCCCTAATGAGGTTGGCTTGATCAAGCCGCCCCAACCGGGAGTGTTCCATTATGGGCCACATGTCTGCTTTCTCGGCAGTTCTCTTGGAAATTAAAGGGGGTACAGCTGCTGGAAAAAGTGACTGAGATGGGGTGAGGCAGAGTCCCCTGCACCAGTAGGCAAAGGAGAGGAGTCAGCCTCCTCTCCAGTAGAAGAAATTTGGAAGGGTCTCCCGAGAGAGCACAAAAGGGGGGACCTATATTTTTTCAGTGGAGCTGCCCGAAGGCGGCTCTGGTGATGGTAGAGGAAAAAGGTAAAAGAAGAATTTTTTTAAGGATTCATCATTGGGCATGGTGACCCTATCTAATTCACAGGATGCACACTCTCAACACCCCATGCACTAGCCCACTCTGCAAGGGGTGAATAAGGGGCTGGCCGAACCAGCTGCCGCCATTTGAGGCCATTCTTCCCACCTAGTGACCTGGCAGCCCATTAGCATGGCGGCTCCACCTTAGGCATGGTGTAAAACTGATAGACAGGGAAAGGAGGAAGAAAGGGTATGTGAGGAAGATGTGGGTAGAGATGAATCAGGTTGTTAAAAACTCACCACCCCAGGCCGGAGCTCAAGGGTGAGGGAGCATTGTCCCATCCACCCTCAACCCTGATCCGGGATAGTTGGGTGAGAGGAAGCTGGTCGGTGTCTACCCTATGAAATTAGAGGCTGAAAAAAGAAAGTTGTGGGAGAGGTTGTAGGGAAACTGAGGAAGTAAGGTAAAAACACATCCTGTCAAAAAAAAAGAGGCTAAACTGCCGCCATGCTGAGTCTCATCAGCACAGCGGCCAGGAAGGCAGATCACCGGGCCCCTTACAGGGTTGATGTGTGAAATCAGAGAAGTTACCAGGAAAGCATGTGGAATTAGGGTGCTTAGAGAAGGGAGAGTTAAGAAGGGTAGCAAATGGTGGAATGCTGAAGTGGAAGAGCTTCGGAAAGAGAAGCATGAACTGTTCAACAGGTATAGACAGAAGAGAAGTACAGAAAACAAGGAAAATTATAGGAAGAAGTGATAGGTGAAAAATTGAGCGACTGAACTGGAGAGAGAAGCGGATGATAGGTGGGGTGAAAGAGTGTCTGAGTGCTTTAGAGATAATAAAAAGCAATTTTAGAAGGAAGTAAATTGTGTGAGAAGGAAGAAAGAGGTGATAGAAATGAGAGTGAAGGATAGAAGGGGTGAAGTAATCAGTATAGATGAAGAAGTAAGAAAAAGATGGGGAGAATATTTTGAGAATTTGCTAAATGTGGATGATAGTAGAGAAGTACAGCAGTCATGTCTTGGAAGAGGTGGGATGACATCAGAGCGAAAGAATTAGCAAAAAGGAAGTGGAAGAGGCAGTGAAAAGGACAAAAAGTGGAAACTCAGCGGGTATGGATGGGATAACAAGTGAGATGATGAAAGCAGGGAGAGGTTGGTGAGGTTGTTTAAATTATGTATGGACCAGGGGTGTGTGACAGAAGATTGGAGGAATGCATGGATTGTTTCTATTTACAAGGGTAAGGGTGAAAGAACTAAGTGTGGTAGTTATAGGGGAATAAGTCTTGTTGAGTATGCATGGAAAGGTATATGCAAGAGTCTTGAGTGAAGTTAGGAGATGCACAGAGACTCTGATTGGAGAGGAACAAGGGGAGTTTAGGAAGGAAAGAGGGTGTGTGGATCAGATTTTTACATTGAAAAATATATCTGAGAAGTACCTGGAAAAGAATAAAAGTGTATACATGGCATTTATGGATCTGGAGGAAATGTATGACAGACTGGACTGAAAGGGGATGTGTTGAGAATACTTGAGATTAAATGCACACTAATAAGAACTATTAAATGCTTTTATGATCGACTATAAAGCATGTGTGAGGATACAGAGAAAGAAAGGTGAGTGGTTCAGTGTAAAAACTGGGCTCAGACAAGGATGCGTGATGTCACCCTGGCTGTTCAATCTGTATATGGATGGTGTGGTGAGAGAGGTGAAAGCAAGAGTGGGAGGTGGGGGTGCAGCATTAGTAAGTGAAAATAGAGAGATGTACAAGCTAGAAAAATTGTTGTTTGCGGATAATTCAGTGCTGGTGGCTGACTCAAAGGAGGAACTACAGGCACTGGTCGATGCATTTGGGATTGTGTGAGACAGAAGGAAGCTCAGTGTGAATGAAGGCAAAAGCAAGGTAATGTGGAGCAATAGGTTTTTTTTTTGTTTTTTTTTAATTATAGAGCCCATCTGGCAACTGCCCACTTGGGCATAAGTTAGCAGAAACACAACACAGCCTAGAACTAGGCTAGTTTAAAATAAATATATGAAAACATAATGATAAAAAGTAGGAAGCAATCTCCGGGAGCGGGGGAGAGGTCCCCCTCAACCCGGTGCAGGAGCATGCAACCTACAAAAAAACAATAAAAAAAAATACAAAAAAGGAATCTTTTTAAATGAAGGGGAGAAGCCCGGCCTCACCCAAAAAGTCAACAAGTCCACAAGTCAATGTGCACGAACTCGTCCCGAGCACAAGGGACAGGCGGTAGCGACCCCGCCCATCCCAGTACCGGCAAAGGTATCGTGCGCGAAGATCACCCAAACTGGGACATTCGAACAGAATGTGGCGAACAGACTGGGGGACGACGCAGTCGTCGCAATGGGGCGCTGGCGAGCGCTCCTTCAGATAGCGATGCGTCACACGAGTAAACCCGATTCGGAGACGACAGAAAGTGACCTGAAGCCGTCGCGGCATTGGGGGATAGGTCCATGGGAACAGTCGCGGCGCAATGGCACGCAACTTTAAGTTCCCTTCGACCGTCTCCAATCTTCTTTGCAAAGCAGTCCGAAGAGCTGCCCGTATTCCTGCCATGTAGTCGGTGTGAGGAAGAGCGAAACGCTGGTCTTGTCGCAGAGTCCTCACGGACTCTTTGGCGCCCTCATTCCCCGCAATTCCTACATGTACAGGAACCCAGCAGCAGATAATCTCGACATTAGCCAGGCTCGCCAAAGCCGTGGCGTCACGTATATCGCGAACCAGGGGATGCGGAGATTCCAATGCCCCAAGAGCACTCAGGGCGCTTTGTGAGTCGCTATAGATCACAATCCGGTCTCCGAACCAGGCACGTCGGGTAATCTCCCGTACCAAGTGGTGTATTGCCACCAGCTCGGCCGTGAAGACAGACGCAGCGCCCCGCTGACTTCAAAAGAGGGGATACGGCGTGGAAGCCGACCCCCTCTTCGGACTTGGAGCCATCCGTATACACTAGCACGGTTCCAGCGTGACATGAGGTGTGCTCCAAAAAGGTCGAACGCAATACTCCTGGCACCGTACAAGCTTTGGGAGCAGAGGCGTGGCGACAAATAGCAAAATGTGGTACCCTCCAGGGTGGCGTCCTGGGCAGAACCAGGGGCGCCACCGGCCCGAGAGGTATATCTAGCTGTCGAAGGAGTTTTGACCCTAAAGCCGAAGGGCTTAGGGTAGGACTGGCGTCTCTCGCCGGCATAGGCACCGTCGAGATCAGCTGCGGATGCAGTCAAAGCTGTTGGCAACTGAGGGAGGCGCCGTGCTCGCGCGTACAGGCCAGTGATGCACTGCACGCAGCGCAGAGCGAGTGGCATCTCCCCAGCATCGACCAACAGGCTCTCAATGGGGAAAGTGCGGAAGGCACCGGTCGCAAGGCGGAGGCCGGTGTGGTGGATTCGAAGGCACCGGTCGCAAGGCGGAGGCCGGTGTGGTGGATCGAATCCACCTTCCGCAATAAACGCTCAGGCGGACACACAAAACTCGCATCCGTAGTCGAGCTTTGAACGAACAAAAGGACTGAACGTCACGGAACGAAGAATATCCATGGCACGGGTACAAGAGACCCTAAGGCTGCGAATATGAGCCTCCCAGGTGAGGCGTCGGACTAATACAAGACCAAGGAAAAAGTGCGATTCAACCACTTCCAGGTGTACCCCATTAAGAAACAAGTCTGGGTCGGGGTGGAGCCGTGGATGGTGGCAGAATTGCACCACCTTAGTCTTGGCCAAGGAAAACCGAAACCTGTGAACTTCAGCATAGCGAGAAACGCGGTTCAATGCCTGTTGGAGTCGACGCTCCAGAGTTGCCATCTGGGCTGCAACAAAAAAGATCAAAAGGTCGTCCACGTAGAGCGTAGCGAGAACATCTTCTGGCAGCACCGAGGTGATGCCGTTGATGCTCAGGGCAAAGAGTATGACACTGAGGACACTTCCCTGCGGGACACCCTCTTCCTGCTCCTTTGGGCGGGAGAGAGCTCCCCCCACCCGTACGCGGAATCAACGATCTTGCAAAAATTCAGATATAAACAATGGGAGGCGTCCCCTCGCCCCCATCATGTGGAGAGTCTCCATAACACCGTATCGCCATGCGGTATCATATGCCTTCTCCAGATCGAAAAAAACCTTAGCGTAGTGCTGTCTACGAAGGAAGGCCTCGCAGACGGCATTTTCCAGTCGGAGCAGAGCATCCGATGTGGAGTGGAACTTGCGGAAGCAGCACTGTGCCAAAGACAGATGGCCTCTGCTGTCCAGGAAAAAGGCTAGTCTAACATTTACCAAATTCTCCATCAACTTGCCCACGCAAGAGGTTAGAGAGATTGGGCGGAAACCGGTCAGAGTAGAAGGATCTCTCCCCGGTTTGCGAAAGGTGAGCACAGTAGCGATTCGCCAGAAATCTGGGAGAAGACCCTGCACCCAGATCCTGTTGAACAAATCTAACAAATACCATACCTCGCTCACCCAGGTGTTGAAGAATGGCGTACATGACATCGTCTGGACAAGGGGCGGTGTCCGCGCACGAAGCGAGAAAGGAGCGCAACTCACCCCCAGTAAACCTGTCGTTGAAGGGATCTCCGCCTCTGGAGGTAAAGTCCAGCCAGCGGCCTTCCGTGACATGATGAAGTGCATTGAATGCTGGCGGAGCAGCATCCCGGCTAGAGAATGCGGTCCCATTCTCCTGGAGAACGAGAGGGGGGGGCGGTCCTGAGAGAACTTGCCCCGAATCCTTTTGACTCGCCTAAACACCTCTGCTAAAGGGGTCTTCCCATTAAGTGAAGACACGTATGCCAGCCAAGAAGAGCGGCGGGCATGCTTCGAAATATACCGGAACCTAACCCAAGCCCAACGAAATTCACGGACAGTAAAATCGTTCAGGCGGTGCTTGTAGCGCATGTAGGCATAATGCTTCTGTTTGAGGGCCATCTCACACTCGGCCGACTACCATGGGAGTGGTCGGCGTGCAAAATGGCCAGATGTTCTAGGAATAGTAGTCAGGACCGCGGGATGAGGTTGCCGGAAAAGAACTCAATTGCCTCATCTACAGACCTAAACTACTCGACTGTGATAGAAAATTCAGTCATTTCCTGAAATGCAGGCCACCGCGTCCGCGCCAAGCACCACCGAGGTGGGCTCTCAGGCGGCAGTTACCCTGAAAATGATATTTGAATGGTAAAGTGATCACTACCATGGAGGGCATTGACCACCCCCCCAATCAAAATCAGGCTGTGAATCCGAAGAGCACAAAGATAGTTCAAGGCAAGAAAATGAAGCGGTTCTCGGACAGTGATGCGTAAACTCATCCACGTTTAGGACACCCATCTCAAGCTCTTCGATCAGATCGGCAAGGACTTATCCCCTGGGATTAATGGAGTAATCTCCCCAGAGAGGATGCGTGCAGTTCACATCTCCAAGCAAAGATAGGGCCTCGGCAACCGTGCCACGACGCGGCGGAAGTCCCTCGCGTCGAAGTCAGCTGACGGTGGAATGTACGCAGAAATGACAGTATACCTCCTATCCAGGTGCAGCTGCACAACCACTGCCTGAAAGGAGGTATCTAAAGAGAAAGAAAGTTCGGAGACATCATGCCGGGTGTAAACCGCGCATCCCCCAGACTGGCCATCCCGCGGTGGTGGGGTCGCAAGACCCTTATACCCCGGGAGGGCAGGCAGGGGGCACGCGCCTAGCATGGTCTCCTGCAAAAAGATAGCTAACGGGAAACGGGGCGAGACGAGCCTCCGCAGCTCCTCCCAGTTGGCCCGGAGTCCACGGCAATTCCATTGAAGGAATATGCCCTCCAGGCCTAGCTCGGAGGAGACGCGGGGGCATTCCTCGAACAGAAGACCCTCACGGGAATGGCTGTACGCTTCCCGGGGGCAGAACCCCGGGCGCTGTTGGCCGGACAAAGCGCTGTCGCCTTAGGCGGGCGGGGGGCCCTCTTTTCGAGGAACCACCGTCTCCGAGCCACTCGCTCTACCACTAGGCGTAGGCGAAGGAGCCGAAGCTCCTTTGTTGCTGTCCTTTCGGGGGACAGCTTTAGGCCTATACCCCGGAAGATGGCTTAGCGACCATCTTCAGGGGTGTTGCCTCCTGTGAGTCTAACGACTCGGTGGAGGCGCGTGGCCGTTTCGCCTTACGGGAAACAGTCACGCTGGAGAAAGAGGGGGGAGAGCCCTGGTTTTTGCGGGGCTGGGTGTGAACCCTTTTTGCCGCCAGCTTTACCAGGGAAGTGCCCGGGTTGAGTAGAGCCCGCAGAAGGGCTCCGAATGGGCGCAGAAACAACCGTGCTCATTGGCCTGGATGGGCCAGGAGCAGAGGGTGTCTTTCTAACTATTGAGGCATATGACGTCCCAGGCAAAGCCGGGCGCGCCAGGACCAAGTCCTTAGCCTCGCGGAATAAGAGTCGATCCTGGGCCTGAACGGCCAGGATTTCTTTTTCAAGGAGATATGCACCACATTGCTTCGAAGAAGCGGGGTGCGGTTCTCCGCAATTGATACACTTGGCCACACACGATTTGGATTTATCATGTGCGGCCTTGGAGCAATTTACACAAACTTCGGGTGACCCCGAGTTTGCATGTCTACAAGAACAATTCATATGGCCGAAGCAGTGACAGTAATAGCACTGCCGCGGCAGTGGCACGAATGCCTTCACGCGGTAGCGGTACCAACCGGCATACACCGACTCAGGTAGCTTGTCACAGTCGAACATGACGAAGAGTGTAGGGGTGGGTGTCGAGGCCCCTCCCTGTTTTCTCATCACACGTATGACCTTGAACATCCCATGGTCGGCCAGCTCTAGGGTGATGTCCTCAATGGAGTAGTCAACAAGTTTCCTAGCATACACTACTCCTTTCACAAAGTTCATGGTACAGTGCGGCGTCACACTCACCGGGGTGCCATGAAGTGTCTGAAGAGCACTTATCTTGGCCGCCTCGGCGGGATTCGCCAGGAGGCTCCTGTCCGAGAAACGGGTCACCTTCGACTCTCTACCAATTGCACTAGCTAATCCTCTCCTCTGATGGATCATGTTGCCCTTGGCCAGCATGCTGCAATCAGTGGAGTGAATAACGAGGAAACGTTTGAAGCCAGCGGGCTCAAAAATGCCAGGTAACCTCTGAATGAGGGGCCCCGATGTCATCGAGGCTCTGCCCTGTGCACTCTTGGTCTTTGTCAAAGGCAGGGGCTCCACACACGGGGGGGTAAAGGGGCTGGATGTGCTGATCTTGGCTTGGTCACCTACCAAACTGGCAGCAGACCCATCCGTCCCCGCAGCACCCGCAGATGGAGAGGAGCCCTGAGTCTTTTTTTTGTCTTTCTATTTACGAGAGGGCAGGGCAGGGAATAAACCCGCTTCTCACCTCCGTCAGCAGAAGCCCCCAGGCCAGATGGACCGGCCTCAGCCAGGTCCTTCTCCAAAATGGAGAAGGTCCTGGTAGTCGTAGGGGCACCTGTCGCAGGAGATCCCTCCCCTCCTTGTACTGCCTTAGAAACCCTAGACGTTTGAGGAGGACCTTGTATAGGGGTGGATTTGGGTTCGGTGTTTGGCGCCGAGCCCGGATTCCCCCCATGGAAGGCCCTACCGTCTGAGGCTGGGCCTCCAGTTGGCCATCCCCTCCACGACATCGCAGGTCCCCTTTGCAGTGTCACCAGTCTTGTGTGGGGAGGCACAGGCCTTGACCCCCACAAGGTTTAATATTCTTGCCAGCAGGTCTTTTGAGGGAAGCGACCGAAGGGGCCTGGCTTCCCTCTTCCCCCTAAGGGGGTTTGCCCTACTGAGCCGCTTACACGAGGGGCGGTTGGCAATGGCCTGCCTGCTGGCTTTCTTGGCATTCCCCTTAGAAAGAAAAGGAGGGACTGCCGCTGGAAATAGGTAGGTGCCCGAAAGCACCTCCAGAGAAGGGGGTGAGGGGGAGTCCCCTTCACCCGTAGGCGTAGGAGAGGAGTAAGCCTCCTCTCCAGTTGAAGAAATATGGAGGGTCCCCTGTGCAAGCACAGGGGGGGGGGAGGAACCTCCATTTTTTCTGTAGAGCTGCTCAAGAGCGGCTCCGTCGTTTGTACAGGGGGAGTTAAGGGGTTTTTTTTGTTAGAGTAATCATTGGGCATGGTGACCCTCTTTTTATTATGGGATGCAACCGCTCATCACCTCTCGCAGTTGCCCGCACTGCAAGAGGTGCTTATAGGCCTGGCAGAGCCAGGCGCTGCCATTTGGGACCACCCCTCCCGCCTGGTGGCCTGGCAGTCCATCGGCATGGCAGCTCCACCTTAGACACGGCGTAAAAAATGGATAGAATGTGAAGATGAGAGGAAAAGGGATCTGAGGAAGGTATGGGTGGGGATGAAGGAGGTTGTTAAAAAAAAATCCTGCACCGGAGCTCAGGGGTTAGGGAACATTGTCCCCTCCCCCCTTAGCCCCAATCCGGGACAGTTGGCTTGACAAGGAGGTCAGCATCTACCCTGTGCAATTAGAGGCTGACCAGAGAAAGTTGTGGGAGAGGTATGAAAAGCGAGGAAATACAAGTGTTTTGAAGGAAGGGAAGAGGCTAAGCTGGGGCCGGACGGAGCGCTGGATCCCGTCAGCACGGTGGCCAGGATGGCAAATCGCCGCACCCCTTACGGGGTGGAGCAATAGGGAAGGAATGAGTGGGCTGCAAGTGAGTCTAAATTGGAGGAGGCTGGAAAAGGTGCAGTATTTTAAGTATCTGGGTGTGGATCTGGTAGCTGATGGAAGGGGTGAAAATGAAATATTGCAGCGAATGGAAAAGGGAGTGCAAGCGAATGAGCAGGCATGTGCAAATGGATGCTTTATGGATGTGAAACATGGGCATTGAGTGCGAACGAAAGAAGGAAGGTTGAAGTTATGGAAATGAAATGTCTGAGAAGTATTTGTGGTGTAAGGTTGATTGACAGGGTGAGAAATGAAAATGCAAGAGAGATATAGAAGTAAAGTGAGTTTGCTTGAAAGAGCTGATAGAGGTATGATGAGATGGTATGGTCACCTAGAGAGAATGGAGGATGAAAGGCTGGTAAAGAGAGAGTATAAATCTTGAGTGATAGGAAGGAGACAGCATGGGCATCTGAGAAGGGGGTGGATGGAGTGATAGGGCATGAGCATCCAGGAGGCAAAAAGGCATGCTAGGAATGAATGATGAATGGTTAAGGGAGGACGAGCTGTGCAAGGTGACAAACAAACGCAGGTAATAAAGTTTTCAGGGAAAAGAGGATAGCCGGACTCTGATGATGGATGAAAATGTAGTAGGTGGGTCACCTTGGCTAAGCAGCAGATAATGTGTGCAAATGGTGGAGTGGAAGTGTCTCTGGCCACCCCATCCACATGAGATATGTGCGGGGTATATAAATAAAAAATAATGATATAAAAATACTATAATAATAATAAAATATAATTAAAACTAATAAATAAATAAGAATGATAATAATAATGCTATTAATAATAAGGTGAAGTAGTGCTAAGTTAAGTGAGGGAAAGTTTACCAACAACTTTCTCAGGACCTATCAGAGAGTTTCGGTCAACCTAGTGACAGGGATTCCCTAATTTGCACTCAGGCCAGGATGATGTGCAGCAACTCCAGGTGCCAAGTGAAATAGGCTTCACAAGGTACCTCCCTGCAGGATGGGCTGAAGTTCATACATAGGTGAGTGCTGGTGTGCCTTGTGGTCCTAGGGTATTTTAGGTCTATGTTGCTTATGTTGTCTTGATTCACAGGCGGAGTACTTGAAGTTATCAATGGTGTGTTTCATCAGCTGGCCAATGAATGGAGCAGAGTCAATATCAGGGAGGATTTGCCTCTTGCATCTGATGCCTTCCCCATCATTTCTATAGGGTTGTAAATAGCTGACTTTTGAGCTGTAAGTAACCAGTGATTGTTTGTGTGTTGTGGTCAAGTGTTTAGATATAATTGAGTCTAGTGTTTTTTGTTTATTTATGTTTAATGCTTGTGTTTACTGTTTTGTATCTTGACAGAGATTTGATATATGGTGCTGTAGTTTGTGTCATTGTCTGATAAGGTCTTGGATTTCAGGGGTGAAGTTGGGGGTTGTATGATTTTCTGTGGCCTCTGGAGATGTTTGAAAATGTGGATGGCTGTGTTGATGTTTGTGATTGATATATTGCTGGGGCCAATGAAAAAGGTAAAGGGAGAGTATTAGTGGAAAGGGTGCACAAATCAACTGGGGAAAAGCATCAGATTCCCCAGACTGGGACTGAGAGTGGAGGACCCATTTGTGGTTGGGTCCTTCCTAGCAGACACTGGGGCCTGGAGCATGTGCACTGCCTCCAGGTACAAAGTGCGACAGTCTACACATGGTACCTCCCTGCGGCAGACTTGGAATGGAAGGTCATGTTACTCCTCCAGATTTCAGTTGTAGCTCAGGGTGAAACCCCGTGCTACACCATCCACCTTCTAGCAGGTCAACACAGGTTTGAGTGCATAGTTGTAGAACAAGAAAAGGCGGGCTGAGATGGACAAGTGAGGAAACACACTGGCTTACAGAGGCCTCATAAAGATTTTGACTTGAAATTTTCCTTATTTTCACTCTGGCAGAGATGAGGTTTTGTTCTTCCGGATATTAGGTGTAACAGTATACACCAGCTACCCTCCTTCCCCCTACAAGCACTTGGAAGGGGAAGCTGTATTGGTCCACCAGGTTTCGGTTGTAGTAGTGGTGGTAGCCACTGCTACACAATCTTCCCCAGGAACCACCAAAGAGTTATAGTGGACCCAGTGATCCGGGCCTTCCTTATTTGCATTAGGGATGGGAGGGTGTGCAGCAGCTGCTCCAAGTACCAAGTCTAACAGGCTGCATAGGGTAGCCCCCTGCAGGGAGAAAATATGGGTATTTAGCAATTATGTTCCATGAAGTGAAGCAAAATAGCATTGTCTGATGGTCCTGTTGCGAAAATGTGTCACATAGTTCATCGTCTCAATACCAAAAGGCTAAGAACATATTTTGAAGTCAACCCACTCATGCCTCATTTCATTTAAAAGCCACCAAAACTACCTTCATCACCATCAGTTTCTAAAGTTAAAACAAAATATATATTTTAGGCAAATCTTACCTGATCACGAAATATAATTAATCCTAAATTGTAGACATTGTCAACACTATTTTGTAAAACATACACCCTATCCATGTACATTAATATATCTCTGATCATAACCATTGATATCTGATGATCATTCCAAGCATTATTCAAAGTTTGTAGAAAGTTATTTTGAAGTGAAGTCAACACATCTGCGCGAACCTAAAACAAAAAAAGAAGTTAGAGTGTAAGGAAAAGCAGAAAATGCTTACACTCCATGATGATAGCAAATTTTCAATCATCAGTACTGCCCCAAACTAGAGAACAAAATACTTAAATCTACATTTTATTGAAAATAGTTTATATGAAAATTGCATAAAATATTCAGTGAAATATTCCTGATAGTAAATAAAAAAAGTTGAGGAAATTAATGAGCATATGGAAAACAGATGTCCAAAACTAGTGATAAGCAAACAGGCCCTTGTTCTAAATGACTTGTGTGCATCTTTGGCTGCAGAACATGACCAATTTGTTACATCATTCAGGCATAATTTTACTAAGTACATTCTTATTCCAATCTTCAACATTAATTGATTTATAAACGATAATATTCTCACTGAGTATCTTATATAAGTTTAAAAGCAGGACTATCTATGGGCCAGTTCATCACATCAATATTTTAACCATCCAAAAACTGCTTCACCATCTTTGTTGTGTGGTATGAAGCATTGTTTAAAATGAAAACATGCTCATATACTAATGATGTTCAGATGATGTTCTGAAAGATGATTCTTGTATACTGCATTTACTTTTCCTTGTAAACAGACAACTCAACACTTAAAAAATATGCCCCAAAACACTTTCCCACTTTTCAGCACTCCACAGAACATGTTAAGTTATGAAGACCAACCTAGACACTTAATTCTTTTTTACTTATGCATGATTTCTTAAAACAGACACATGCATTGAATCCCACCTCTCTGAAACAATGTGAGACAGTAAAGAAAGACATTCAGGTTTCTAACAACTTGATGTGAAACACTGGCCGCTCAAATCAGTCCAACATCATTTCATCGTGCGATCTTCCTTGGGAGTACTTTTTTATAGCAACCCATTTTTTTTCATCAACTCAGTCCGAGTATCCTCATGGAGCTTTATTATGTGTAAAATCAAATTTTGTTACTTGATACAATTCCTTGAAATGTCTGGCAGTGTCATTCATTCAATCTCCCAATAAACATCCTTCTTTCTAAAGGATTTATTAACCATGACTCATCTCACCATCCTGATGCGTAATGGCATCAGTAACAGTGTACAATACATTGGACAAATGTTGGCTAAAATACCTTAGGAATTTTTATGGGTGTAAAGGCAAACACAGAACCCAGTTCACATGGCCCTTTATAACTTTAACAAACTAACAAGGTCAGCAGAATATTTATTCAGAAGGAAAACCAAGTTAGCTTCGAGGCAGAAAAAGCTCGCACCACTAGGCTACACTATGTAGGTTACAGTTGGTTACCAGGTGGGGCCTGGAGTATCAGCAAGGGGAAAGAGAGAAACAAGAAAAATTCTTGATTATAAATACAAAATCTATATTTAGTAAACACAAAAATAAGATTTTTAACAATTTAATGTCACCTCGGCCACAAACGATCCAAGTCACGTCGTATAAATTAAGCGGGAAACAATAGGCTTCACTCCTCGAGTATGAGGTACACACGGAATAACCCCCCCCATCTTACGCCCTTTCCTACAATGCAGAGGGAGACTTACTTGGAGGCGCAAGATGAAAGAACTATTCCAAAGTACCTGATACTGGAGCAGTGGAGGGACACTGCTCCAGTAATCCAACAGAGGATGAATCCCCGGATGGCAACGGTGGAAGTGGTGATAGATCCAATGGAATTGAAGATGATCCCGGGGATGAGGGATTCCGAAGTTGGTAAGGCAGAGGGACCGGTGTACCACATGGGGGATAATCTTGAGTGACACAAAGGGTAGATGGGGGGAGGGGGCAAAATGAGCCCACGGTTTTCAGACTTGCCAAATGGAGAACTGTCAATGTCCAAGATTAGTAGCACTCGTACAGCAGGTCAGCATCAAAACTGGCAGGAGATAAGGCAAGGGTCCTCACTGTACAGACTTAAATGGGTTCTTCCTCTCGAGAGAAGGAAGTGTCCTTTTATACGGGTGCTGTGATGTAATAGCCTCATGTGCGCGCCACTTTTCTGGAATAACTATCGAGCGTGCATGCAGGGTGTCAACCAATGGTGCAGGGCTCAGAGGCAAGAAAATAACTTCATTTTGGATGTAGTTTTTCTTCAAATATAATATTACTTTCCTTATAACTTTTTTTTTAGCCACTGTTCTATGAAATGAAACCAACATTACTAGAGGCAAATTTTAAGGAATATTCTGTGCAATAATCATGGAAATTAAACAAGTATTTAAGAAAATTTAGATTTTGAAATTTTTTCTCTAGTTTTAGATTCTGCACCCGATCAAAAATACCTTAAAGTTGCAAGCAATGAATCATAAAAATTTTCAATATCAACTTTTTTACATCAAATTCAGTTTTATTCTTGCTTCTCTGAGTGTTCTTCTCTCACTTTACTGCTTTTTCTCTTAGTTATCATGACACCACAAATGGATGTGTAGTTGCCATATCTAAATTTATTAATGAGTTACCCCTAATCCATTGACCTATATGATTATATATCCACCAAATAATTTGGCAAAATTTTAGTTCAGAAGTAATTTTTAGATTGAAGAAAAGAAAGAGATATAGCAAACCTTAGTTTCCAGATGATGAGTCACAACTTCTCTTAAACCATTATATAATTTCTCTCCATGTTTATGCAGAACCATGGTGTAGGCATTACGGTACAATTCTTCAAAACTTAAGCCACTATTATTTTTCTTCTGAATTTCTTGAATAGCATTTTTAAGAAGTTGCCAAATGCTTTCAATGTACCTTTCATCCATTGTTATCTAGAAGAAAGAGGAGTTTAAAATGAAGCAACTCCTCTTATGAAGTTGCTTAAAGAAACATCCTAAATAAATATTTTGAATCAAAATCAATTACCATCAGCCCATAACTGCCCCTATTTCCCCAAAAGTTGGGTGAGCACACATCAAAATCACAAGCAAAGGTATTAATGCTCAGACAACAGCTTTGAAGGGCAGGCACAAGTAAGTGCAAATACTTTATAGCTTAATGGTAGGCTAGATTAAAAGCAAAACAAATCTACAAAAAAAGACAAGCCTAAACAAAGTAAACAAAAACAAACAAACAAGAATCAAAACAAAAATGAGAAAGAAGCATGCTCCAGCATTGTAGGGAGGTGGGGCTTACCCCCCCACTCCCCCATGATGATGCAGGAGTGATAGAATGACACAAAACAGATTCAAATAAAATGGGAGGAGGCAAGTTTCCACCAAAAGTCTCAAGTAGTCCACAACTCTGAATGCAAAAACAGGTCCAAAGTACCAAGGATGAGCAATACAATCCCACCTCCTTTTCTGATATGGGGGCATTATAAAAAACTTTTTATATACCACCCATCTGGTGATTGCTTTCAATGGCATAAGTCAAATAAAATTTCAGCTTCTTTAAAATTCCCATATAAAAAACAAACAAGAAAAATTAAGAAAAGAACAAAGGCAAGAAGATTGAAGCACACACTAGTGTTGTAGGGGAAAGGATAGGGAAAAGGGTTGCCTTCCCTGGTGCAGGATTAAGCAACCATCACCAAAAGAATCAAATATTCCACATGTGTGTGTGCACAAACTCATCCCAAGTACAAGGGACATGCAGTAGAGATCCCTTCCCCCCACTGGGTAACGTGCTCCAAGATCACCTAGAGAGGGCCATTCAACAAGAATGTGCCAAACAGCTTGGAGGAAAATGCAATTGTTGCAGTAATTTCCAAGCGATGGATGTATTGATGCTCATCTCATGGCACACACTTTACAGTGTAATTCAATTTTATAAAAGACGCTCTTTAATGATTCTATTTTCCAATTTAAAAGTGATAATGGATATACAATGTTTGATAGGGTGGATATATGTTGAAGAGTTAAAAAATTTCTTTAGCATGTTGTTAGATCAAGGTTTAGTAGGAAGGACACTTTCCTTTAGAAAACTTGTCAATCCAGGATGGATATTTTGTTCTATAAATATCATGCAGTGTCCTACCTATGTCAAAGGGTAGATAGCAGCGGCTCAGTTCACTAGAGGTGGGTCACTCTGCGATGATATGAGGGGGGGGGGGGTAAGCAATCTTAGTAGTAAGGGGCTGGTGAGCACCCAATCAAATGGTGATGCATCCCACGGGTATGCCCAATTCCAAGATGACATGAAGTGGCCTGAAGCTTTTGTGGCATTGGGAAATAGGTCTGTGGGAACAGTAACGGCACAATGGTATGTATACTATTGTGCCAAAGGGGACTGTAGGGTTGCCCTGATACTTGACATGTAGTCGGTGTGAGGAAAAGCAAAACAATGGTGTAGCCCCAGAGCCCATGCAGACTCTTTGGCGCACTCATTCCTGGCAATTCCCACATGTCCATGAAACTAGCATGAGATAATTTCAAAATCTAACCCAGCTTGCAACAAATATGGCGTCACAGATACTGCGAACACAGGTATGTGGAGATTCCAAAGCATTGTGAGCACTCAGGACACTTTGAGAGTCACTACTAAAGATCACAATCTGGTCTCTGAACTGTGCACAACATATCTCCCATACCAAGCACTGTAGTGCAACCATCTCACTCATGAAGAGAGAAGCAGCACTTGGTATAACCGTGCTGACTTCAAACAGAGGGGGATATGGCATGGAAGCCAACTCCCTCCTGTGACACAAATTGTGCTCCAAAATGGTTGAACTCAATACACCCAGCACTGTGTAAGCTTTGGGAGCAGAGGCATGGCAAACTCAAAATTGTACCCTCCAAAGTGGCATACTAGGCACAAGCAGAGAGACCAAATAAGGAGTTTCCTAGCCTTAAACCCAAAGGGGTTAGGGTATGACTGGCATCTCTTGGTGACATAGGTACCATCAAGATCAGCCGCAAATGAGCGAGGTGCCAGCCTCACACACACAGGCACATAATACAATTAAGTTCTCAATGCTCAATGGGGGATGTACAGAAGGCACCGATCACCAGGCAGAGACTGGTGTGGTTGAACAAGTCCACCTTCCACAATAAATACTCAACTGTTGCATAAAACTCACATCCATGTCAAGCTTCAAATGGACAAAGGATTGGTAAAAATTAAGAATGCCCAGGAAAATTGGAGCCTGTGGGCTTCGGGATGGTGAGAGATGCGGTTCAATGCCTGTTGGAATCTGGTCTGTACCAAAAGATATCAAAATGTCATCCATGTAGAGTGCAATGAGAACATTTTCCAGCAACACAGAGGTAATACCATTGATGCTCAGAGCAAGGAGTGTGACTATGAGGACACTTCACTATGGGGCACCCTCTTCCTGCTTCATTGGTCAGGAAAGGACTCCTCCCACTAATGAGTGAAATCAACCATTTCTCAGAAATTCAAAAATAAGGATTGGTAGGTGTCCCCTCACCCCCATTGTGTGGAGAGTTTCAATGATACCGTATCTCCATGTGGTATCATTAGACCTCCAGATTGGAAAACACTTTGGCATAGTGCTGTCTGCGAAAGTAGCCCTGGCATACAACCTTTTCCACTGGAAAAAGAGCATCTGATGCAGAGTGGAACTTGCAGAAGCCACACTGTGCAGAAGACAGGTGGCCTCCATCAAGTTGCACACAAGAGATATTTGGTAGAAACTGGGTATGGTAGAGTGATATCAACCTGGTATTAAAAAGCGAGCATAGTAGCCATTCGCCACGAGTCTGGGAGGATACCCTCTGTCCAGATTGTGTTGAACCCATCCTGAAAGGGCATGGCCTCCCTAATCTAGCTGTTAAAGTGACAGTGACCGTGCATGAAGTGAGAGCAGAATGCAACTGAATGTAAACTTTTCATTGAAGGGTTTTCTGCCTCTCAAGGTAACATCCAGTCAGCAGCCTTCAGCCACATCATGACATGTATTGAATGCTGGCTGAGCAGCATCCCAGCTAGAGAGTGAGAAGGAGACGGGGTCTGAGATTACAGTCCCATTATCCTGGAAAATAGGAGGGGGGTGGGGTCCTACTAGAACTTGCCTTAATCCTTTTTACTCACTTCCACACCTCTGCAAGAGGGGTTTTCCTGTTAGTCAAATCATGTATGCCTATATGCTTTGAAATATACCAGAACGTAGCCATAACTATACAAAATTCATGTGACAGTGAAGTCATTCAAGCAGTACTTATAGCACATGTATGCATATCACTTTTGTCTGAGGGCCATTTCACCACCAAGTAAGCTGATGTGTAAAATGACCATTAATTCTATGAATAGTAGTTAAGGTCACAAAGATGTGGTTGCTAGCAAAAAAAAAATCAACAGCATAATCCACCTACCTATACTCATTGACTGGAAAGACAAATCAGTCATTTGTTGAAATACAGAGCACCACACCCATTCCAAGCCCTACCGGAGCAGGTTTCAGGCAGCATTGATAAAGAAAATGATCAACTACCATGGAGGTCATGGAACAACTCCCAGGCAAAATCAGGCCAAGCATCTGGAGGGCACAGGGATAGATCAAGGCAGGAAAATGAAGTGGTTCTTAGACAGTGAAGCATAAACTAGTCCACTTTTAGAACACCTATCACCGGTTCATTGATCAGGTCAGCAAGCACCAGACCCCTGGCAGTAATCATCTATTGTCACCAGAGGGGTTGTCTACCAATCAAATCTCTGAGCATAAGAAAGAGCTTTAGGAACCATGCTATTATTTAGAGGAAATTTCCATGGAAGTCATCTGACCATGGAATGTTGTCAGAAATAACATTATGCCTCTCATCCAGGTGTAGCTGAACTGCTACTGCCCGAAAGGAGGTATTTATAGCAAATAGAAAAACACAAACATCATGTTGTGGTATAAATTACACATCTAAATGCCCACCCCCATCCCTGGGAGTGGGGTTGCAAAACCCTTATACCCTGGGAGGATAGGCAGTGTGGGCAAGAGGCACACACCGAGCATAATCTTGCAAAAAAAAATCCTAATGGGGAATGGGAGGAGATTACCTTCTGCAACTCCCAGATTTCCTGGAGTCCACAACAATTCCATTAAATGAATATGCCCTAAAGTCATGCATTGGTGATAGGGTAACCCCACCACTGATCTAAGATGCGCCTTGATTTACCTCATCTTCCCCAGCACCTAGGGGAGATGATGCCTTGCTTGGATGCGGATCTCCATGCACCTCTGGCCACCAACAAAATGCATGGAAATTAGATACTATGACCTCCCAATGATTTGGAGGTTAACATAAAAGTCTCCATAGGATCAGAAAGTTCCAGAATGTGATTGTTTAGACATATTTGGCCTTGGATTCTAACTAGGATGGGCCTTGAAAACCTGGCCTGACATTCACCTGCACCACTTATCCCTGAGGCTTTGAATTCCCGACAACCAGAAATCTCCTGACTGCTGTTCAATCCACTCCTGGATGGCGAGCTGGACATCTTCATCGTCCCCAAACCGGTGTCCATGCAGTGCAGCCTTGAGCTGGCAGAATAAAAAGTAGTTGCTAGGGGCCAAATCTGGACTGTAGGGTGGATGGTTGAGCTCCTCGAATCCACACTCATGCAAGGCAGCTTGTGCAACTCTGGCCTAGTGGACTTTGACGATGTTGAAGTTGATCATGGGGCGTGAGGTTTCTAGGGACCCAACGGGCAGAGACCTAGGTTGTGGATGATGTTAATAACACTTCCATGTGATATTCCAAGTTCTCGCTCGATTTCTTTGACCTTCACCCGTCGATTTTCGAGGATCATCCTCTCCACACGGGCCACATTGTACTTGTTGGTCATGTCTGACCAGCATCCTGGACGGAGGTCATCTTCAAGGGACCCACGACCATGGCAGAACTCCCTATTCCAGCGAGCAATGGTTGCATAGGAAGGGGCAGTGTCAGTGTACACTGCAACCATGCCTTCATGGATCTCTTTTGCATTCTTGCCATCCTTGTTCAAAAATTTGATCACTGCGTGGTGCTCAACCTTCTCCATTTTTGAAAAATTTGTGAGTGTGTCAGACGATCTGCGATCAGCTACTGCTTCTTAAATAGACAAGGCAGGAGTGTGCGGCTGGAGGTCCTGACTTGTCATAACTTGTCCTAACACCCCTACAAACAGCCACCATTCCCCTTCCTCTGTTTTGCCCTACCGATTCGCAAAACTTATTGACCGCCCCTCTTGAGAGATTAAGGGAAAACTCCCTTTGGGACCACAAATATACAAAATGTGATCATTTACACATATTCAGCCTGCAGAATTGAGCTAAGATGGGCCTTGATAACACACCCCACCATAATGGGGTTTGAAACATAAATAATGGTGCCATCATAACTACCTCATATGTGCACTAGTAGAGGTGAACAGAGTCAATTTCTATGCACACTACATAAAGTAGCTCCCTTAGCCAGTGCTCTTTCAGCCCTTGAGGCAGCTATAGCCTGCCACTAGGCTAGGTTATGGTAAGAGAACAAAAAAATGAGCAAAGTCACTACCACCTCTTTTGATATTAGGGGCAGAGATAGGCAGGTCCACTGAGGAGTAGGGTGGATGATCACCTATTATCATCATACCAATGCATTAAGTTAGGTTATCCCAGGAAGACATGCAATCCTTCCAAGGACCATGTGTAGTGAACTAGACAGGGCTTCTTAAATCTATAGAATGTTTGGTGCTTAGGTCTTTTTTGGAGGGGTTGCCAATGAAGGTAGAGCTGCGAGAGTTTTAAGGATAGAGGATAGTAGTATATAATAGTGGGTGTCGGAAGGGGAAAGAACCAGCATCCCTAGGGCCTGTCAAATAGTTCAAGTCAAGCCAGTAATGGGGCCTTTCCTGTTTTGACTCAAACTGGGAGGACATGATGCTCCTCCAGGTACTAGGTACAAGTCTATACAGGGTACGCCCCTGCAGCAGGGGCTAAGGAATTGAAAGTAAATGCCACGAAAAATAGACAAACTTTATATTATAACATTTAAAACAAAATTCCTTTCATTTTTTAAAATTAGATTAGATCTAAATAAAAATAATATCACAAAAGTTAAAGGAAAATACTTACTGGAAAAGCTCGTATACGCATCTTTTGTTCTTTTTTCCCTGGCTTCATGATTTTGGAAACAAATGCCGATTGTAATTCCTGAGTAGACACCAGTAAGGCCTACTATCTATTCCAAATTTGAACCTTAGATTGGTTTAATTCAGACATATGAGTAAATTTCTATTGATGCCTGTCTATATATCAGAAGCTATTTGGTGACAATAATCCTCTACTTTTCAAATTGATATACCCTAACATTAAAAAATATGTCAATATATGAACTAAATTACAACATATCTTTGGAACTGTAGGTCTGCCTAGAATTCCTGAAAAAATTAAGACAAATTATCTTATAAATACATTACTTATGTAAGATTCAGCAAAACCAGCAAACTTAAGAAGTTGAACCAACAAAGTGTACCAGGAGCTCTTTACACAAACCCTGTTTCAGTTATACTAACCTTTATGAAATCCTCATCCAAAATATTCATGAACCATCTTAATAAGTTACTAACTCCAATTTTAGGGGCAAATCAGAAACAATTTACTGAGGTTTAATGCAGCAAGGTGCAATGACCCATACACCTCCATTTCCACCCCAGAACAACAAAACCCACCCTGCCCCCTACTACACCCAATTATTAGCTAACCTTCACACCACCCCACCTAACCACAACACTAACATATAAACACTTACTTTATGGACCATAGGATTTCAAAACTAGTCAAAATCAGACTAGTTCATAGCAAACAACCACTTCTAAAATATATGAATCAGGATACCACCACTCCCTCCTTACATGAATACAAAAAGAGAGTAAACCACTGCCCAACTCATCCTATCTTGTCTCCCTACACCTATTCAGAACTACTTTTGAAATATATAATAACCTATCAGGAGACCCATGCAAAACCACACACTGTGGTGCTGTCAGAGTCACCTTAAGAGTACCCAAGGGGCAACAAAGTAACTAAATAAACATAAGGCAGTCAAATAAGCGGGGGTTATTTGACTGCCACATTGGCAAAAATATTAGGTAATCGCAGGAGGAATAATAAAAATTATTTTTAGAATATTGCTCTTTTATGTAAAGAAGAGCTTGGTCTTCAAGGACTAGGGAAGGATGAGCATATTTCAGATCATTCTATGAACAAACAGAGAATAATGACCCATGCATCACAGATGACAAAAAGGAACAAGAGAAATAGGAGGGAGCTGTATCATTTAAGGTCTTATATGCAATGATTATTATTTATTAATTTTAAGCGCTCATCTGGCGACTGTCTACTTGGGCATTAGTCGTCAAATTAAATACTGCCAAGTACTAGACTACTTTAAAATAAGATTCAAAAAACAAAAAAAAACACTAAAAATAAAAAAGATAAAAGGCAACGAGCATGAAGCAAGATCTGACGCCGGGAGGGTGGGGTGGGGGGTCTGCCTCCCCACAGCAAAGGAATGTGCACCCTACTAAAATAACCAAAACCAACCAAATAAAAACAAACTAGTTAAATAAAGGGGAGAAGGCCGGCCTCCCTTCAGAAGTCTATAAATCTACCAGTCAATCTGCACGAACTCGTCCCAGGTACAAGAAACAGGCAGTAGCTACCCCGCCCATCCCGGTACTGGGACAGGTAATGTGCGTGGAGATTGCACAGACTGGGACATTCACAAGAATGTGCAGAACAGTCTGGAGAACAACAATCTGCACAGTACGGCACTGGCGAGCGCTCCATCAAATGGCGGTGCGTCCAATTTGGAGATGACAGAAAGCAACCTGAAGCCTTTGCAGCATTGGGGGGTAGGTCCATGGGAACAGTCACGGCGCAATGGCACGCAACTTTAAGTTCCCATCGACAGTCCTGTGTTCTTTGCCATGCATCCGGAAGAGCTACCCGTATTCCTGCCATGTAGTCAGTGTGAGGAAGAGCGAAACGCCTGTCCTGTCATCACAGACTCTTTGGTGCCCTCATCAGCGTACTCATTCCCCGCAATTCCTACATGTCCAGGAACCCAGCAGAAAATTAACATCCGCCCAGCTTGCCAAAACTGTGGCATCACGGTTATTGCAAACCAGGGGATGCGGAAATTCCAATGCTCCGAGAGCACTCAGGGCGCTTTGTGAGTCACTGTAGATCACAATCCAGTCTCCAAACCGGGCATGTTGCATAATCTTCCATACCAAGTAGTGTATTGCCACCAGCTCGGTCATCAATAGCCAACACCCTTTTGGGACTTGGAGCCACCCCTATACACTGTCACGGTTCCAGCGTGACATGAGGTGTGCTCCAAAAAGGTTGAACGCAATACTCCCGGTGCTGTAGAAGCACTATTCTCCCAGACTTGCACAACTCTATACGGCCCTTCAAACTTTTCACTCATCTTTGACACATTCAACCTTCTTATACTTCTTTTACTTTCAATACTTTTTGCACCAATTTCAAGTGAATGAAACCTTTCATGTGTTTCACGCCACACACTCTTCTCACTTTAACTCGCCTTTCAAAATTCTTAACAAACTGACACGGGGACACCCCAGTTGCACTATGTACTGTCGAATTATACGCCCATAACACTCTACTCAACCATTCATCCCAGGCATTCAAAGTCGTACTTATCATTCTCAACATCTCACACAAAGTTCTAATTGTATGCTCAGCCAACCCATTCAAAGAGGGTACATACGGAGTCATGCTCACATGCTCCACACCATTATCTCTCAACACTCGCTCAAACAATTCACTCTCAATTTGGATGCAGATGGATGGGATATTTAATTGATATCAGCAATATTCATGTTTATGAGCCTCCAAAGTTCATGATCTATAGCCTAAGTGTCAAAATGACTTCAGAGGCATTAAAAAAAGTCTATATAGCTTGGAGAAAAGATATTCTCTGATTGTGTCTAAGCAAAACGGCAGGAATGTTAGAAAAGTTTTGTCTCTAAGAAGCATTTTCAAGTTTAAGCATGTGTGTCATCTTTAATAGTGATATTATCCAGCAAGGAGTTTTTTTGGAATTATTTTTTATGGTAATAATATGAAATAGGTCGGAAATTAAAGCTTGAGGTTGAGCAAATATGAGATATGTATAATCATGAACTAAATTTACATTTTATCCATATTATTATCTGTATGCAAATAGTATAAACCATTAAATAAATTTCTTTTCTATTTTCTATATTTCCTGATATAAAAAAAAACACTTGGTAGAATATACAAAACTCTCTCAGCTCAAAGGTGATGCATCTCTGGCTAAACAAAAGTTATTGTGATTTAGGGAGCAAATGTAAACAACATCTACCTAAAGTTTGGAAACTATTTAATTTGTGTTTATAACTCTGCACTTTAAAGCTACCCTCAACTTCAGCTGCCAATTTAGTGTTGTTAAATAGTTTGTCGAAAGACCACTCCAGTAAACTTAATCGCCACCATTTGTAAGGAGTGGCAGAGATTGTAGGGTTCAGATAACAAGGGAGAAATTGTTAAGTACATCCAGGACAGAGAGGGCGTTGAGAGCTACAAGACGTGACCAAATTACAACATTGTATGAGCTCGGAGGTGCCAGTTTTTGTTTGTAAAATGCTTGAGTTGCCAATACCCACCTGGGTAACACGTGAGTCCTTTCTTCTTTTTTTTGGTCCTCTTGTCTGCTTTAGGACGCTTGTTTACTTTAGGCCTCCTGTTATTGACTTCTTGTCTATTGTGTCATCGGTTTGTTGTTATTGCCCAGGCAGATATTTTGGGGTTGTTTGACTTTACCTATCTTCCTTTTGTATAGTTTAATTGAGCATTTTTTTTATATAATCCTTTTGCTAGTATTCATAAGTAGGATTTATTTATTTTTCTGATTGTGTATATAGGAAAATTAGATATCTATTTTTTTGTGTATAAGTAATGATATCTCTTGTAAATATTATTGTATTTTTTGTAAATAAAGGACTGTATATACAATCTGTTTCATTCGCTTTTGATTTCTCACGTCTGAATTAGTGTAGGAAGCAGGTTGGAATGATTGGGATTAGAGCACCTATTTTCAGCCCGCTACAAGGATGTGAGATCTTGAAACCAGGAGCGTGATGGGATTAATTTGCAGTCCACACCCAATTAGAGTGACAGGTAGTTTGGTTGTTTTCCCTTCTTCAGTCCTTTCTTACTAACCTGGGAGGAAGGCTTCTGTGGAACAGGGCCTCCATGATGAGATTGAGAGACTGAGGCTGGAGTTGAGGCAGAAAGAGGAGGAATGTATGATATTGAGGAGCGTGATTGAGGGATTGAAGAGTGATATGGTGGGTATGAATGAAAAGACTGATCAGATGAAGGTGGAAATGCATGAAAGACAAAGGCAGATCGACCAGAGGATGCAGGACCTGTATGACATGATGAAGGGATCAGGACCGGCTCCAGGACCTGTATGACATGATGAAGGGGTCAGGACTGGCCCCAGGACCTGTATGACATGATGAAGGGGTCAGGACCAGCCCCAGGACTCTCGAACCCTGCTCCGACCGAAAGGGAAAGGATGAATGGGATAAGTGGAAGTGTGTGTGAGTCTAGAGAGGATAGGATGATTGTGAGTGATAGGAAGGATGGAGAATGGAACAGAGTGGAATGCAAGAGAAGAAGGAAGACTGGGTCAAAGGGGAAGGATAGGAAGGTGAGAGGGAAGAATGTGGACTCATTGTACTCGGATGAAGGAGAGAGTGATGGTATGAGTGAGAGTGAGGGCAGCTTAAGTGAGAGTGAAGTGAATGTGGGAAAGGGTATTTTGATAAGGAAAGTGCCAAAGGTGGATAAGTTTAGGTTACATGGTGGGAAGAGTGTGGAAGAATTCTTTGGGGAATTTGAGCGGTATTGCAAGCTCAAGTACCCGGAGAATAAGGGATACTGGATGAATGTTTTGGGAGAATGTTTAGATGGAAAAGTATTAAGAGTTTTTCTGTATGATCAAGAGTGTGGGGGAACCAAGGCATGAGGTGGTGAAGGAGAGACTGATTTGGCAAGTGAAACGAATGAAAGAGAGTGTGAAGTATAAAAGGGTGAATGAATTTGAGAAGGCTCGAATGGGGAAGAGTGAAAGTGTGAACATGTATGCACATAAGCTTGAGAGTATGGTGAGAAAGAGGTATGGTGATGATGATGTGAATGAATGTAAACAATTGATGAAAAAAATTCCTGGATACGGTCCTGCGAAAGTTAAGTGAATGGCTGAATAGGAAAAGGAGAGAATGAGGCTAACAGGTGAATGATTGGTGTGTGGTGTGGGGGGATGTGTTGGAACTGTTAGAAGATGGGCAATTTGATGAGGAAAGTGATTTAGATGAGGATGGATGGTACAGTGTGAATGTTGGGGGTAAGAAGCCCAGGAGGTTTCCTCCACCCCAGCAATTTGTCAGTTATCAGGATTTCCTGAGAGTTGCGCCAACTGGGGTGATGTCGAGCTTCTTGGGCCGGCAGACTGGATGGGCAAATAGATGATGGACAAATGGAAGGGGACAGATGACTGGTAAGCGTTTGAATGGATATATGAGGGAGCAACTGAGGTATGTCCCAGCAAATGAGAAACGGAATAGGGTGAGAAAGATTGTGGAATGTCATAGGTGTGGAAAGAAGGGTCATATGTTGGGGGAATGAAGGTGGACGTCTGGTGCATGTTTTGGGTGTGGTAAGAAGGGGCATATGATAAAGGATTGTCAGGAAAGTGTGAAAGTGTGTTTCAAATGTAAAGAAAGAGGCCATTTAAAAAAAGATTGTCTGAAGTTAAATGGTGGAGCGACTGCTGGGGCAAGTATGAAGTATACTTGTGGTAATTGCGGAAAGGCTGGTCATTATGTGAGGATATGTCATGACTAGAGGAATGTATGTAGCTATTGTGCAATGGAAGGACATTCAAGTGAAAAGTGTTGGATTAGACTGAGAGCGTAAGGTGTGAATGGAAAGTCTGAAGCAGGAAACTGAATTGTAAGAGGGTACCTGGTGAAGTATCCTCTGGGTGCATGAGTGCGAGTAATATGTCAGTAAGTCTGTCTAGTGTGAAAGTGCTGTCTGGTAGGAAGTATGAGTGTCTGAATGTGAAGGTTGAATTGAATGGGATTGAGTGTTTGGCTTTGATAGATTCTGGATGCAGGACGAGCTTGGTATATAAGGATGTGTATGACAAGGTGAGTGATAAAGCCCTCCTGTCTGGAAGGATCATCACAGGCCAATATTATGCCGAGGAACTGGCTGGGTTGAAGAAGTGCATCCGTCAGAATCGGCGCGGCAAGTTTACACGCGGTTTCCTGCTCCTCCATGACAATGCCCCTGTCCACAAGGCCAGAGTTGCACAAGCTACCCTGAGTGAGTGCAGATTCCCCTCTACAGTCCAGATCTGGCCCCTAGCGACTACTTTTTATTCTGCCAGCTCAAGGCTGCACTGCGTGGATGCCGGTTTGGGGACGATGAAGATGCCCAGCTCACAGTCCAGGAGTGGATTGAACAGCAGCCGGGAGATTTCTGGTTGTCGGGAATTCGAAGCCTCAGGGACAAGTGGCGCAAGTGCATTGAAGTCGAGGGTAGTTATATTGAAAAATAATAAAACACTTTTCCTCATATCTCGTTTCCTTATATCCAAATTGCAAAACTTATTGGCCGCCCCTCGTAAGACTGGGCCTACCTATCCTGCAATTTTGGTTCTTCCTGCTTTTTCGTATGCTGCTTCAAACACCTGGTAGGCTAACTGGTAAATATGTAGATTCGCAGTGCCAATGATGGCACATAATCTATTTTGGGTAAATATGTTGATTAGTGACTCAAATGATGGGACGTACTATTTCATCCATGTTCCAAAATGTTTCACATTTTTGGAGTACATTTAAGGGGACAGTTCGTGTGGGGGGTAAACACAATGGGGGGACCACACTACGATGATCCTGAGTTTCATTAAATTAGGGAGGTCTGGGGGGCACAGCCCCCAGTATATAATCCTAATTGTTTATAGAATAATGTTGTGACATTTACAGAGGTGAATGATTTGCTAACACTTCAGTTTTAGGGTGTACAGTAGGTGGTGCTGTTTATAGGCTACAATATATGTTTTATGACGTGAGATGGTAGCATCAGATGTGAACAATTACGGCGTTATATTTTTTTTGTATACGAGTATATACTGGGGGGATGCACCTCCAATCCCCTCCCCCCCAATTGATTGAAACTCAGGATCATCGCAGGGTGGTCCCCCACCCGCAGTGATATCTCCCCCATGAACAGTCCCCTTGAATTTACTGAGGGGTTCTCCCCCCCTCCCCAACAGCTTTTTACTGGCAGAAAAACATAACCTAATGACAAACAATACTTACTTTTATTTGTTTCTTGATTAGTTTATGCGCCTCTAAATAATATAAAAGTTTTTCGCAGTCAAGCAAAATAAACCTGAAAATCGAATAATGAAGAAGCACAACTAGAGCATGAAAAAGCCATAACGAAAAAAAAAACAAATGCTAAGCGGGTTCTATTTATAGCTACAACGTTGCCAGTAAGATGTTATTGTTCATTGCAAAACAAAAAATATGAAAACAAAAAAAATGCCAGATATCAAGAAACCTTACCTAACTTAGAAAAAACTATAAACCAGCAGAGGCACAGATATTTAGTAAATAATAGACTAAAAGTTACAAATCTCCAAAACCATATAAAAAATATAACGCCGTAATTGTTCACATCTGACGCTACCGCCTGACATCATAAAGATATATTGTAGCCTACTAACAGTGCCACCTACCATGCGCCACAAATCTGAAGTATTACCAATGATTTAACCAAATCATATCAGCACCTTTAATCGTTTTGCGAATTATAATGGGGGTGGGGTCTGATATCAGATTACTCAAACACGCATGAATATTTACCAACAAAAAACAACTTGCGGCCGAGTCGCTAATCTACATATTTACCCTATTTTGTCCAATTTCCAATATGTTTCACATTTTTTGAGTAAATTTAAGGGGACTGCTCATGTGGGGGTAAATACTGCAGAGGGACCCCCCCTCCTATGATGATCCTGAGTTTCAATCAATTAGGAGGGGGGTCTAAAGAAACAGCACACCCTAGTATATAATCATAATTGTTTATAATGGGTAAATATGTAGACGAGTGGCCCGACCGATAAAATGTTTTATGTTTTTGGAGTACATTTAAGGGGACGGCTCGTGTGGGGGTAAATACAAGGGGGAACACACTATGAATATCCTGAGTTTCATTAAATTTGGGGGGTCTGGGGGGCACAGCCCCCCAGTATATAATCCTAATTTTTCATAGAATAATGTTCTGACGTTTACAGAGGTGAATGCTTTCACTACATCATGTCAGTGCCTTTAATTGTTTTGCGAATTATAATAGGGGTTGGGGTAGAAGCCAGAAATGCTGGATTTCATTTTTTTTTTCCCACTTAATAGCTTTTTATTATCCTCATTCGGAGTCATTTTTATTTGTCAATATATTTTTTCCCATTTTACTATTTTTATTACCTTCTTTTATACATTTAAATCTAATTAGCTAGCTCTTTTTAAGGAACTACTTATTTTTTTACCCAATTGCGTATCATAGAGATGTTTTATACATAGTTTCAAAATCGTATCGGTTGGCGAAAGTGTGTCCGTCATTTATTTCCGAATTATTAACTCTAGTTTCTGATAGAGAAAAATTTGTAACCTTTTTGGACGTTCATAATTTAGTTAAAATTAAAAGCGAGATTTGTGGCTGGGCATTAGATGTGGTAAATATGTAGATTTGTGACTCGAACGGCGGGACGTACTATTTCGTCCGTAGTTCAATCCCTACATACGGAAGAAAAAACGAACAGTTTGATGCCTATCTTGCAAGCTATATTTCAAATAGGACTCAAACAGCGTGTTTCATTTGTTTTTTCGGGCAATTTTGTAAGAAAAATGGCTTACATAAACAGCATTTTCCGTTTGTTTACTTTCGGGCATTTTTTTTCTAAAAAAATTTACGCCAGCTATAATTCGAAAAGGACTCAAACGTGCATTGTGGTGGAGCGAATGTGAGTGTGTGTAAAAAGGGCCATTCTCCCACCCCTTTTTCCCAATACCCTCTCCCTGCCTCTGTAAGAATGTGTGTGTGAGTGGGAATTAGTTTTTTTTTATATTTTCTCTTTGTATATATATATGTATTTGATTTCATGTATTAAAATTGTTTTTTTTCTTTCTCATATAGTTTCTTTGCTAAAATTATTTTAACAAGATAGTTTCTTTGCTAAATTTATTTTACCAAAATATTACTTTGTATTTAGTAAATCTAACGGAATACTACTTTGCCATAAGTAAAGTTAGCGAACTAAATGTTGAATAGTTTGTTGAAAGACCACTCCAGTAGACTTAATTGCCACCATTCGTAAGGAGTGGCGGAGGTGGTAGGGTTCTGATAACTGAGCAGAAAGAAATTGCAGAAAGAAAAAGTCCCGCCAGGACAGAGAGAGAGAGGGCTTTGATAGCTTCAAGACATTACCAAATTATATTGCATGTTCGAAGGCACCAGTTTTTGTTTGTAAAACGCTTGAGATGCCAATACCCACCTGGGTTTATACGTGAGCCCTTCCTTCTTTTTTTCTTGCTCCTGTTTGCTTTAGGCCTCCTGTTAGTGACTTCTTGTCTACTGTGCGATCGTTAGTGGCAAAGATATTTTGTTGTTCGACTTAGGCTATCCCTTTTACATATACATATAGTCTAATTAAAGGTTGGTTATATAAATTTTGATTGGTATTCTGGTATTTGTCAGATAATATTGTGTGTATAGGAGAATAGCTATATATATATATTTGTTGTGTGAATATTTACCCCATATTTTTGTAAATATAAGCTGTAAATATAACTGTATTCTTTTGTAAAGTAAAGGACTGTATATCAAATTGTATCAATTCTTCCTCGGGGTTCTCAAGGTCCATAAATCCTAGGATAAGGTTGGAACGCGTGTTAGTCTAGATTTTCGGCCCACTGCAGCATGAATATTCTGACACAGGTGAACGATAATATTTACACAAAATAATTTTTCCGGCCGGGCCGCTCATCTACATGTTTACCTTATAATGTTCTAATGTTTACAGAACTAGGACTCAAACGTGCATGAATATTCAGGCACGGGTGCTTCAGGGATAGGTGGGCTGAGTTATCTTTACACAAATGCTCGTAGTCTTAGAAATAAGAGGGATGAATTATTTAGTTATATCATTCATGAAGATATAGATATAATATGTATAGTTGAATCATGGGTTAATGAAAATATCTTTAATGATAATATCAGTGAATTTGAACTAGAAGGTTATACTATGTACATTAGTCAAAGGAGAGATAGGACTGGTGGTGGGTTGATTATTTATATTAGAAATAGCATTTCTTCAAATCTAAATAACTCTATAAAGCAAGGAGAAGGCGAATCATTATGGATAGATATTAAGGTTGGTAAAAATAGGAAAATACACCTGGGAGCTTTTTATAGACCACCGGGACAGACTGATTGCATCGATGAGTTAATGATTAGGGAAATAAGTAAAGGATGCAAAGAAGATACAGTTATTCTGGGTGACTTTAATTTAACTTCTGTAGACTGGGAAAATATGATAGGAAGAGATAGAGCAAGTTGTAAGTTTATGGAGTGTTTTGAGGATAACTTTTTGACCCAATTTGTTAATAAGCCAACAAGGGGTGCCAATATATTAGATCTAATTCTTTCAAATGATGATCACTTAGTTCAAGGATTGAGTGTAGGGGAATCATTGGAAAACAGTGATCATCAGATGGTTCGGTTTAATTTGCAAATAGTTAAGGGTAGAACAATGACAAACTCCACAAAAATTCCAAATTTGTATAGGGGAGATTACGATAAATTACACGGCATGCTAAATCAGATTAGGTGGGATATAGAATTCCATGGAAAGAATACTTATGAGATGTGGGATATTTTTAAGACTATATTAAACATGGTTCAGGAACAGTGTATCCCAATGAAGTCTATTAGGAAGAAATGTAGGAAACCATTATGGTGGAATCAAGAAATAGCTAATAAAGTTTCAGAGAAAAAAAGGGCATACCAGAGATTACAAAGTGAGAGTAGTTTAGATAATTTAAACCATTATAGGTCAACCAGAAATGAACTAAATAAGATTATTAAGAAGACCAAAAGGACAGCAGAAATTAATTTAGCTAAAAATAATAATAAAGATCCTAAAAAATTCTTTAGCTATTATAGAATCAATAATAAATCTAACAGTGATAAAATAGGGCCTATTAAATATGAAGGGGTTTTGAAAGAATCTGATGAGGAAATAGTAGAGGTCCTTAATGATCATTTTGCTTCAGTATTCACAGAAGAGAAACCAGTTAGATTAATTGATGATAATTCTAGGTCAAGGAAAGTAGTGATAAATTATATTAATATAGACAGAGAAGAAATTAAAGGGCTTATAATGCAGTTAAATACTAGTAAGGAATCTGGCTCTGACAACATTCATTCTAGGATACTCAAAGAAGGTGTAGAAAGTATTGCAGTAGCTCTTGAGAAGATATTTATTAGATCACTAGAGTCTGGAGAAATACCAAATGATTGGAAATTGGCAAATGTAGTGCCAATTTTTAAAAAGGGAAGCAAAGAGGATCCAAATAACTTTAGACCGGTAAGCTTAACTTCTATAGTCTGTAAAATTCTTGAGAAGATGGTTAAGAAGGGAATTTCTCATCATCTAGAGAGTGGCTGTCTGGCTTTGTGCAGTTGGCTGTCTGGCTTTGTCCAGTTGGCTGTCTGGCTTTGTTCTGGAAGGTTGTCTTACAGGAGCTCCTGATTCTCATTGTAAGATTGGGATATAATACTGATTTGGGTGTGTAATTTTTCTTGTATTTATTTAATACATCAATCACTGTATAATAAATACATTAGTGATTAATACTTTTGGGGAAGATAACTAGCAGCAATCCTGAGCAAGAATTTTTTTTTTGGTGAGTGTTAACTTTTTCATTAGTAAATTTCTGAGAGTATGGCTTTTTGTATAGATGGTGAGAGCATGCCGTTTGAAAGTAGTGTGTATGTGGTGTGTGATGCATGTGGAGTTGAAAGGAGAGTGAATGTAACTGAATGCCGTGTGTGTTTTCTGGAAGGGGAGGTTAGGAGGTTGAGTGGGGAATGTAAGAGGTTGAATGATTTGGTGTTTGAGGTGAGAAGAGATGCAAGTGTGCGATTGAAGGGTGAGATTAGTGCTAAGAGGGTGGAAGATAGGGCTAGGACTGGGAACAGTGTGGAAGTTGTGAGTGATGATGAATGGTGGGTGAAAATGGATAGGATAGATAAGTTAGGACAGGTTAGGTGTGTGAATGAGAGGGACATAGAACCTGTTAGGTTGACTAACAGATTCAATGTCCTGAGAGAGGAAGAGTGTGAAAGTGATTTGCCTGGTGTGATTGTGGATGAAAGCAGGATGGGTGGTAGCGTGACTGAGAGCAGGAGGGAGGGTAATGTTAGGCCAAGACAGAATAGGAGAATGACTGAGGTGCTAGTGATGGGTGACTCTCAGATTAGGTATTTAGATAGGAAGTTGAGTGATAGCAAGTGGAAGGGAATGAGAGTTTGTCTGCCGGGTGCTGGTGTAAGTGATGTTTGTGAGAGGTATGATAGGCTGGTTTCTGGGTGTGAGAGGGATGCAGTTGTGATTACGCATGTGGGAGTGAATGATGTAAAGAAGGTGGGTACATGTGAGTTACGTGAGCAGTATAAAAGGTTAGTTGAAAGGATGAGTAAAAGCAGGGTAAAAGGTGTTGTTTCTGGTGTGCTTCCGAGATTGGATGTGGGGGTAGAATGGTTGTTGCGTGCAATTGGTTTGAATGAATTTGTGAAAGGACTGTGTGAGGAGCTAGGATTGGTGTTTGTAGATGTCTGGGGAGGGTTTTACGGGAATAGGAGGTTGTATGCGATGGATGGGCTCCATCTTAGTCGGGCAGGTGTTGAGGTTCTATGGGGGGAGCTGGATAGTGTGATTAGGTCCTTACGGGTGGGAAACTAGAAGCTGTTAGAGGTAAGGGAATAACAGGAATAGAGGGCAGGTGTAGGAAATGGAAGGGATGCAGTGATAGAGGAATAGCTAGGGGAGAGGGCATACTGATGCGTTATAGGGGGACTAATGCACAAGTGAATGAGCAGATAACTAGGAATAAAAAAGCACAATGCAATGAAGATAGGAATAATAAAAAAAACTTAAAAATATACTACACAAATGGTCGGAGTATAAGGAATAAGATAGATCTCTTAAGAGCGTTAGCAAGTGAAGAGAATTTTGATATAATTGCGATAACAGAGTCATGGCTTGATTTGGCAGGTAATCACTTTAAACCTGAGGTTGAGATTGAGGGCTTTAACATGTTCCATACAGATAGGAATAGGAAGAGAGGAGGAGGGGTTATTATTTATATTAAAGATAATCTCCAGTGTTGTGTAAACAGTACAATTAAATTAGATGATAACACAGAGTCATTATGGCTAAATGTAAAGGAAGGTAAAAACAAGCTTGTCTTAGGATTATTATACAGACCACCAAATCTTAGTAAGGAAGCTTCAAATCTTCTGTGGCAGGAGATTGAACGGGCATGTAGAAGTAAGCATGTGTGTATAATGGGCAATTTTAATTACAGAAATATAGACTGGGAAGCTCTTGTGGGTGATCAGGAGGCTGAGGAATTTTTGAATGTTGTCCAAGATAATTTTCTGAGGCAGATTATTAACGAACCCACTAGAGGTAATAATATACTGGATTTAGTTCTGACAAATAGGAAAGAAGTTATTAAGGATACTGAGATTGGAGGAAATTTGGGTAATAGTGACCATTGTGAAATTAGATTCAAGATGAAATGGAATGGTATTGATAGTAGCATGAACAATGTTAAAATTCCTGACTTTAGAAGAGCAAATTATAATGGGCTCAGGACTTACCTGGAGGCAGTTGTACAGAAACCAGGCAATGAAATCAATTCAGGAATAGATTCAATGATATCAGTTAGTGGAGACAATAATCACCAGGAGGAAGAGATTACAATTGAAGAGTAGTATGAAAGAATAATTGAGCAATTAATTACAGGTCAGATCATTAACATTCCATATAAGGAGATTAGGACTAAAAATAATGACCCAAAATGGATGACAGATAAAATTAAGCATTATATTGGCATTAAAAAGGGCATTTATAGGAAAATAAAAAATGGGGAGGATCACTTAAGGCAGAGATATAATGAACTAGCAAGAGATGTTAAAAAGTTAGTTAGAGTAGCAAGGAGAAATTATGAAATTAAAGTGGCAAATAGGGCAAAGGAAGATCCTAAAAGTTTTTATCAATTATACAAAACTAAGGTTAGAGATAAAATAGGCCCACTTATAGATTCCAATGGAGAATTAGTGAGTGATAGGGACTCAATGGCTGGAATGCTAAATGACTTTTTTCTCTCAGTATTTACACAGGAGGATACTCTAAATATACCTGAGGTGTCAATGATCTTTCGGGGTAATGATGAAGAGAAATTAAAGGATATATTGATCACAAAGGAGATAGTGACAAAGGAAATTGATAAAATCAAAAGTAGTAAAGCACCCGGTCCTGATGAGCTCTTTCCTAGAATTTTGAAAGAATGTAAGGATGTGTTAAGTGAGCCCCTAGCATGCATCTTTAGAAAATCATTGGAGAGTGGCATGGAAGAAAGCCAATGTGATACCTATATTTAAGAAAGGGGATAAAACAAATATGTCTAATTACAGACCAGTAAGTTTGACATCAGTGGTAGGGAAAATGATGGAATCTATTATAGCAAGGAATATTAGAGATCACTTGGATAAGCATAAGTTGATAAAAGAATCACAGCATGGCTTTAGTAAGGGTAAATCCTGTCTGACTAATTTGCTGTCTTTTTATAGTAAGGTGTATGAAGCAGCAGATAATGATGAAAACTATGATATTTTATACTTGGACTTTAGTAAGGCTTTTGATCGAGTGCCACACTTACGACTTCTGAGCAAAGTTAAAGCACACAGGATCAATGGCAGTATATTTAGGTGGATTCAGTCATGGCTTGGTGACAGACAGCAAAGAGTTAGTATAGATGGAGTTAAATCTGAGTGGGGGTGTGTTAGCAGTGGAGTTCCTCAAGGATCTGTTTTGGGTCCCTTGCTATTCTTAATTTATATTAATGATCTTGACATAGGTATAAGTAGTGACCTGAGTAAATTTGCTGATGATACTAAGCTAGGTAGGGCCATTAGGGCTGATTCTGATGCTGTTGTAATGCAGGAGGAATTGACCATTCTGTCCAATTGGGCCGAGAAATGGCAAATGAAGTTTAACATAGACAAATGTAGTGTACTTAGTATAGGTAGAAATAATCCATTGAATAGTTATAAATTAAATGGCAGAATTTTGGGGAGGACTGATTGTGAGAGAGACTTGGGTATTTTGGTAAGTTCAGACCTTCGTCCTAGAAAGCAATGTCTAAATGCTAAGAATAAAGCTAATAGGATATTGGGATTCATTAGGAGGAGTGTAAGCAATAAGAGTGCTGAAGTCATTCTAAAACTGTATCTGGCGCTAGTTAGGCCTCATCTAGACTATGCAGTACAATTTTGGTCACCATATTATAGGAAGGATATTGATTTGCTTGAGTCATTCTAAAACTGTATCTGGCGCTAGTTAGGCCTCATCTAGACTATGCAGTACAATTTTGGTCACCATATTATAGGAAGGATATTGATTTGCTTGAGTCTGTGCAGAGAAGGATGACAAAGATGATTGGTGGGCTAAGGAACTTACCTTATGGTGAAAGGCTCAGAAAACTAAATCTACATACATTGGAAAGGAGAAGAGTCAGAGGGCAATTGATTGAAGTCTTCAAATGGGTTAAAGGATATAATAAAGGGGATCTGGGTAAGGTTCTTATACTTAGTGAACATGACAGGACACGTAGCAATGGGTTTAAGCTTGATAAGTATAGGTTTAGGAAGGAGATTGGGAGGAATTGGTTTACAAATCGTGTGGTAGATGAATGGAATAGGCTCACTAGACATGTGATAGAAGCCTCCTCTCTGGGTAGTTTTAAGAATAGATTAGATAAATATATGGATGAAGCTGCTAGATGGGACTGACTTATTTTTTTTATGTACATATGTATATATTTTTCTAAGGAGTGGGGAGATTATATTTTGCGGTTGCATGAATGGACATAATCCTCTGGATGCATTTTATGTATATTGTAGATTAGATCTGACGAACTCCTGTAAAGGGTGACAATGTTGATGACTTTTCTCTGGTAAGAAATCTTTTGTGTGTTGACTGGAACAGGAGCTGCCAAGTGTAGGCCATGAATGGTCTTTTGCAGTCTCCTTCTTTTCTTATGTTCTTATGTTGAGTCTGTGCAGAGAAGGATGACAAAGATGATTGGTGGGCTAAGGAACTTACCCTATGGTGAAAGGCTCAGAAAACTAAATCTACATACATTGGAAAGAAGAGTCAGAGGGCAATTGATTGAAATCTTCAAATGGGTAAAAGGATATAATAAAGGGGATCTGGGTAAGGTTCTTATACTTAGTGAACATGACAGGACACGTAGCAATGGGTTTAAGCTTGATAAGTATAGGTTTAGGAAGGAGATTGGGAGGAATTGGTTTACAAATCGTGTGGTAGATGAATGGAATAGGCTCTCTAGGCATGTGATAGAAGCCTCCTCCCTGGGTAGTTTTAAGAATAGATTAGATAAATATATGGATGAAGCTGCTAGATGGGACTGACTTTTTTTTATGTACATATGTATATATTTTTCTAAGGAGTGGGAAGATTATATTTTGCGGTTGCATGAATGGACATAATCCTCTGGATGCATTTTATGTATATTGTAGATTAGATCTGACGAACTCCTGTTAAGGGTGACAATGTTGATGACTTTTCTCTGGTAAGAAATCTTTTGTGTGTTGAATGGAACAGGAGCTGCCAAGTGTAGGCCATGAATGGTCTTTTGCAGTCTCCTTCTTTTCTTATGTTCTTATGTTAATTAATGATGCTCAGCATGGTTTTAGAAAAGGTAGATCGTGTTTAACTAATTTACTGGATTTAATGGATTATGTAACTAAAGAATTAGATAGGGGTGAGAAAGTTGATGTGATCTACTTAGATTTCAGCAAAGCTTTTGATAAGGTTCCACATAGAAGACTAGTTCATAAATTAAAGCTGCATGGGATATGTGGGAAGGTTTTAAATTGGATAACTGAATGGCTGAAAAATAGGAAACAGAGAGTTGTACTGAATGGAGTGAGGTCAGAGTGGAGGAATGTTATTAGTGGCGTACCTCAGGGATCAGTTTTAGGCCCTTTATTATTTATAATCTATGTAAATGATCTTGGGCAAGGTGTAAATAGCAAAGTGTCAATTTTTGCTGATGACACTAAATTGACAGCTGTAGTCAAAGAGGTTGAGGGTAGCTTTAAAGTGCAGGGTGACTTAAATAAGTTGTTAGCTTGGGCTCAGAAGTGGCAGATGACTTTTAACCTTAATAAATGCAAAGTTATTAACATGGGGAGAGATAATAGGGAATTTAGCTATGAGATGGATGGGTATTGGCTTAATTCAGTTGAAGATGAGAAGGACTTAGGAGTAGTAGTAGATAGGTCACTGAAATTTTCCAAGCAGTGTATTGAGGCAAAAAATAGAGCAAATAGGGTGCTAGGTTACATTAAAAGAAATGTTAGCTACAAGAGTAAGGAGGTCATCCTTAAACTATACAACTCTTATGTCAGGCCACATTTAGAGTACTGTATACAGGCATGGTAACCACATTTTAGACATGATATAAACTTATTAGAGTCAGTACAAAGGAGGGCAACAAAAATAATACCATCCCTGAAGCACCTTCAATATGAAGATAGACTGAGGGTATTAAATATGTTTTCATTTGAAAGAAGGTGTGTGAGGGGAGATATGATTGAGCTTTTTAAGATCTTTTCTGGGATGGATAAATTGGAATTCAGCAAGTTATTTGAGTTAGAAGGTAGTAATAGAACTAGAGGCCACCACTTAAAGATTAAAAAACAGAGGTGCAGACTGGATGTTAGAAAATATTTTTTCACTAACAGAGTGGTGGATTATTGGAATAGTTTGCCACCTGAGACTGTAGACAGCCCAAACTTGAATGTTTTCAAGCGCAGATTGGATGATTATATGGGGATGGAGGGTTAATTTCTTACTTTTTGGTATGTGGATATGTTTCTTGACTCATTCCTATGGATGCAGTTTCTTTTTATTGTATATTTTGGGGAACTTTGATTTTTTTTTTTAACAGACTCCTATGGAGGCTTGAAATTATATATTGTAGATGCATGGTTGGACATTCCTATATATTGTTAAATTGTATATTGTAGATGCATGATCTGACAAAATCCTATGGATGCATTATGTGGGTGGGATTTGACGGATGCGGATGACCTTTGATAGGCCCTTGTGGCTTTTGTCATCCGTGAAATTATGTTATGTTAAACACAAAAAAATCCACTCTTTCGGGCGCACCGCCAATCTATATGTTTACCGGCTAACCACCCTATCCTTACCAGTAAACTTACAAGCCTCGCCAGAGCTGGTTAAGCAGCATCCAACGGTCTTCTTGTTAATGGAGCAGGTAGCCTTCTCAGACTTATTCGTAGCTCCGGACATTCTTCAAATAATTTTCCAATTTTTGATTTGCATGAATTTATTGACCTTGCATAGACCGTTTGGTCATCTAAATTGTTCCATTCATCAATAACTCTTTGACTAAAGGAGAACTTTCTGATATTCAATCTTGATCTATCCTTAAAGATTTTCAGGCCATGACCTCTAGTTCTTCCTTATGAATTATTGTAAAAAAATCTTCCTTTCTTAATCCCTCATAACCATGCATTATCTTAAAAATCTCTATTAAATCACTTCTATGTCGTCTCATTTCCAATGTCATAAGATTACAACTTCTTAATCTATTTTCATATGATTCTTTCTAAATCTGTTATCATTTTAGTAGTTTTTCTTTGCACTTCTTCTATATTATCTATGTCTTGTTGATTAGTAGGCCTCCACACCTGTGAACAATATTCCAAAATAGGTCTGACTAAGCTTTTGTAAATATTTATAATATTAAATTTTGACTTGTTGTCAATTGTTCTTTTTATTGTCCCCAGAACATAATTTGCTTTATAAACAATTTTGGCTATGTGCTCACTTGGTTTTAAAGTATTATGTACTATTACACCTAAATCCTTTTCTGTAACACATTTTCAATATTTTCTTGTGCTAAGCTATATACAGCATTTACATTATTAAATCCTGCATTTATAGTTTTACACTTTCTAACATTGAAAATCATCTGCCAATTCTCTGACCATTTATGAAGTTTTTTTGTCTTCCTGAAGCACTCTAATTTCCTTATCATTGGAGCTAGTCACGAAGATCTTTATATCATCAGCAAATTTTAGAATATTTGATTTAATATTTTTGTCAATATCATTAACAAATACTAGGAATAATATCGGCTCCAATACTGAACCTTGCAGCACACCACTACTTATATTACTCCAAGTCAATTTTTGCCCTTGTATTACAACTCCTTGCCTTCTGGAAGTTAGCCATTCACCTATCCATCTCACTATTCCTTCTCCAAAACCATGACTCCTCAATTTGAGTAATAATCTCTGATGAGGCACCTTATCATATGCTTTTGCAAAATCCAGGTATATGATATCTACTGGGTATCCTTCAGCAACATATTTAGTTACCTTTTCAAAAAATGTAAGTAGATTTGTCAGACAAGACTTTTTAGGTAAAAAACCATGTTGACTATCTTTAATTATAGGAGGAGTGTAAGCAATAAGAGTGCTGAAGTCATTCTAAAACTGTATCTGGCACTAGTTAGGCCTCATCTAGACTATGCAGTACAATTTTGGTCACCATATTATAGGAAGGATATTGATTTGCTTGAGTCTGTGCAGAGAAGGATGACAAAGATGATTGGTGGGCTAAGGAACTTGCCTTATGGTGAAAGGCTCAGAAAACTAAATCTACATACATTGGAAAGGAGAAGACTCAGAGGGGAATTGATTGAAGTCTTCAAATGGGTAAAAGGATATAATACCGGGATGTGGGTAAGGTTCTTATACTTAGTGAACATGACAGGACACGTAGCAATGGGTTTAAGCTTAACATAACATAATTACACGGATGACAAAAGCCACAAGGGCCTATCAAAGGTCATCCGCCTCCGTCAAAACCCACCCACAAAAAGCACCATCACCAGGGAAAGACAAAATCAAAGTCCCCCACAATATAATATAACATATGACAAAAGCCACAAGGGCTCATCATAGGTCATCCGAGTCAAATGGCCTCTTTTTTAAGGCACCCAAACTCCCAGGAAAACTACATCCAGAGGATTGCATCCAGAAACAAGGGTATCACCAATCAAGGCTTGTCAAGAACTAAATCATGCAGCTATAGATATATACAAACAATATTAATATATACAAAACTTAGGAACCATCACAACCTTCCCTTCCCATAAACTCATCTTAAATACATTTAGATTTGGACTACCTACTACCCTCTGCGGCAATTTGTTCCAGAAGTCTACCACTCTATTGGTGAAAAAATATTTTCTTAAATCCAACCTACACCCTTGCTTTTTAATTTTCAAGTGGTGACCTCTAGTCCGATTTCCATCATCTAACTCAAAAAACTTGCTAACATCCAATTTATCTATCCCAGAAAAAATTTTAAAGAGCTCAATCATATCCCCTCTCACACAGCTCCTTTCGAACGAGAACATATTTAATACCCTCAGTCTATCTATATATTCAAGGTGCCTCAGGAAAGGAATAATCTTTGTTGCCCTCCGTTGCACTGACTCGAGAAGGTTAATATCGTGTCTAAAATGTGGGGACCATGCCTGTATACAGTACTCTAGATAAGAACATAAGAACATAAGAAAAGAAGGAGACTGCAAAAGACCTTATCAAATGCTTTACTAAAATCTAAGTAAATTATATCTACATTCTCTCCCTTATCTACTTGATCTGTTACAAACTCCAGAAAGTCTAGTAAGTTAGTCAAACATGATCTACCTGATCTAAACCCATGCTGAGCATCGCTGATTAACCCCTCCCTCTCTAGATGTTGGCAAATCCCTTTTTTAACTATTTTCTCAAGAATTTTACAAACTACAGGAGTTAGGCTAACCGGTCTAAAGTTATTTGGATCCTCTTCACTACCCTTGATAAGTATAGGTTTAGGAAGGAGATTGGGAGGAATTGGTTTACAAATCGTGTGGTAGATGAATCGAATAGGCTCACTAGACATGTGATAGAAGCCTCCTCTCTGGGTAGTTTTAAGAATAGATTAGATAAATATATGGATGAAGCTGACTTTGGTAAATATGTAGATTAGCGGCCCGGCCGGAAAAAAATTTGTGTGTAAATATTATCGTTCACTCGTGTCGGAATATTCATGCGCGTTTGAGTCCTTTTCAAATTATTATTCTATAAACAATTAGGATTATATACTGGGGGGCTGTGCCCCCCAGACCCCCTCCCAATTTAATGAAACTCAGGATCATCGTAGTGTAGTCCCCCCATTGTGTTTACCCCCACACGAGCCGTCAACTTAAATGTACTCCAAAAACGTGAAACATTTTAGAACACGGACAAAATAGTACGTCCCATCGTTCGCGCTGATAATCTACATATTTACCCTGACTTTTTTTTATGTACCTATGTATATATTTTCCTAAGGAGTGGGGAGATTATATTTTGCGGTTGCATGAATGGACATAATCCTCTGGATGCATTTTATGTATATTGTAGATTAGATCTGACGAACTCCTGTATAAGGTGACAATGTTGATGACTTTTCTCTGGTAAGAAATCTTTTGTGTGTTGACTGGAACAGGAGCTGCCAAGTGTAGGCCATGAATGGTCTTTTGCAGTCTCCTTCTTTTCTTATGTTATATTCCTTTCTAATAGGTGTTTTAACATATCTTTTCTAAGTAATTTTTCAAAAACTTTGCTGAATTGGGATGTAAAACTGACTGGTCTATAGGACGATACTGAATTTTTTGGTGCTCTTGACCCTTTATAAATTGGAGTAATGTTCGCTTCCTTCCAGTCACTTGGTATTTGCCATGCACATAACTATGATTAAACATAATTTCCAATGGCTATGATATCAAATGTCTAAGGTTTCTAAGGACTATATTAAAAATTTGGTAAACATGTAGATTATCGGCGCGAACGATGGAACGTACTATTTCGTCCGTGTTCCAAAATGTTTCACGTTTTTGGAGTACATTTAAGTTGACGGCTCATATGGGGGTAAACACAATGGAGGGACTACACTACAATGATCCTGAGTTTCATTAAATTGGGGGGGGGTCTGGGGGGCACAGCCCCCCAGTATATAATCCTAATTGTTTATAGAATAATAATATTTACACACAATTTTTTTTCCGGCCGGGCCACTAATCTACATATTTACCAAAAATTTGTTCATTTCCAGGTGCTTTTTCTGGATCTAAGTCTGCTAAAACTGACACAACCCTATAGATGCATTTTGTGGGTGGGTTTTGACTGATGCAGATAACCTTGTGGCTTTTGTCATCCATGAAATTATGTTGGTACGTTGGCAATTGTATAAAGTATGGCTGGATCCGAGTCCTAGCTTATTTTAGGCTATTTTTCCTAGCTACTTTTTCTATGTGGACAAAGTTTATAGCAATTTCCTATTATATATTCGTAGGCCCATCGCCCCAACAAGCCAGCCCTCAAAATAGGCTAGAATCGCATCCACCCATACTCGCAACATTTACCGTTATGGTAAGGTTTGGGAGCTTATCTCAAGCTAATTTGAGGTTAACCAATATATAACTGAAATTGCTTTGGGTTGGCCGACCATTTAACGAAAATTTACGCTATTCTATCATATTTGAAAAGTGATATGACGTTGATAAGCCCAAGTGGCTTTTTTCATACTTTATTTTTGTTAATATATAGAAGGGGCTTAATAGCTGTTGGTTAGGTCAGATCAAGCTCACTACACTATAAAATTAAAAACTTCATGAAACTAATGAATAAATAATTTGATTTCAAGTAATTTACCTAAACTAAAGTGGGTTTTAATTAATCATATTAGGAGGAAAAACTAAATTCCTAGACCTTTAAAATTGGCTTTTGCAGGGAAAGGAGGGAAGAAAGTCTTAAGAATTATTTCATTGTTGTTGTCTTATGACCAACTACTCAAAACGGGAGCAACCATCCTGAAAATTAGAGAAAGTTTTTAAAAAATTTGAAATAATTGACACATTTGAATAAAATCTCTTTATATAAAATGGTCAGCATTGAATAACAAATTATAGAAATCAATATTAGATTTTTTACTCTTTTAAATCAAGTTTAATTTGAGTAGATATTCATTAATTTCCGAGATTGAGGAGACATAAAAAATATTAGTATATCATATCCAGCTAATTTACCCATAAAATAAATATATTTCATCGGCAACCAAATAATAACGCAAAAAATATTTTATAGTATACACTCCAAGTACAAAACAAAAATTGGCAACTTTTTGTTATAGATCAGATAGAACACAGAGGAGCACAATCGTAATTCATTTGTTCGAGTTTAAGGAAAAAGTGCCCTTGGTGCTCCCCCAAAGAGTAAATTCTTAACGTAAGTAAACTATTTAATTCAATGAATAAATGTTTTATAATACGAGGTTCGATTACACCCGATCACAGTTCAAGATATATTTATGTGGTGGTCGAACCAAGTAAAATATTCGAATGAAAAATTTAAACGGTTCACCCAGTGAACCTTATAAATGGGAAGACAAACTTCCCGGTATGTATTATCCTCTTTAGTAAATAGGAAAACAGTCTTCCCTGTATGTATTTCTATTTCGTAAATGGTAAGATGAACTTCCAGCTTTTTAGTGTTCTTTTTCGTAAATGGAAAGATGGACTCCCCGCTTTGTATATTTCTCTTTCGTAAATGGGAAGATGGAGTTCTCGCTTGGTATTTTTTGTTCTATTTCATAAATAGGAAGAGAGACTTCCGGGTTTGTATTATTCTCTCTTTTGTAAATGGAAACTTAAACCCCCCAGTATGCAGTATATTTCTCTTGTAAATAAAGAAACGAAAATCCAGGTGTAATCGGTTAGTAAGGAGCTTCCGAAACTATTGCCTCCGGTGTTGGGTTTGAGGTAGAGGGCTAAGGTGATGGACTTTTTTTGGAAAACAAATCATGCGGGTTAGCCATGGAACCTACAGCTTAACGTGGAATCTGAACCACACTGTGTCGCTTGTCTCTAACTATAAATTTGCAGTTGGTCATGACCCCTGTCCCAAGTATCCACTGTGAGTCCCGTGTGCGAATGTGATAGTAAACAGAATAGAGGTGGAAGGGTGAAGGAAGTAAGAGGTTTGCAAAGAGAAGCTAGTTGCCTAGAGGTCAGGTTTATCTCTGTCCATTCTAGGTAGTTATAGCTAGCGTGATGAAGTTAGAAAAATATTATTTGCATGCGTGTCCCGCATTGCTGTTTTTTTGTGAGTTTGTTTGTATATGTATCTAATTTTACTATGTCTAAGTAGCGTTTATGAGGCGTTCAAGCCGTTATTAGTAATTATTCCTGTTAAAAACTGGTGTAGGTTTCTATCTCTCTATCTATTTCGTATTCCTATCCTAGTTATAATTGACTATATGCTATTCTCTGGTGATGCTTCAGTTATTTAAGTACTCTCAGTCGTCGTCGAGTATTATTCTCTTTTTCTAGGTGTAGATTTCTTCTTCGTCCTATTCTCCTCGTTCTACTATCCTTAGGAATAATCTGTGTGATCACCATCCTTCTCTTTGGGCAATTTGGTTGGTTAATTCAACTCTTACTTTATTCTGTGTCTCTTCTATGACTCGCCTTGCTCTTTTCGCAATTATCTGTTAAGTGGCTTTATCTTTGCCTCCCTCTGCAAGTCTCGTAGTCTTCTTCTTTCTCCTCTTCTAGTGTTTGTTATTAATTATATAGCTTTGTTTGGGATTTTTGGGAGTATTAATAGGTTAATTCTTGAGTTCCTGAACATCGCTATGGTTGGCTAAATAATCGCGGACTGTACATTTTAGACATGATATAAACTTATTAGAGTCAGTACAAAGGAGGGCAACAAAAATAATACCATCCCTGAAGCACCTTGAATATGAAGATAGACTGAGGGTATTAAATATGTTTTCATTTGAAAGAAGGTGTGTGAGGGGAGATATGATTGAGCTTTTTAAAATCTTTTCTGGGATGGATAAATTGGAATTCAGCAAGTTATTTGAGTTAGAAGGTAGTAATAGAACTAGAGGCCACCACTTAAAGATTAAAAAACAGAGGTGCAGACTGGATGTTAGAAAATATTTTTTCACTAACAGAGTGGTGGATTATTGGAATAGTTTGCCACCTGAGACTGTAGACAGCCCAAACTTGAATGTTTTCAAGCGCAGATTGGATGATTATATGGGGATGGAGGGTTAATTTCTTACTTTTTGGTATGTGGATATGTTTCTTGACTCATTCCTATGGATGCAGTTTCTTTTTATTGTATATTTTGGGGAACTTTGATTTTTTTTTTTTAACAGACTCCTATGGAGGCTTGAAATTATATATTGTAGATGCATGGTTGGACATTCCTATATATTGTTAAATTGTATATTGTAGATGCATGATCTGACAAAATCCTATGGATGCATTATATGGGTGGGATTTGATGTATACGGATGACCTTTGATAGGCCCTTGTGGCTTTTGTCATCCGTTAAATTATGTTATTATGTTATGTTATGTTATGGCTTGGAAATATTTGCGCTTGTTTTTCATGCTTAGGTTATCTAACTAACTTGTACAATAATGCCAGGCCGCTTTTCTCTCGATTTACCCTTTCAATTACGTGCTTTTTATAACCTGATTTCGTAATGGTTAATCCAAGCACCTCACATTCTTTGTCGCATCTGTAGCGCTGTCCTTCTACATAGACATCTCGGATGCTCCTCCTGTACACGGATACCATTTTAAATTTATCCCTGTTGGTTTAGGTTTTCCATTTTTCTTTGTATCTATCAGTTCTTCTTATCTCTTCTGTAGTCATCCTAGCTGGCATTGGGCCATTCCTGTAGGGGCAAACTATTATCTGGGTGACATCGACGGCCATTTGGATGTTTAAGCAGACCTTATTTCTTGGTGTGGGTATATCTGCTGTGTAGATTGAATAGAGAGACGGACTCAGACATCCTTCTCGGGGCAAACGCGCAGTGAACTCGAATATTTATCCTTGATGTCGTCCTATTTCTACATAAGCACGTATCTCCATTACATAAAATCCTTTCGATCTTGATGTTCATTCCTAATCTGGGTATCTTGAGTTGCATACCCCTCTGCCATACTTTATCGAATGCCTTGGACACACCCCGGCATACGATGTCTACGCGCTCAATTTTTCTCTCTTTGTTTTCGCTAAATTTTCACGGATGACTCCAAGGGCCATCTCCATGCTTCTATTTTTTCTGAAGCAAAATTGGCATCTGTTTCTCCGGCCGTTATGAATACCAAATTCGCCACTTTCAGTTCATCAGGAAAGGATCCCGTGTTCAAGCACGCATTGAAGACGTTTCTCACTCACTCCAGTATTTTCGGGGGTGCTTCAAGGTCATTTAATCTGGTGAGTCCCGATGAGCCTGGAGCTATCTGTGGAAAGTTCTTAATGGTTTCTAATAATAATTTTGAATACATTTCTCCAGTACTCTCTAAATAATGCCTTTATTTCTTCCTTATCTTCTAAAATGTTGCTCCCTGCATCCTTAAATTTCATTTTATCCCTTGCTGTTCGTGCCTTTAATCGGTTGATATGTTTCCCAAATTCTCTTGGCGTTGTTTCCATATCTATATTTTCGATGTGCTAATCCCATTTCTCTTTTCTGTATCTTGAGGGCGTTGTATACTTCCCTTGATGTTCCGAATCTTCTTATAATCTGCCGGCGGCCGATCTCCTCGTTCAGAGCCACCATTTCTAGTGTCCACTTAAATTGTTTGATGGTTTGGAACGAGTTAATGGGGACGGCCCCCTTTTCTGCCCTATTAATTTCTTCTATGATCCTATCCAACTCCCCGTCGATTTCCTCTAGAGTGGCCTTCCCGAGCGGGCTGAACACCTAGTCTGAAGTAATTCTTTGCACTTATCCCAATCCGCACTATGGTATGCCTTCCATTTTTTCGAAGGGATTTGTATAGAATTCTTGTTTATGTGCATTAGAGTCGCAGTGTGGTCACTGCAAGGAACATCCACTCGTTCCATAAAATAACTAAAGGGCAGATTGAAGTTAGCCAAGCAGATGTATGGTTTTGTTGCGTGTTCTCTTCGTAAGTATGTATGGAAATTGGGCCCCAGTTTTTGCAGTATACGTCTATTGATAAGCGTGTTAAGTTGTCTTCCGACTCTGTTTGTATTTCTATACCCAGAAGCCCCGCAATGGGCGTTTAAATCGCCCATCAAAAATGACCGGTATCTAATAGTTAAAGAGTTTAGTAAAGTTTTGTACCGGTAATTGGGGGCACCTGGGCGGCTTTAATCAGTTGCGCCAATGATGTTGTTTAATTCCATTTTAATTTCTATAGCTAGATATGCATCCTCCAATCCTTGTATTGTTTTGTAGTGCAATCCTTGCTTTACAGCTATTGCCGCTCCGTCATGTGTTTCTCCTGAGGGATTTATGTTGATAACATTGTAATTCCATATCTTTAATTTCTCGTTTTTGTGTTTCTTCCATGTTCTGATATTAGTATAACATCGGGATCAATCTTTCTTAATAAGTTTCCGTACATAACATCTGAAGCATATCTGTATGTTTGTCTAGACGTCTCTTTGTATGTTGGCAGATGGGATTCTCATGTTGAAAGCGAGAAGTCCCTGTTCGATGATCCTTGAAGCCATTTTGGTAGATTCGCAAATGACCTTGAAAACGTGAGTGAGATCTTTAAACTTGGCCACCTCTGCTATCTTGATCCATTTCTGCCTCTCCTGAAGTTTTTCTTTTATTTCTCGACATGAGTGCTCTCCTGCCCAGGATTCGATTTTTTTGGCAGATGACACTTCTGTTAGATGTGATTTGTGGTGGTACTCTTCCTTCCAAATCCAACGATAATAATATGCATTGCACTACTTCTTTTGGTGATCTTTTCCTTCCGTTAGGTATGAGTTTAAGTGGAAGTCTTTGTAATAAAAGCAATAAAAATACCGCATCTAACAAATTTGTGCTTCTGTTATAAAATTTTTTTAACAATTTGCATATTCTGGAAAATAATAAAACATTTCTTGACAATAATTTTTGAACACATTTTTTTCCATAAAAAGATAGTGATATTGTAAATTAAATGGTATGCAAATATTTAAGAGAAAAATTACGCTTAAATCTTTTCCTGTCCTATATGTGGACAATTTCGCTTCATACTCTAACAGAAGTCTGCAAAATATTTACATCCTATCTACCCTGATACTATTTCCCTAAGATCTTCAAATTTTGGTTGGCTCGTTTACCTTATTTGTTTACCAAGGTTTCCGGGAAGTTAGCAAGATCGCTATGCAAATAATGCGACTTGATACTAATGTTGCAACCCAGCGTTTTATAGTTCTCCGATAGCTTTTGAACACTTTCGGTGATATCCTTTCGTCTTCTTTTTTTTTAATAAAGTTCTGGACAAGATCTTGGAATGGTAACTACGCATTCTTTTGGGGTTCTGACATTGTTTCGATGAAATGTTCAATGAGCTGCGAATATGTGGAACATCAAACACACCACACTTGATCTTTTAATTGAGCCTCTAGAAAATTCCAATATAAGGTACCGGTATGGCTTATGTGATGATTGGTTTAATGACAAGATAGCAGCTATTAAACCTTGCTATATGAATTTAAGGATAAAAATAAGTTGAAAGAGAAAACGTGAGAGAGGATAACTAATTCAGCCGGAAAGGTTGCAAAAGTACTGACGCAAAAATTTAAAAAGATTTATTGAACTAACAAATAACAAGGGAATATGGCTTAATAATTCATTTGGATAATACGGTTATTTAGTTGGATATTATGGCCCATGAATTTATGTGTATTTTAATGAAATATGCAGTGGTGGGCGCGTCAAGAAATTTCACCGTTCCGTCATTCGTCATTCGCCAGCGCCGGCCAGCCAGTCCGTGATTATTTCAGGCCCACCCAGTTCGTCACTCCGTCATCGATATTTTAACCATGTTTCTGTCATCGCTAAATTACAGTTCGTCAACGCTATTTTAGGACCTTCAGTAAAAAACTGTTTACAAGGGTAACAGTACACAATGTTATTCATTGAGAAACAGTAATGCGGTTTGTGTGTGGCTTATAAAGTGGTTAATAATAAGTTGAACGTTTTTAATCGTAATTAGCTTAGGGAATTTTGGGCACCATCCAAAGTAAGAAATTACTTTGGCAATGAATTAAAATTGAAAATTGTATGTATGAAATAAAGGCAGTTCTTCAGAAGGGATAATAATTCTAAGTTTTGCCAAAATATATTTATTTGAGAAATCTAATATTTTAATATCTTAATTGAGGTAATATGATATGGGAAGAGCTTAAGTTATTTAGGTCCTTTAAATTACAAAATTAAAAATCCTTACAGTAAAACAATTATGGTGTTTTGAAAACAGGCAACGTCATTAATCAATGAATAGAAAATGCACTTAATTGAGAACTTCAAAATTGCGTTGATGTTGTGATTACAATATATTGAAAATAAGGCGAAATTTATTATATATATATATATATATATATATATGTATATATATATATATATATATATATATATATATATATATATATATATATATATATATATATATATATATATATATATATATATATATATATATATATATATATATATATATATATATATATATATATATATATATATATATATATATATATAATATATATATATATATATATATATATATATATATATATATATATATATATATATATATATATATATATATATATATATATATATATATATATATATATATATATATATATATATATATATATATATATATATATATATATATATATATATATATATATATATATATATATATATATATATATATATATATATATATATATATATATATATATATATATATATATAGCGCGAGAGAAATTAGTTCTAGGGTAAGCAAAAGTTCTATAATAATTAGTTATGTGGTTAGTGAAATGTCTATGATAATGGTTAACGTGAATTTTGGGGTCTTGTTAACACGGGAGCACAAATTAAATGGGACGATGCCTGGATTTTTGTGCGCAAAGGAAATGTTGCCAGTTGATATATTCGCGATATATATATATATATATATATATATATATATATATATATATATATATATATATATATATATATATATATATATATTGTCTTGAGGGAAATTTATATACAAACTTGCAAGGGTAAAACCACTACAATACTCTCCCACGGGGGAAAAAACTCGCCGTACTCAAAAAATGTTTACAATGATATTTAGTTCATATATCTGTAGGGGTGCGAAAATGTATGAGAGAAAATTCCTTCCAATTCGATAATATAAATGGCCGATAAACTTACCAACCATGAGATGGACTAAGGCTAGTCGTATGGCTAGAGTATTGGCGTTCCAATCAAGAGGTACCACGTTCGAAACTTAAGAATCCAAAAAACTTTTATGAAGACCACTCAAGAAAGAAAACGAGGCCACAAGAAAGAAATTTGAAGAAAACGTTTGAAGGACTAACTCAACAAGAATTAAGAAGAAATCAGCAACTCAAGTTAAATGGAATAAAATGAAGATGCATCAAGAGAAGAAAACGAAGATTAAGGACCAACCTAGCCAAGAAGAATACGGAAGTCAAGATAAATGGAAGACAAATGTTTGAAGGGCTAACTTAAAAGAAATAAGGAATTTCAGTCAAGAAGAAGAAAAATTTGAGGAAAATAGAAGAAAATTTCGAGGAAGAAAACGTGCATCGAGGAAACCAAGTGAAAAGTAAGTATAATATTGATAAATAAATAAAAATGGGGATAAAAGGATATGTCCCCCCCCCTTCCCATAACTGGTGACCTTCAACGGCCGAACAATCTTCTGATCTTCGTTACAACTGCACCTCCTCTCCTATTAGAGATTTAAGAAAAAGTGCTGCTGGGAACTTTGGAGACCCGGGAAGGAAAAGCTATTACTCATTGATTAGAGACAAGGTTTCGTTCGCTCTCCTCAATCCCTCTAAATCAGCTCCATCAAGGAAACCAAGTGAAAAGCAAGTATAATATTGATAAATAAATAAAAATGGGGATAAGAAAGATATGCCCCCCCTCCCTCCCATAACTGGTGACCATCAACGGCCGAACAATCTTCTGATCTTAGTTAGAACTGCACCTCCTCTCCTACTAGAGATTTAAGAAAAAGTGCTGCTGGGAACTTGGGAGACCCGGGAAGGAGAAGCTATTACTCATTGATTAGAGACAAGGCTTCGTTCACTCTCCTCAATCCCTCGGAGGCTGTAGATGGGAGAGCTACTATTCCTCAATAAGAAATCCAAGAATAGTTAACCCCAATCCTCAAAATGCATGAGAGAAAATTCCTTCCAACTCGATAATATAAATGGCCTATAAACTTACCACCTATGAAACAGACTAAGGCCAGTCGTATGGCTAGAGTATTGGCGTTCAAATCCAACGGTACCGCGTTCGAAACTCAACAGTCCCTAAAACTTTTATGAAGATCCATAAAGAAAGAAAACGCTTGAAGGACTAACTCAACAAGAAGGACAAAGAAATCATCAACCCAAGATAAATAGAAGAAAATGAAGATGCATCAAGAATGAAAACGAAGATTAAGGACCAACGCAGCCAAGAAGAATAGGAAATCAAGAAAAAGACTAGACAAAATGTTTGAAGGGGCCAACTTAAAGAAAAAGGAAATTCACTCAAGAAGAAAGAAAATTTGAGCAACCTTCATCAAGAAAATCAAATGAAGAGCAAGATGAACAAGAATAATAAGAATAAATAATTAATTTATAATAAAGGAAGGAGCCCCCCCCCTTCCCATAACTTTTGGTTGGTAAATTTATCGGCCATTTATATTATCGAGTTGGAAGGAATTTTCTCTCATACATTTTCGCACCCCTACATATCCGCGAGATCTCCTTAAAAGGCGTCCAGAACGTGTCACTCTGCCTTGAGGCTGAAACAGATTGTGGCCTGAATGATTGGCAGTGCCCTCGATAGAGGCGAGAGACTGTCGCTAGTGAGGGCAGGTGGGGCGCTTGACATACGTTCTGTACCTCCCCGACTGGCATCAGTCCAGGGCTGTGCGTTGGTAGGTTCTCTTCCGGCTGCTGCTGAGGGCTCCTGCAACAAAATGGGAGGCAGCAGCAATTGGGAGGAAAAATCGGGGGGTGTAGAAATGGTTGAAGGAGGGTTTGGAATTGGAGTATGATGGTTGGAAAGGAGAGAGCTTGATGGAGGGTTAGAAGTAAGAGTTGTAGGAGTGACCACTGGATCGCTAATATTGGAAGGAGAAGATAGTGACTGTTCCAGGTGAACGGCCTCTATAAAAGCGGGTTTGAGTGGATCGATGGAAACCGTATCCTGCTTGGTGTCAAGCTGAAGTACAAAGAATTTCAACTTCCTGGAGACGACGAGAAAGGGTCCGTCATAGACCGGTTGCAAAGATGTGCGAGTGGAATCGCGAAGGACAAATACATGAGAGCAAGTTGCCATCTCCTTTGGCACGAAAGGTTTCTGATTAGCAGGCGCTCTTATGGCGGTCGGCTTAACCTCTGAAATCGCCCGTACAAAATTGAGTAGCTATGCATCAGGATGTATGTCGGAAGGAAGAGGACAGTCAGCAGAAGAAAAAAATTGACCTGGAAGACGAAGTTGCGTACCATATACGAGTTCCGCAGCAGAGCAATTCAAATCCTTTTTCAAGGAGGCACGAATTCCCTGGAGAATTAAGGGTAGCTTGTCCACCCAAGTGATGTTGGGGTTAGTAGAAAGTGAGCTTCCCTTGAGAGTCAGGTGAAAATGTTCCACCTTAGAATTACTCTGGGGATGGTAGCTAGTAGTACGGTGACGAAAGGAGCCAAGCACTGACAAGAGTGCATCCCATTGGTGGGATTCAAATTGGCTACCTCGACCAGTCATGATCGTTGATGGGACACTAAAACGAGCAACCCATGCCGAGACGAAGGGTCGAGTTACAGTGGAAGCTCTGATATCCGGGATATGAAGTGCCTCTAGCTAAGAAGTAAAACGATCGATTATGGTGATAAGGTAAGTAAAGCCTCGCGAAAAAGGCAAAGGACCAACCAGATCGATATGAACGGCGTCGAAGCGTGCCAGAGGTGACTTTGTGTGGCGTTGAACCTTTGCTCGTTGACAGGGAAGATGTGCGCGGGTCCATTTGGCCACGTCGGCGTTCATACCTGGCCACACATAACGTTGTGTGATGAGCTTGCGAGTTGATTGAATGCCAGGATGAGAGAGCCCGTGAGTCTGGTCAAAAATGTGCTGACAGTAAGCGAGAGAAATGAGTGGACGAGGACAGTCAGCCAATGAATAATCACTAGGATATGCCTGGAGGAACTGTTCGGTAAGTTGATTTCGCGAACGATGAGCTGAGAAGAGTGACGCAGTGTTTGCGTGTCTTCATCTTGATCCTTGTCAAGCGCTATTATCGCGTGATCGATGGGTGTAGTTTGGGAGTTGCGTGCCCGAAATCGATGAAATGCGAGAGGTCACATCTCGTACGACGTTTGAACAACCAGGAACGTAGCAAATATCGTTTTTCATCTGCAGGATGAAGTCAAGGTGAGGAGTATCAACTTCAGGGTGCACAGAGAAGGTGCTACTAGAGGCGAGCGCACCAACCAATGGCTTGTGGTCGGTAAAAACAGTAAAATCACGTACTTCTAAATATTGCTGGAAGTGACGGAGGACGAGGTATATGCTCAGTAATTCGCGGGAAAACGTACTGTACCTCTGTTGAGAATGAAGAAGAGCTTTGGAGAAGAAAGCGAGTGGTTGCTAAGAGTCACCAACCTTCTGTTGTAGCGTCGCACCGACATGAGTAGCGGACGCGTCCGAAGCAACGCTTATGGGAGCTCGTGGGCAAGGATGGGCCAGGGAAATAGCGGAAGCCAAAGCTTATTTGGTACGAGAGAAAGCTCCGCAATCTTCGGGGGACCAGGAAAGAGGAAGGTTCTTCTTCGACTTGGAAACCTATTCGTAGAGAGGTTGCATTATGTGGGAGATGTTGGAAATGAACCTGTGGTAAAAGGTTACCATCCCACAGAATCTACGAAGTTGCTGTAGCGAAGAATGTCGGGGAAAAACCTGGACAATTGCAACTTTGTCTTCGAGAGGACGAATTCTCCCAGGGGAAATGTGGTGTCCCCAAAAGGAGAGCTGTGTTACACCAAAGAGACACTTAGAACTATTGAATACGATACCATACTCATCTAAACGTGCAAAAACCTGACGAAGAAGAGATATGCTCCTCTAAATACGAAGAAGCTATCAGGAGGTCGTCTATATTAATCGTTCTCAACCTTTTTTTACCCCTGGACCCTTTTCCTTTAAAAAAAATTTGGTGGCCCCATAGCCCCCAAATTTTTCACTAATAAAAAAGTAAAGGAATTATATCAATAAGTAAAAAAATAGTAAATAATTATGCTTATTTTGAAGGAAAACTTTAAGTTTAAACTAATACAAATAAATTATTTAATAGTTAAATTTTATAGATCATTTATGCACATTAGTAAATAATTCATAATATACCTTTAAAAAGATAAGTGAGTAATTAAATAAAAAAAATGTAGATTTTTTCAATGAGATCCCTGTGACTGATGTTGCTCAGCGAGTTTTTTATATTTTATATTTTCCCCCTTTTCATCCTTTTCAATAACTTCTTCTACCTTTTCTTCTTCCATTTCTCTCTCTTTCTCTTTCTTCTTTCCATTTTTCGTCTTTTTTCTTTTTCTTTTTTCCTTCCGGTGTTTCTGCCACATTCGGGCCCGGCCTCTCTGCAGAGGTAGTGTTTGCCACAGGACTCGAGAGCTCGTTTAACTTCTCTTCGAGCCTGCGGATCTGGTAGGAGTGCTCCTCCTTGAGCCTCTCGATTTTCTTTTCGAGGTCTGTAGCCTTTTTCCTGTAGTAGGCCACTACTTCTTCTACTTCCTTCTTTAAGATGCAAGTAGTGCATACACTGCCAGGGTGGCATTTCGCATAGCAGCCCTCCGGGAAGTCAACGCACCACTTGTCCTTCTTACATGTGGCACACGTGAATTTTAGCGCTGCTGCACCTTTCTTGCCTGCCATTTTGAACACTATATTTATTATGCTTGTGACCAATCAATATATAAAAAAGCGGGGTTTGGTGAGTTCTCCCCGCGTGAGTCGCTCCCGCCTATTGATCGGAGTCGCTTCGGAGTCTTCTAGAGGGTACGCTCTATGTGCTGCTGTTCGTCCGAACGAGTCGTCAAGCCTCGGCGTGCCGTGGCTCCCAACCAAGCAGCACAGACGGTCCCCGAAGGGGCCATCGATTTGTCACCAGGTGAACACCAACGAAGCACGCCCCTTACTAAACTCCTACTAGTTCCCCTTCACAACGGCCAGGATCTCGGAGTAACGTTCAATGGATATCCCGCCACACCAAGGAACTCAACCCAAGGCTTTTTATTGGCCTGACAACCAACATGGGAACAAAGGGCCGTCACCTCGGACCAATGCTACCAGAAGCACCCGTCAACGGTCACTGGAAATGGTTGGTAATTAAGCGCCAGGGAAAGGGTTAAAGGGGCAGTACCCTCATCCCATTTATCGTGCCCCAACGCCTAAGGCCCCTCAAGTCCTAGTCTCCCGCAACCAGTGAGCGTCGATTGGCGTTGTTTACAGAGGTTCCAAAGCCTCTCTTCTGACGCATGAGGTAGCTGTCAGGTCCTTATATGTAGATAGATAAAAAAGGGCATGAGTAACATGATAGGAATAGGGTTTTTTTGTTGCTTTTTTCTTTTTGTATAAATAGAAGAAATAGGATTAATGTAAAAAAAGGGAAAGGATAGAGTAGGATAAAGAAAGACGCACTTAGTCTGGAACCTAATTTACGACCAAATCGACAAGGGAAACCCTGCCAGGGGTACCAGAAGATAGGTACCCCCGCCGACATAGCTCGAAAAGTCAAGGGTACGCACAAGCTCTCTTCCCGCGACAAGGGGGCGTCACCTCTCCCTCTACTTAGAGAGAGAGAGAGAGAGAGAGAGAGAGAGAGAGAGAGAGAGAGAGAGAGAGAGAGAGAGAGAGAGTGTGTGCTCGAGGATACGCCTACAATAAGTCCTTATGTCCGATGAATTGGCAGCTTTAAAGACAAGATCAGAAGAATTGCAATCTTTCTTGCCTGAAGAGGCAGGAATGACACTGCATTGAGCGCCAGTGTCAACCAGGAAGGAGAAACCAGAGAGTGAGTCATGAATGCTAAATGGAGCATCGACCTGATGAAGGGATGAGTTCGCAGAGGTGACAGACCCACGTATCACTTGCGTTTCTAGTTTAAAGTATGCTGCACTGAGTTTGAAGTTTTAGTAAGAGAACCCGTAGAATTTTGTAGGTTTTAAGGTGGTGAATTTACTCTAGAGTTACATAGAGTTACATAGATACACAGATCACACGGGCCTTACGGCCCAGACTAAGGTGATCTGGCCTTAAATCTACTGCCACTTACACATAGAATAGTAGAAGTAAAGGATAGAAAAGTTTTAGGCTCTCCCCACCCTCCACTCCCTCCGGCAAAAGCCGTACATGAAATAATTTGGGAAAAGTACCTTGCAGGTGTAAGAAGACAGTACCTGAAGGAAATTTGCATTGAATAGTAATTAAATGAAATGAATATGAAAACCACTTACATAAACCTGAAAGAGTTATATTTTTGTAATATTATTTTATTTTGTAGCTTATGCTAAACAATTCCAATATTTGTTAAGTGTTTGTCTAATCTCATTTTAAATGAATCTATAGTTCTGCTGTCCACTACTGCGTTTGGCAAATTATTCCAATCATTAATAATCGAGTAAGTGAAGAAGTTTTTTATTACATCCATAGTGGCTCTTTTACCCTGAAGTTTTGAATCATGTCCACGGGTGGGACACTCCCCTGTCAGTGTGAACAAGTTATTGGCATTAACGTTGTTAAATCCTTCAAGTATTTTGAAGCACTCTATAAGCTGCCCCCTTAGTCTTCGTTTTCTGACGGAAAATAGATTGAGTTTTTTTAGCCTCTCGTGGTAAGGTTTGTTACGTACTGACGGGATAAGTTTTGTCGCTCTGTGTTGTACAGCTTCTAATTTATCTATGTCTTTTATTAAGTAAGGGGCCCAGAACTGTACAGCGTATTCGAGATGGGGCCTGACAATACTTTTATATAGTGGCATAATTATCTCCTCGCTTTTATAAGTAAAGTTTCTTTTTATAAATCCTAGTGCTGTGTTAGCTTTGTTTGCAGCAGCTGCGCATTGGTTTGATGTTTTTAAGTTTTCTGTAATTATTACTCCTAAATCTTTAACCTGCGGGGTTGTGTTTATTAAGCCGCCTTGCATTGTATAGGTGTATTTTTTGTTTTTTGTTCCGCACTGAAGGATTTGGCATTTGTCGATATTAAATGGCATTTGCCATTTCTCAGACCATTCGGTAATTTTATTTATATCAGCCTGCAGGCTAGCCCTGTCATCTTCGCATAGTACTGAGTTACCTATTTTCGTGTCATCTGCAAATTTAGATATGATATTATTTATTCCAACGTCTATGTCATTGATGTATATAGTAAATAAAATAGGCCCCAGGACTGATCCCTGGGGAACACCGCTGGTAACAGATACCCAGTCCGATTCCACGCCATTTATTATCACTCTCTGCTTCCTGTTTTTTAACCAGCTACTAATCCATCCGTATATATTACCGTTAATTCCTAGCGTACGCACTTTGTTCATGAGTTTCTGATGTGGAATTTTGTCAAATGCCTTTTTGAAATCTAGGTAAATTATATCTAATGATTTAGTATCGTTATATAGGTTGAAAAGGTTATGGTAAAAGTCAATTAGGTTTGTTAAGCACGATCTCTTAGACCTAAAACCATGCTGGCTATCACGTATAAGGTTATTGTTTTCGAGGAACTCTACTAGCTTGTCTCTAATGATCGTTTCGAGCAACTTTCCAACTATTGAGGTTAAGCTAATGGGTCTGTAATTACTGGCCTGGTTTTTACATCCCTTCTTAAAGATAGGTGTGACGTTAGCTTTCCTCCAATCATCAGGGACGACCCCATGCTCGAGAGATTTGTTAAAAATGAGAGCAAGTGACTCTGCTAACTCATTATGGACATGTTTTAAGATTCTAGGGTAAAATTTATCAGGACCAGGAGTCTTGTACGAGTTCATTTTCTTTAATTTATCAATTACTAGTTGCGGATTTACTTCCAGGCTCCTTAGTGATGGGTGTCTGACCTGTATAGACTCGTTGTTATCGTTATTAGTATATCCTAAGGTGAAGACTGAACTAAAAAACTCGTTTAAGATATTAGCCATACCCATATCATCTGAAATAATTTCACCCAACTGGTTTTTCAAGGGGCCAATCCCGCTTCTCATTTGCCTATTTCTATTGATATAAGTATAGAAGTGTTTGGGATTAGTGGTGCTTGCTTTTGCTATCTCGATTTCGTATTGACGTTTCTTTGATCTTATGAGTGTTTTAACCTTTCTTCTGCTAGTGTTATATTGTTGGTTAACTTGATAGCTTCTATTGTGTTTTAATAATGTGTGGAGACGGTTCCTATCTCTAATTGCTCGTTTGATGTCATTATTAAACCACGGCGGATTGCCTCTATTCGCGTTACTATTCCTTGTCTTAAGAGGAACATGGTTTTCTTGGGCTATAAAAAATAGTTCTTTAAATTTATTCCAAAGTTGATTTACATCTTCTATTTCTATCAGCTGCTCGTGAATATTTCCCAGGGCTTCTCTGAGGCCCTCTAAGTTAGCTTTACTGTAGTCTGGTACTTTTGAATAGTTATTGGTAGTTGAATACCTGGCATTTAGATCAAAGCGGATTAGTTTATGGTCACATGTACCTATATGTTCCGCTACGGCCAGAGTTGATATTAAATTTTCCTGGGATGCAATAACTAGGTCTAGTATATTATTTCCTCTGGTTGGCTCCCTTACGCATTGGTGTAAATAATTAGTATCGATAAAATTTGTCATTAATTTTTCTTGTTGGCTAGTCCCTATATTCAAGTCCCAGCAGATATTAGGTAAATTAAAATCTCCCAGTAATAGCGTTTGTTCCTCCTGTAATGTTTCTTGCAAGATTCTATATATTTCCAGGTCCTCATTAACGGTAGTATTTGGGCGACGGTAAACAGTGCTTATGTTTATTTTAAAATCTCGTAAATGTAGTTTAACACAGATCAGCTCCACTTCATTATTTGTAAGTTCTACCTCCGTTACTTTTAATTCTGATCTTATATATAGGCACAGTTTGAAATGAAGATTGAGCATTTTGATGGTACGAGCATGGGCTTGAGCATTTTTCTGCTCTTGCACCAAATTTTAGGTGGTACCAGCAAAATCTTGAAAATTGGGGAAAGGAAACTTGAGCAGCATGATTAGCCGGAGGGTGAAAGTTTTGAGAATGCATAGATGCCTAGTAAAAGCTGCATGGCTGTACACAGCACACAGCGTTGCTACCATAACTAGCTTGATACCAGCAGTAACCCTGAGGATTATCAGGATAGGTGGAATTTAACGAAGGTTGAAAATGAACCTGCCCTGCCTCACCTCTTGTGTTAGAGTTCCCTCGTTGGTTGTGTCTTGAACAGGAGGATGAACGGCGTCTGACTCCACTGTCCTGCCCGCGACTGTGCTCCCGCCTCATACCCCTTTGCAACTTAAGGGCACGAATATCCTCCTAAATCCTCTCCAAGACAGAAGCAAGATCCTGAGCTTGGGAGGGTGTGCCGCGTGGGAGTTCTGACTGGCTGTAGGGAGATCTGCTCGATGCCCTAACCTGTCAAATAAACATTTTTACATTTTGGGCGCAATTTTTATTATTTGTCTTATCATTCACGTTCAGTGGCGGCTCGTAGTAAAATAAAAAAGTGGGGGGGGCCCTGCATAATAATTTCAAATTACAATATATTGTTTAAAAAAATAAAACTATAGTACTATACTTACTTATTTTGCATTTAATTATCCACAGCAGTCAGCAGTGTACAACACAGCAGTCAAGTCAGGGATTTCAGGTACTTAGATATGTAGCTTGGCTTGGAGAGATCGGAGAGGAGGGTAGACTGGTACTAATGGCATCCATGGAAAGGGGATTATATACAGAAGTAAGCTAGTTAGTTAGCCTACTTGAAAATAAAATCCATGCGCCTGATTTTATTTATAACAAAATGATTTATGACAGCTTCATTGAAGTTCTTTGATTCCGTTACCATTGTACTTTCAATAGATGACATTGCTAAAACAGACAGTCTGTCAGTAGCCATAGGCTACGCAGGAAAGTTTTAATCCTTTTCAAAGTTGAAAAGCACCTTTCTGCTTCGGCTGTTGTCATTGGAGTTGTTATTAGAATTTTCAATAACTTTACAGTTTTTGAAAATGCTGACTGTAAATTATTATCATTTATTTTAATGAGTGGATCTGTGAGGTTTTGTGACTTCCATAAATCTTCTCTGGTGTATAGCACTGTAAGTTCAGTTCTTAATTTTTCTTTTACAATCATTGGGTAATTTTCAACTGTCTGTGTAAGTTGATTATTGGGGAAATTAATGGAATATGTAGGAAAATTGTTCACTAGAGGTAACTTGCTTGCTTCCAGATGGTTATTTAAGCGAAACCTCTCTCTACACTGCATAATAATTACATCACACACCTACTTTGTAGTTGCTGTTCTACCTGTCTCAGGCAATTCAGGTTTTCTGCGTTTTGCTTCAGGTAGCTCTTGCATCTCTGTATCACACTCATCACATGCAACTCTTATCCTTTGAACTGGAGAATTGAAAGCATTCAATGCAGCATTAGCTTTAACTGCATCAATATTTCTGGTTGAAGCTGTGAAAACAAAATATCTATATGGGGCATTACTTTAGAGAAAAATACCAGCCAAAAATTGAACTCGGGATCCTTTAACATTCTCTTGATACCAACTGCTGCTAATCCAGTGACCTTCGAGTTAGATGACGCTAGTTTACTGCAGCATTCAATGATTATATCTTTCATTTCATACATAGCATTCACAGTTCTGCTTTTGAAGTTCCAGCGTGTTGTCGAAGGTCTAGGAATTCTTTGGGAATCTGCAACACTCTCTAATATAGCCATTATTTGTGGGGAGTTAGAAAAGAAAGGTGGTATTCCTGACAAATTTTGTGATGCTGCCTTTTCCAAAATCAAGTTCAGTTGGTGTGCATAACAATGTACAAAGTGAGCATGGCTATATACTTCTTTTATTCTAACTTGCACACCACTCTTAACTCCACTTAATGCAGCTGCACCATCGTAAGTCTGAGAGATGAGCTTATGAAGACAATCACCAATTAATGTCTGTAGCTCTTCAAATAGCACACTTGATAAGTCTTCTGCAGTCAAGCTGAGAGGGTTAAAAAATCCCCAGAATATCTCAACAGGTTTTCCATCTATCTCATATCTTAAAACAATTACCCTCTGTGTTTTATCATAAATGTATGTTGTTTCATCACACATCACTGCTACAAAACTTGTGCATTTTACTTCTTCTTTAATCATGTTTCTGCATATTTCTAGTGTTGATTCCAAAATTTCATTCTGTATAGATTTGGGATGTTCCTCTGAATACTGTTGCAGTCTTTAAATGAGCATTTAAGCTAGAATCCAGTTCACAAGCAAACCCTAATATTCCACGAAATACTCCAGAATTCTTGGAAGTAGGCCCTTCATCGTGTCCTTTGAGTGGGAGTTCAAACTTGCCACAGAACTTTACACAATCCAAAAGTTTTGAAAGAACAGCTCTGTTTTTTCTCATTTGTTAATTGTGCTTTGCAACTGAGAGTCTGTATGCAAATCTCATTTCAGTAGCAATGTTTACACTGCCCAGTAACGAAAGACTAACCACATTATGTAAGTGTTTGGCTAATATTTCTTGTTTAACTATTTTATCTTGTAAATGTCTCAGGTCTCTCATGCCACTCTTCGTCGAGGCTAGGCCCCCACCAAATAAGAGGCATGGGAACTAAACAAAGCATTAGCCTCTTCACATCCACAGAGCCAGTCATTTTTCTCATAAACAACCAAGTCAAATTTGCGTATGTATTCTAGATTCCTGCTCTTGGCATTTTGTTCAAGTGTAGATAGAAGGTAGTAGAAAAAGGGGCAAAGAAAAAATAATAGCGTAAGCGAGTTGCGAACAGCTTCCCGCATCGCTGAACCACTGTTAACCAGCGGTGAATCCACTCAGCCATCCTGAGTCTCATTAAAACGAAGCTTTTAAGCCGCTCGCTTGCACTTCTCGTACGCTATACAACCCCCCTCCTAGAAGCAGAGCGTATTTTGAAGAAATGAAGAAAACCCGTCTGGAAATGTTATCTAAAGGCTAACGCTCCTCTCCCCGGGTCTGGGCACCATTGTAGATAGAGGTAGTAGGAAAAGGGGCAAAGAAAAAATAATAGCATAGGCGAGTTGCGAACAGCTTCCCGCGTCGATGGACCACCGTTAGCCAGCGGCGAATCCAATCGGCTATCCTGAGTCTCATTCAAGCGAAGCTTTTAAGCCGCTCGCCTGCACTTCTCGTACGCTATACAAAGGACAACACTGGTGTAGGTCTTCCTTTTGTTTAATGTCAATTTTTTTACTCAGTGTCAGACGAGCAAAGTTTATGCCTTGTAAATACTTAACTTGACAGCTTGAACCTGCCATGATTGTTCCTGATCAACCTATGGATAAAAAAAATATATATAAATAACCGATAAGCCAAGAGGGAAACACATTACCTATAAGCCACAACCCAAGCTAAATTATTCTGATTTTATCAGTATTTGTTAATCCAGGGGATTAACTCATCTAATACAATATTTTCTCTACGTGATGGTATCTATATTCCATTTCCTGTGCAAATTCTTAATTTCATTGTTATGATTTTTTTCTGTATTATAATTATCAGGTTAGGTTAGGCTAGGCTTGGTTAGGATAGGCTAAACTAGGCTAGGTTAGGTTGGGTTAGGTTAGGTTAGGTTAAGTTAGATTAGGTTAGTCTCCCCCCCCACCCAGCACTAGCCTCACGAGTAGTGACAACTCAGTGCTCACGCAGTGTCGGCTGGCCGGACTGATATAGACTAATGCAGAGAAAAAAATCATAACAATGAAATTAAGAATTTACACAGGAAGTGGAATATACCATCATGTAGAGGAAAATACTGTATTAGGTGAGTTAATTGCGTAATTCCTTGGAGGAGTGTTGAGTCGGACTCGGACCTAATATCCATCATGACCCGATCAAGAAACGGGTTTCATATCATATTATTCTGTAAGACAGTAGGCCAATTATAGTAGGCCTACTACTAATGTGGCCGTACTATAGGCAGTCTTATTTGAATCATAAATGTTACGTTTTGTACCTCATACTTTAAAATGTATGGATTGCCAAAGCTATGAGGAACATTTATCATGTTATTAAGCAGATTATGTAGTATTGAAGTAACCAGAACACTGAAACCAAGCTTCGGTCGTCACGAAGGTCGTCACGGAGGGTGTTAAAACTGGCTAGTATTCACGAAACACGGACGTAATGCACTATTGTTATATATTTGTTTCACTAACACTGAGAGCTGACACACTGTAATCCCGGGGAATCGGGCTGTACTAGTTGCAGCTCGCAACGGGATGGCGCTGCCGCCAACCCTGGAAAAAGTGTTTTACTGTAAAGTTGAATTAATGAATTAAATCTGCTAGTATTTTGTGTTAAAAAATGATAAAAAAATACCTAATGGAATATAAAAGTATAATATTATTTATTTGTATACAATTAATTAATAATATGAATTAACAACTTATCTATCATCTGCCTGGCAAGGCTGAGACAGGGAGGGCTGCAGCTCACCAGCCCCTGAGGACCAGCCGAAAACCCTGTTCACGTTACCCCAGCTGACGTATGGGTTGTTGAATATCTCACCGGCAGCCTTTGCCATGTCCTCCACGTTAGCGGGTGACGCCATTAATATTAGTGGCGGCCTAAATTGCTCCGGAACCCCACGCATAAAGATTTCAGTTAGCAAAGGATCTAACTGCTCCAACTGTGCACCCTTAGCGTGAGCTAAGCTCTTGAGGTGCTCCAGGAAACGCGAGGGACGCCTAGCACCCATCTCCTGTTTGTTGAGGAGAATACGCAGGTCCTCGATTTTCGACCGCCCAAATTCTTCCCTAAATGCCACTTTCAATTTCTCCCAAGACCCAGAATTACCGCCCTCGAGCATGATGTGCTTAAAAATAGAAAAAATACTTAGGGGCAACTTCTGGGAGATACAGAGCGTCTTATGTTGATCGGGGATGGCATGGTTGTCCATGATGAGGTCGGCCATCTCCGACCATGCAACGGGATTCTCTGCATCGAAGGTTGGGAGAACAATGGCAGACGGAGGGGAGAGGGCAGGCCGCTGGTGAGTGAAGGATTGCTGCGGAAGGATGCTCGAATGGGGGCTACTCGTGGAGGAAAATATGGCAGTGGAGCTGCCTAGACAAGCCATTGAGGTAGTGACGGAGGTGGACGTCAGCGCAGTGGTTGAGGTCACGTTAACCATCATGACAGACGCTTTACCACCAATATATATATATATATATATGTGAGAAAAAAAAAACGAAAGAAGGATGGGAAAATTTGACCCTAAGGTGGTGCCTTGCTTACACGTCGTACCGAAATTCACTTAATTTTGTAACTTATCGAACAGGTCTGGGTAACCAATAAAGCGGTTCGGTGTGGCTTATAAAGTTAATAATAAGTTAAATGTTTTTAATCGTAATTAGCCTAGGGAATCTTGCGCACCATCCAAAGTAAGAAATCACTTTGTCAATGAATTGAGATTAAAAATTGAATGTATGAAATAAAGGCAGTTCTTCAGAAGGGATATTCATTCTAAGTTTTAGCAAAATATATTTATTTGAGAAATCTAATATTTTAATATCTTAATTGAGGTAATATAATATAGGGAGAGCTTAAGTTATTTAGGTCCTTTAAATTACAAAATTTAAAATCCTTGTAGTACGACAATTATGGTGTTTTGAAAACAGGAAACGACATTAATCAATGAATAGATAATGCACTTAATGGGGGACTTCAAAATTCTGATAATGTTTGTGAGTACAATTACTAAATAGAAGAATTGGCGTTTGATAATTGAAACTATACGATTTTATATATATATATATATATATATATATATATATATATATATATATATATATATATATATATATATATATATAGCGTGATATAAATTAGTTCTAGGGTAAGCGAAAGTTATATGATAAAAAGTTCTGTGGTGAGCGAAATGTCTATGATAATGGTTAACGTGAATTTTGGGGTCTTGTGGGAGCACAAATCAAATGGGACGATGCCTGGATTTTCGTGCGCATGGCGAAAGCAAATGTTGCCAGTTGATACATTCCCGATATACCTATATAGATACATATTGTTTTGGGAGAAATTTATATACAAACTTGTAGGGTGAAACCACTACAACAGTTTGGACCTCTCTACACAAAATATATAAATTCTTATACTATTACTGCTTCTCCTCCTACTTCTCGTCCCTAAACAGCCCCTTGTAGCTGGGGTACCCCTAACAGGGACATGTTCCCTTGAGGAACACCAGCTTCTGGAAGTTGGCGCTGGCCAGGGCGGCCTCTTCGGCCTGAGAATGTCGCTGGCTATGGAGAACATCCTCTTCACGGCACGGAGCTAGGGAGGAGGGTGTTGTACTTGATGAACAAGTCTACCCACGCCTCCCTGTGCTCCTTGGGGAAGAGAGCCCAAGAAAGAGCTTCCTTCCTTACATTTCGCAGTTATGGAGGTAGCTTTTGAATTTCCTGATGGCCTCGGCGTTGTCCTCCTAGTCCCCAGCGTCACCTCTCTCCTCCACCTCCTCAGGCTCCTCAAGGGGCTGGGTGTCACGCAGAGACTCGACACCAAGCGACATGCTGGCGTCACTGTGCTGGCTCTGGTCCATTTCACTGTTTCTGTTACTTACAGGTGTGTTGACTCTGAAGCTCACGCTACTTAGCATACTATCAGGTCTATCACTATCAGTAGACACACTCCTGCTCCTGTCTCTGCTAAGATATCTATCCATGATCTATAAAAGTCGAGAAATGCGGTGAAAAACAATTTAAACAGAGCCGGCCCTAGGCCAAATAACGACGTGGTGCCAACCCCACCCCCCCATCAATAAGTTATTGCACAAAATATATTGTTTAAGCCAGTGCAAACAGAATTAGATAAAAATAGGGTATACAAAAACAAACCAGCTACACATGAACAAAATTCCACAAAGTTTCACAGCACACATGAACAAATTCAACTCCACTTTAGATGCAACAAAAATGCGCTAACGCACCTACGTGTGCCGCAAAACATTATTTGCTGAAGGTCGTCTTTGCTTTTCTGGTTAGTGACGGTTAGGGTGACGGCCGAAAATGGCTTCCGTCGGCGCTTATTCCGGCAGTGTTTCAAAGTTTTCGCCAGTCGTCAGTCTGCCAGCGAAACGGGAGTCCGTCAGTGACGGACTGCCCACCACTGGAAATAATATATATATATATATATATATATATATATATATATATATATATATATATATATATATATATATATATATATATATATATATATATATATATATATAAGTGCTCGGGACTTGGACAACGGGAAAGTCTATTCTGATTGGTTAATTTCGAATTGGGTTGTACAAAAGTTTTGATTGGTTGGTTGTTGGGAGGAGTCGTACTTTGATTTTGAGGTAACCGTATTGGTATCAAAGGTCGTACAAAAATGGATTTTTGGGCGAGATGCATAATTTTCTCAGACGGGAAATTGCTAACTACCTTTTAACGAACTTTGTAGGGGCGTGGCAAAGATGTCAGCTGCTACACCGGTACTTGAACAGTCACCTTCAGTTAGCAATGTTTTAACGAATTTCTTCATTAGACCCATTATGATGTTCAGAGGTAAGAATACAATTATCTCTCTGTCAACAAGATCTTAGACGCCAATTCCTCTCTAAACAATGCTTATCTTCAGCTCTGCTGTTCCAAATGAATAGAAAGTAGGGATACTTCGTGTACCCGTGTTGCTGACCAAGAAAGGAGCCTAACATTTAAAGGCCAACATAGATGGTCCAATTTTGTTTGTAATGTATATTCAAACTGTCCCTATTAATAGGGTTTAATCCACTCTATTCATAATACATCAAGAAAAGAAACAAAATAAAATATTTGTACCATGAATACATATAAAAAAATATAAATGAATAAGTGCAACTCATAACAGTCACTCCCACCAAAAAGAATTCATTCCTTTTCAAAATTACACAAATATACAATACACTATATAAAGAAAGTTAAAGTATGGCATCAAAATGAATTACATAGAAATCGAAAAGGTTACAAATCTAAACGACGTACAGGCTTATGAGCGCGTACAGATCTTTTAGGGCCACTCGAAAGCATTATCAATTGTCGTGGATATGTAGGGGTGCGAAATGTATGAGAGAAATTCCTTCCAATTCGATAATATAAATAGCAGAAAAAACTTACCCAGTCAAGAGAACGGACTAAGCCAGTCGTGTGGCTAGCGTATCGAAAACGAAATCAGGAGGTACCTCGTTCGAAACTCAAGATTACAAAAACTTTTATGAAATAATCTCAAAAAAGAAAACGAAGATGAAGGACCAACTAAACAAGAATACGAAAGCCCAAGGAAAACGTAAGAAAACGCTTAAAAGACCAACTAAAGAAGAAGAAGAAAATTCAAGGAAGCAACCTGCAGAAATAAAATCGAGTGGAAAGCAACCCTAGAACACGATACGATAACAAGAAGAAGCAAAGAAAATCAAAAGGTAAGTAATACAAGCTCAAAATGAATAAAAATATAAGAAGGGTCAACTTAAAGAAAAAGGAAATTCAGTCAAAAACATGAAGATGATGCGATAACAAGCCCATACAGCAAATAAAGAAGAAAGACCCCCCCCCCCTTCTCCATAACTGATGACCCTCAACGGCCGAACAACCTTCTGATCAACTGTACAAAAAAAAAGTGCTGCGGTGAACTTCGGAGAGCCGGGGAAGGAGAAGCCATTACTCATTGATTACAAACAAGACTTCGTTCGCTCTCCTCAACCCTCAAAAATTCGTTCCACTAATGCCGCAGACTTTGGAGGCCGAGGAGGGAGAGCTAACTACTCCTCGATTAAGGTATCCAAGACTAGTCAATCCTCAAATTCGCTCCGCTGTCAGATCTTCGTTACAACTGCACCTGCCCTACAAGAAAATTAAAATAAATACTGCAGTCAACTTCGGAGAGTCGGGAAAGGAGACCTTATTACAAAAAGACTTCGTTCGCCCTCCTCAATCCCTAAAAATTCGCTCCACTAATGCCGCAGACTTGGAGACCGATGAGGAAGAGCTAACTACTCCTCGATTAAGAAATCCAAGACTAGTCTCTCCCCAATCCTCAAATTCGCTCCGCTTTCTAGAAAGGGACCTATGTAGGGGTGCGAAATGTATGAGAGAAATTCCTTCCAACTCGATAATATAAATAGCAGAAAAACTTACCAACAAAAGAAAGGACTAAGCCAGTCGTGTGGCTAGCGTATCGAAAACGAAAATCAGGAGGTATCTCGTTCGAAACTCAAGAGCCTAAAAACTTTTATGAAATAATCTCAAGAAAGAAAACGAAGATAAAGGACCAACTAAAACAAGAATACGGAAGCCCAAGGAAAACGGAAGAAAACGCTTAAAGCCCAAATAAAGAAGAAGAAGGAGAAAATACGAGGAAGCAACCTCAGAAAAGAAAAAATCGAGTTGAAAGCAACCCCAGAAGACGATACAATAACAAGGAGAAGCAAAGAAAATCAAAAGGATAAGTAATACAAGCTCAAAATGAATAAAAATATAAGAAGGGCCAACTTAAAGAAAAAGGAAATTCAGTCAAAAACAAGATGATTCGATAACAAGCCCATACAGCAAATAAAGAAGAAAGAAGGCCCTCCCCCCATAACTATTCACACCGTTATCAGTATCATGAACATGATCTCATTGGCCTCGAGGAAAGTTAGTGGTTGTTTATGGGGAACAGGAATGGGAAGCTGGAACGGAAAGGACACCTGGATTTCGTGATTCGGAATCATTAAGTGGAATATTCCTAGGAGATGGAGCTAAATTACGCAAAGCAATAGTGCTCTCTCTCGCATCAGAGAATTTCACAAGAGAATGTATAAGGTTAGTATCAATGAGTTTAACGACGTCGACCCCTTGTTCGTATTTATTGAGATTCCCAACCTACTTGAGGAGGAATTCACCAGGTTCAATTAGAAAAGAAGGTAGGGCTCAGCCACTAACTGAACGTCACTCAAAAGCAAAAAGTCGTTCATGTGGCGTGGTATTTGTAGATGTACAGAGTAGTGAGCATGTGGCATCTAAGGCATCACTGCCGTCTTAAGGCAAAAAGCATTAACTGCAAAAATGCGATTTTTGAGATTTTGGTACCGTTGGATTCGTCTCGACGAGACGCATGTAACTAGAAGGTTGCTAGTTATGCTATTTAATTCATTAAAATTTTAAGAGAGCTCAAAAAGCATTATCTCCACCTAAAATAAAAGGATTTTTCAGGCAGAAAGCATTAATCCTTTCTTTTCAGGCAGAAAGCATTAAGTACAAAATTTTAGCTAGATAATGCGTTTTGCCTGCAAATGTCAATGTGAATTCCCATAGCAAGTTGCAGACAAAATGCATTAAGTAGATTATACAATATGATTCGCATTGAGAACTCAGCCTGAGCTGCAATTCCGTCATGTTTCTGCAGGTTCTGATCTGTTTGAACAAAGCAAAACATGATTAATTTCAGGTACCTATATCTCGATCATAATTTGAAAGAGGGATTTCATTTCACTTCTGTCCTTCTAATTGAAAGGTCTGAATAAATTGTTTCGTAATGTTTACCAGTGCACAAGCCGTTTTTAGGGAATTGAGGAAAAGGTGAGTAACTTCTTTTAACTGATGATATTATGTTTAAATTCTATAACTAATGTTAATGTTGAATGTCAACCTAACTTTTTTGTTTGTTTTTAAATATACAGGGTGGGCCAAAAAAAGGGGCCATTATTAAAAGACTGACTAAAACTTTATTTTTCTATACCTATTTTTAAACTAAACATTATCTACGGTTTAATTTTAAAAATATAAAAATAAATTTTAAGTACATTTTTTAATAATACCCCTCTTTTTTGGCCCACCCTGTATTTTTCAAGAATGAAAGAAATAAAAATTGTACAGCTGTTTAACAAAAGACAGTGCTTTTCCGAGAAATCATTTCCTTTGTTTGAGCACAACATGATTCTTTGTACAATTTCTCTTAAATTAGTGAGGTTAATATACTAAAATTATGTGAAATAGAGTTTTGGATGTCTTTCTGTGCATGTAAAAGTTATATATAGATCAAGTTTTTAGGTCATAACTTTTTAACCATTGGTCATACGGACTTGGAAATAGTTTTAAGCACCCTGCAGCCCCAAATTACATAAGATGATATATATTTTTTTCCCAATACGCCCCCATTTAGGCTCTGCAGAGTGTGACACACACACACACAGATAAGATCTGACTTATATCATAGTATATACATATATAATATATATAGCTCAATTTTCTATATCGTTTTTTATATAATTAATAAGCTAATAAATTTTTTTTTATCCTTTACAGTGGAGTAATTCCAAATGATGATGATGCTGAATCAAATAGGAGTATAGATGAAAATGAACATCAAGAAGTTTCTCAGAACATTCAAATTCCCCTTGAACAAAATCATCAAGAACCCTCTCAGAATAATCAACTTCTTCTCCTGGAACAAAGCCCTCAAGAACCCTCTCAGAATATTCAACTTCTTCCCCCTGAACAAAATAGTCAAGAAACTGCAGCAGCTGATGAAAGAAAAAAATCAAAGAGATTACGAACAGCTAAAGCTCAATTAGAAGCTCAAAGAGAAAAACATCCATTGCTTCCTCCCTGCAAAGATTCGTGTAAGCAACAGTGTACTAAATCCACTTCTCCTGAATTGCGGAATACCATACATAGTGAGTTTTGGAAAATGGACAAATCTGTTCAAAAGCAGTGGCTTTTAGGAAGAATAAAGAAAAACCCCACGACTGAGAGCGCAGACGCTCCAATTCCTCATGCTTTACAAAGTCATGCACCTTCGTATACACTTTCTTAAATGAGTCAGGGTCAGAATTCAAAGTGTGTCAGACAATGTTTTTACACACAATAGGCTTTTCAAGTAATCGCATTATTTTGGATGTGTTTAAAAATGCTTCTACTAGTTTAGGTGGATCTAATTCTTTAAGTGATTTTGAGTTTTTTGATATGAGGGGAAAACATGAACCTAGCAACAAGAAAAATGAAGAAATCATTATTGATCACATAGAAAAGATGAATCCCCAAATTTCGCATTATAGGAGGGAGCACGCTCCAAATAGAAGATATTTATCCCCTGAATTAACAGTGAAGGATTTATATAAAACCTTTATTGAAGAGAACCCTGATTTTTGCTCCTACGCTACATACTCAAGAGTATTTAACAAACTAAATATTGGATTTGGAACTGACTCTACTGATCTTTGCGACACCTGTTTATATTTTAAAAATTATTCAGGTATATTAGATGAATCACTGAAGGCAAAATGGACTATGCATAATGAACTTGCAAAAGATGCACGAAGATCATATGATTAATATTGCTCTCATAAATGGGATTCTACAACCCAAGTTTTTGCTGTTGATATGCAAAAGATACTTCTTTTACCTATTATGAAAGGTTTAAAAACTTGTGTATTTACTCCACGCCTGATAATTTTTAATGAGACATTTGCATGTATCGGCCAAAAAGAAAAATCAACTTATAATCATTATGCAGTCCTCTGGACAGAATCAATTGCTGGCCGAAACAAGGAACATGTGGCCAATGCTTATTTAGACTTAATAAGAACAGAAAGAGATGCTGCTAATTTCATTTTTTGGGCTGACAATTGCGCCGCCCAAAATAAGAATTGGGCACTTTACAGCGCAATGATAATCCTTGTTAACACCAGTGAACAAGTCAATAGCATCACCTTCAAGTATCTAGTGCCTGGGCACACCTTCATGGCCGCCGATGGCATCCACGGCCACATAGAAAAAAATATTAGGAAAAAGGATAATATCTATGACTATCAAGATTTGAAATCAGTTATTGATGCATCCGTTAGAAATTTGAAAGTATTAGATATTAATTTTAGTGCCTGTTTTAACGATATTCCGGATATTTCGGTCAAGAGAAAAACTCGGCTTCGTGAAGGGATAAGAGAAACAAACCTTCCATTGTTAGCAGAGATTGTGGAAGCAAAATTTGAAAAGGGTAGCCGTATCTTAAAATATAAAACCAACTACAAGGGAGACTTTAAAGTTGCAGACTTTGTTCATGCTAGTTTAAATTTCACAAAAAAATTATTGGAAAAACCTATGTCAGATTGCCCAAGAGGCTTATCTTCAAAAAAGAAAGAAAATATTTTAGACAAGCTTGTAAGTTTAATGCCTGAAAACAGGAAAAAATTTTGGATCAATTTACCAGAAAGCAAGAACAGCCCAGATCTTCTTGGAAGCGTATAAACCCCAATTTTTTTTCTTTTGATTGCTGACATTACGTATGCAGCAATGAGGTTTCAATAATTGCAAGATTTTGTTTGTTAGAAAAAAAATTAAATTGATATTCTTACGTATAGGTAGGTAGCTCTATTCATATACCTAGGTATACTTTTGAACTATTTTTGCTCTATTATCCAGTTATAAGATTTGCCATAATTTTCATTATTTTTGCAAATATTTCTTTTTCATTATCGTGTTGTCTTTTGTTTGCTGCAATTAGGTATGTAGGAAAAATAAAGTTTTACCAAAGATTTTTTTATTTTTAGGTTTCCTGCATTAACTAAGGAAAAAATATTTTCAATTACCTACCTAGTTATGTTGTCTACAATGTTTTCTTTCTGTTTTCTGTAATAATATTGCTTTACAATGTATCTTTTTTATTTTCCTTTCCAAACTTTTCTGGTAAAAGTTAAAATGATAAAATATGTATTTACCAATAGAGTCTAATGATATAATAGGTACCTATCAATTATTTAGATATAGGTATAGCTATACCATTTTTCCACAAAAATCATTTTATTATAAGATGACACAATTATTAGAACTGTTTTCAGGTAAAAAGCATTAAGTCAAAATTTACTGGACAAATTTGAATATATTGAAGTTATTAACTGATTAAACCAAATTATATTGCAAGATTCATATAGATGAATGCTTACAATTACCCCCCCAAAATAAATTACGATTAATGTTATCAGATCCTTATTTGAGGCCGAAATCCGTTTTTTGCGTTTTCCCCAAATTGACAATTTTGCAGTTAATGCTTTTTGCCTTAAGACGGCAGATCAGGTAAAACATATCCCCATGCACTTAATGGCAAACCTCGAGATTCAATAGCCAACTTTACAGTATTCCAAAGATGCCGCAATAGCGATCAGATTGGCTATTTCTACGGGGGTTGTATTGAGGAGTATGGCTGCTGTTTACAATAAGACGTAGTAAGTGTGGAGCCGTGCTGTAGGAGTGGAAGGAGAGGAGCAAGGCGGTTGTACGGAGGAATACGGAAGTTTGGTGTGTAAGTTTGGTGGGATGGTGGTTAGAGGCGAGTTCAGTTTGTGGTTGCACCGGCGATGCACGGTTGTATTACTACGCATTTGTGTTACTAGTGCTGTCTTCGTTGCTGTTCCCTGCTCTGTTTCTTGTGGTCTTTGTTTTTGTTGTTTTTGTCTTTGTTCATTTTACTCGCTCTTTTTTTCGACTTACGATTGTGTAGTGCATCAGACGGACGTACTGGGTCGACAGAACTACCGGTATGTTAGAGCCGTCAAAATCTATTGTTTCCATTTCATAGTAAGAATTCTTTCACTTCCTTGGAAATGACTGACAGGCCGCAGTTTGAATGGATATATGCGGGTAGACCAAATAACAAAAAAAAGATTTGTAAAACTATCAGTAGGTACCTTGGGTGACATATCGCGGCATGGAAGCGCAAACGGAAATTAGCTGAACTCATCAATAATTGTAAGGAGATAAAGTGACGATTGCGAGGAAACTGGAGCGCCCCCTTAAAACCATTTGAAGACATTGGGAAGGTGCAGTCGCCCAGATCAAAGAAGTATTTTCTGGTTTAAAGAAACGCGGTTTAATTTTAGCACATACCTGACAATCAGAAGTAATACGGCGGATTTCATCGATGGAGTAAGGAAGGTTTTTAACACCAACATAATGTAGCATTCACTAGACTCCAGAATTAATGAGACTCTCATGAAGGGATTTTAGACTTGTAATATCCGAAGTGGCGTTGCAATATGACCGTGATAGTGTATCAGCAACAATGTTTTCATGACCTGGGCGAAGATGAATATCGAAGGAAAATGAAAGTAATTCCATACGCCACCGCATGATCATATTATTCTTGATTTTTCCTTTTGCATTGGTATCAAACATGAATGACACAGCTCTTTGATCATTTGCTACGTTAAAATTTCTCCCAGCCAAAAAAGGTTTCCATTTATGTGTGTCTCTACTGCCGCATACGCTTATTTTTTCAACGATGTGGTGTTTCTACTCCGATCGGTTCAATGAGCGTGAGAAGAAAGCCACTGGTCGTCCGCACTGTGATAAGGTGGCACCGATTGCATTATCTGATGCATCCGTTTCTATGGAAAAGGGGGCGTCTTCATCAATAACTTTCACTGAAGATTTGGCAATGTCATTTTTTATACTTTCAAATGCTTGAATTGGAGTGCAATCCGAGGATAAGTTTCCAAACAATCTACAAGAAGCCGTATGTACTTTATCTGATCGGGTTTCAGATTGTCGTCAGAAATTTGGTAACCGAGATGGCGAGAATATTATTGCAGGTTAAAGAAAACCTAGATTTTTCAGAATTCAGGGAGAGATTGTATTTAGAAGCAACTTCCATGAAACGCTTTAGATTGCTTTCATGCTCTTCTTTCGCTTTTTTGCACTGTTATGTCGTCTAGATATGCATAAGTGTTACATAGTTTGTTATCGGTTATAAACTGATTCATAAACCGTTTAAAAGCGGAAACCCCATTCGTAATACCCAAAGGTATGCGCCTGAATTGATAAAGACTGTTACTGGCCTGAAAAGAAGTGTAAGGTTGGTCCTCTGAGCATATTTCTATCTAATGATATGCTTTGGATAGATCAATAATGCTGAAATAGTGATTCTTAGCGATATTTGCAACTATATCTTCAATCCTGGGAAGCGGGAAAGTGTCCTATTTATCGTTCTAGAAAAGTCTACCAACATTAGTTTTTTTTTCTCATTTGCGTTTGAGGATCCTGAATAGTTACATCAAACTTCTCAAGTCATATGACTTTATCCATAATAGTTAATTAAATTGTAATGAGTAGTAAGGTATATTCAAAATGTCCCTTGTTATAGGGTTTAATCAACTATATTCATAATACATCGAGAAAAGAAACAAAACAAAATATTAGTAACATGAATTCATATGAAAAAATATAAATGAATTATGGGGGGGGGGGCGGTCCATATTTATATTTATATTATATCTTTTCTTATTTATCATTATCCATCTTGAGATTTTCTGTATTCGTATCTATGTATTATGTCTAGACTGAAGATGCCCCTTCAACATTGTCTTGAATTCATTCATTTATCCGACTCCATATTCTAGTTGGCTGGGTTAGTAGTTGATCTTCGTAATTCTTTCTTGATGCATCTTCCAATTAACTTGCATTTATCTTGACGTGATGATTCATTCCAAATTCTTGATCAGACAATGATTTCTTGATGTTTCATGATGACGAGATGATTTCTTGAGAGTTGAGGAGGTATTGATGAGTTGAGACGAGTTAGCCCTTGAAAGTCGATTTCCTTGAGTTCCGTTTTCTTTGAGCGCGGTTTTCTGAATTAGTTAGTCCTTGAAGCATTCTCCGTTTTCTTCGAGAATTTTTTTCGTAAAAATTTGTGGACTTTGGGGATCGATCGTGGGTCTTTTGAATCCCGAGGCTATCACTATATCATTACGCCACTGCGTAGTCTGTGTTGACTTGGTAATTTAATGGGGTATTTATATTCTCGCTTTGGAAGGAAGTTTTCTCTCTTATACATCTTCGCACCCCTACACGTTGACTTAGTAATTTAATGGGCTATTTATATTCTCGCTTTGGAAGAAAGTTTTCTCTCTTATACATCTTCGCACCCCCACACAGGTCCCTTTCTAGAACGCGGAGCGAATTTGAGGATTAGGGAGAGACTAGTATTGGATTTCTTAATCGAGTCTGCGGGATGAGTCTGCGGGATGAGTGGAGTTGATTCAGTGGGATGAGGAGAGCGTGGCGAAGTCCCTTTAAACAATGGGTAATAATAGCATCTCCTTCCCAAATCTTCTGAAGTTCCCTGCAGCATCTTTTCTTAATCTCTAGTAGGAGAGCAGGTGCAGTTGTAACGAAGATCAGAAGATTGTTCGGCCTTTTGAGGGTCACCAGTTATGGGGGGGGGGAGCTCTTTCTTATAACTTTTATTTATTTATCAGTATCATTCATCTCGAGATTTCTATATTCGATTATATTTATTTATTTCTTGACTGAAGTGCCCCTTGAAATATTAACTCCATTTATCTGACTCTTGTATTATTGTAGGCTGAGATTCCATCTGACTCTTTAAGTTGGCTGGGTTAATTCTTGATCTTCGTAATTCTTTCTTGATGTATCTTCCAATTAACGATGCATTTATCTCGATGTGATGATTCCTTCCAATTCTGATGACGTGATGACTTCTCGATGCTTCTTGACGATTTTGATGGGATGAGATGAGTTAGCCCTTGAAAGTCGATTTCCTTGAGTTCCGTTTTCTTTGAGCGCGGTTTTCTGGATTAGTTAGTCCTTGAAGCATTCTCAGTTTTCTTCGAGAATTTTCTTCGTAAAAATTTGTGGACTTTGGGGATTGATCGTGGGTCTTTTGAATCTCGAGGCTAGCACTCTACCATTACGCCACTGCGTAGTCCGTGTTGACTTGGTAATTTAATGGGCTATTTATATTCTCGCTTTGGAAGGAAGTTTTCTCTCTTATACATCTTCGCACCCCTACACATACATATATGCTCTAATATACGTACAAGTACGTTCACTTCATAAAATTAATCTGTTAGTTACAAGGTATAAGAGTGCGATTTACAACAGGGGCCGATAGCGTTTAACTGAGTTTACCAAGTTGAAGCTCAAAGGTATATTTAAAGAATGAAAACCAAAAATATAATTTTAATGAGTCACTAGTTAACATATATACATATAATAGATACATACAGGAAATATAGGTAATGCAAATAAAGGACAACTCTGACAGAAGACAGATTAATGGGCAATCGGGGAACGTTAATTACTTGATAATTAGCTTTTAAATGGAATATTACAAATCAGTTATACAGAGGGAATATTTAAATGTCGGAAAGTGGGTCAATTATCGTGAGATTAAAGCAAATGGTCGTTTTACCTTTAATGGGGTCTGCTCGATGAAGGGAGAAGGCTAGCGGACGTGGTCCTCGAGTGAATACCCTTCAGCGGGTCGGCTCGAGGAATGGAGAAGGCCAATGTACGTGGCCCCCAGGTCGAATATCCTGATAGTGACGAGGATGAAGGAGGGGTGGGGGGCAGAAGACGAGTTCACGATCCTTGTTGAAGATGGCATCTCTGCTCCAGAGAAGTACAACCTCCAAATCGAGACTTTTCAGTGGCTCGGCACCAAGTCTCACACGGGAAACTAGATATCCTTGAGGGGAGGGGGCAGATAAAATGAGAGGAATCCTGGCCAATCCTTCGGAGACGAAACGATTCGAGGCTTGCTCTGAACAGAGTAAGGCTTCACAAAAGATATGCGTCTGCCTGGTGAGATCCGATCTCGAGGTATAACTGAATACTGGGGTACTTGAGGAAACAGACACAACGATCTGAACCGAAGGCGACGTGTTCTCAATCTAACCAAAGACTTGAAACCCCAGGGTATTTATATGACTGACATTTATGATCCTCAATCGCTGGAAGGCACATGCGTCTGGGAGGAGACTTCTGACGCCTAGAGGGATTAGCGTTTGTCGCCCGACCCCGGTATTAATGGCCTCCAACGATGTGGACAGGAGACTCGGCAAGCAGCCTCCAAAATACGGAGATTAGCGTTTTCACGGTGGAATTAAAGCTTTTAGCGCGCTCAACTTAATTAACTGCACCTGAGAGGCAGCTGGCAGATATTCCAATCCTTTCTTTCTTTCTTTTACCGCTTCTTTGAACTCTCACGTTAGCTCACGTGGAGTTAGATCTTTAGAACGGAGTGAGGGAAGAAATTTAAGGAGCAAATTAAGGGGATATTAATCTTTGACTTCTATTTTCTTACACTGGGATTTCAACTGAATGAGGCATTGTATGTATAGGTCGCAGGAGACTAAGATACTCTTATCATGTACTGAAATTTTCACTAAATTAAAGTAAGTAAGTGCAATGATATCTTGGCTCTCGTCAAATCATAGGTATACCAAATGCCAACTTATCACGTGTTCTCTTAGTCCATATCCTTAAACTTTCAACAGACTTCTTTCACACCTTATGAGGGGCCCAAGACTTGCCTTGATCACCACTTTTACTCTAAAATATGCAAAATAAGATTCATTGACAAATGCGCGGATGTTTACCATTTGAATGTAAATGGTGACACTGGCTGTTTAGGTTCTTATTGCGAGATGCAATAGAAACAAACATGATCTGAAAGAAAGGAAATAAGTATGTGAATAAAGTATAAGTTGAACAGTCACAAGTTAAGAAAAGGGGCTTACATAAGTTCTGCTAAGCCCTTGTATACAAACTGTTATGTATTGTTTGCAGAATAAAGGGCCGGCTCTGTGCATAAGCAACACAGGTGACTGCTTAGGGCGCTAAATTACAGATTATAAAAAATAAATAAACATTAAAAAAAAATAAATAAAAATATGTGTATAAAAAACTCGAAACACACCATTTACACTTAGGCTACTTGACACGTTTTCTCTTAAATACGTTTTTTTTATACTTGACACGTTTTCTTTCTTAGAGTGGGGAGCAGGAGCTCATCAGGCCACCACCGGTTCTCAAATTGATATAAAAGGACGTCGCCGTATTGTCATTTTTGTCAACGAGTCAATTGCCTATCTTTTGTAATGAAAAGATCATCTAAGCCGTCAGGTGCTGCTTATAGGAAGAGGGCCTGGGGGAGGATGGGTAAAGTACACTCTCTCCTAGGGCACCAAATGATCTAGAGCCGACCCTGGAAGGATACAATAGTAATCACCTATATAGAGCGACGCGAGACATAGCCTTTCACTGCACTGTCCCACGTATAACTCAATAAATATGTTAAAAGGTGCCGCCGGTTTGCTAATAGTGCCTCTTCTACGAGTCGCTTTCAAAGTTTTAATAAAATAGCTAATTTAGCTTTTTTTATCCTTTTAATATTTATGATTAGAAAAAATTACTATAGTAAAAGCAATCAGCAACCAGTCCCATTGCTTACGGAAAAATAATACACTTGTGCTTATTCAGAGTAAGTAGTACAGAAAAAAACACATGATAGAAGGAAAGTGACAGTATTTTTGAAATCAGCATGATAACTTTAGTTTATCTCAAGCGAAAAATCGAACTCGATAGGACGCATGATCCTTAAGAAACTTGATCTGGAAGTAGCTAATTGACCTCTGATCTCCACCAAGGGGAGTGTGGTATGCATAATAAATAAAACCATAGGTTGGACTCCATACACCCAAAGAAATTAAGGAAGAATAACATAGGCATCCATGGGTGAAAATTCAAGAAGTCATAAAATTCAAGCAACACGCACATTTTCAAAATCGTGTGAGAAAATACAAAAATGACCCCGAGGATCTTAGATAAAGGACTCGTTGCGTTCTGCAAGAGGATCCCCAAGTCCAACATACAAATAGAAATCTTCATCAATGTACAAATTTGTTTTCGTTGCTAAGCAATGAAAGACCATATCGTCACAGACTGCTCCAAGAAAGACATCGTAATATGTTCAAAATGTGGCTCAGAATTGCACACTTTTAAAAGCAGTTGCCTAACCACCTTAAAAAAATGTATCAATTGTGGAGGAACTCACTGGACTCTGGCCAAGTCCTGCCCCCAAAACAGGGGCATAATAAAAAAAGAAAGAGATCTGTAAGATAAATCAAATGGCTAGAAGAACATGACATACTGGACCGTAAATTAAATGTTGATACAAATATGTATTTTGCAGGCACATATTATGATCATAGCAAATCTAAGAATCTAGGCCAAGTCACTGAACGAGATGATGCTCAAAGACAATGGACTAGAGCCACTGAAGTTTCCTAAAGAAGTAGATTCTTTGGTTATATTAAACATGAATATAACGGTAGCACAACTATAGATATAATCGGCCAAGCAAAAAAAAAAGAATTGAAGGAAAAGAAGATGAAACGAAAAGAAAACAAGATTCAGACTAGAAAATAAGCACATAGGAATCCGCACAGGAAGGGAGGATGACACGGAAAATCCCCCCTTCCCCCTCTAAAAAATCAAAATTAAAGAGGAACCTTTGACCCGAGGAATATATAAATACCAGCCCTATCTAATGCAACTACCTGGAAATAAAAAACAGAGCAAAACGAGAGAAAGAAAAACAGCTTAAACAAACCGCTAGAGGCTACCAGGAACAGGAAAATAACGAAATTCTACATATTAATACAAACGGATGGAAAGATAAAGAAATCATATACGGAAATTTTTCCGATAAATAGATCCTGATATCATTCTTATGTCATAACATTAAGTAGAATTAGAAGAAAAAAGGATGAAAATATGGAACTATAAATAATATCATAGCAACTAACCCTTCAAGATGAAGATTAAAAGGAGCCACTGTTGCTATCAAAAAGGAGCTGGACTATACGCAATAGGAACTAATGAAATCTTACTTATAAGAAAAAAGGATGAAAATATGGAACTATAAAAAATTTAATAACGAATAACCCTTCAAGATAAAGATTAAAAGGAGCCACCATTGCTATCAAAGAGGAGCTGAATTATACGCATCAGGGACGGCCTTCTGATTTCTAATATCACGAAAATATTAGACAATATAAATCTTGTCTTTTTTATGATTGACTTAAACACGCACGGGGAACGGGTACACAACTACAAACAGTACGGGCCAGCATCTGAAAAAGAAGCTAAATCGGGGAATGGTTCAAATGCTAGGTCCATAATTCCAACTTAAATCAACAACGGCGTGGTATCAAAACACGATATCTGCCTGTCGAATTTGAACCTTTCCTTTAATTACCATATTGAACCCATGAAATCCTCAATTAGCGATCCCAGAGCATCCCTGCTAACAAATAACAAGCTCCGCATAGAGAAACCATCAACAGAATGGAAGGGATATTAACTAATGTTAATATCCCTAAATTTCAGGCCAAAAACTTATAAGTTTTATCCTATAACCATATATCCATTAAATTACCTCGTTTACTTAGGCCTCTTAACATAAATGTTATTTTTTTAAGTACGAGACTACAATTTATCACATCCTTGTCAAAAATTCCCCCCTTCCTCCGACCTAGCATTGTTTATTCGATAGGCTGCAACAACTGACAAAAATGTTATTATGGACAAACCGGGAAAGAACTAGATGTCCAGGTTAAGCAACATCAAACCAATGTACGTAATCACAGTTAACAACCTGCGCTTTTTCTACCTATGTACAATCTTAACCATAGCATTAACTGGAACAGTGCCAAACCAGTCATAAAATGCAGTAATTATATTTCGAGAAATATATTAAAATGAATCTCTATTGACAGGTTCCCAAATTTCAACCTTAGCCTTGGTTTGTTCATGCTAGACTCCATTATCACTATATACATAAAATCTCAAATATAGTTGTTTCAGGATTTGTTCCCCCTAACTAAGGTTAAGAGGTGGGTAGTGTAATCCCCCCTTCCACTATTTAAGGCAATGTATGTCCAGCCTCCTGTTCATTCCTTGAAAAGGCCTTTAAGAATAAAGACGAAAGCGCTCGGAATCGTTTTTCACTTTTCCTTTGTGGGTGTATCTGCTTAACTTTGAGTATTTACGTTTCCTTGAGCCTCCTTCCGATCTAACGGGCGTCTCACGAGCGAGTGAGCAGACCCTTGTGGCGGGTGGTTTCCGGCACCGTCCGCTGCAGCATGGTGGCAATAGAAAGAGAAGAGGAACAAGACGTAATATTTGCATAGAAAATAATTCAGAACCACCGGATACGAAAAAATAGTCCTGAGAGTTAATCCCGATTATGACAAAGTTACACGAATAAAAAATTTATTGAGTATGAGACAAGATGAAGGAAAATAACTTCAAAAGACCAGCATAAAAGGACAACTTATGCAGCTAAAACAATTTTATGAAAAGCTGGTAGAGAGTTACATTAAAACGAATATATACAAGCTAAAACAAGAGTAAAGAGACTTACCAGTACCAAACATATATAGCTAGCAACGGTTTGAACCCCTAACAAAATAATAATACAATAAAACAATACTTAACATTACTGATAATATGCTGACACTCAAGTATTTATTCTCCTACTAAATTTAAGCTAATGGGCAGAGATTAGCTAGACCTACCAGCAAACTCGCAACTATCTGCAGCTCTCCAACTTCTTTCCATTTTGATCTAATTATTTATTTGCTGTTGTAGTTCCAAACGGGCTATACATGCAGACGTGAGATTGGGCTAACGTATAAAAATGACTAGAAAATCCCCGGATAAAATAATACAGACATTGCGTGATACACCAGTTCCTGACAGTATGAAATCGCTTCTTTGGCCTCTCTGACTATTTGCATACTAATTTCATCAGTCTTCCGATTAATACTTAGTTGTTTCATATTTCAAGGGATGCGACGTGCGCGTTTAATCAACTCAAATGCAACATCGAGAATTCTGTGGTCCAGTCAGTCCATGAACCCCTGCCATTTGAAGTTGAGTGGATGCATCTGGCATCGCAATAGTTGTAACACTGAATAAGGGTGGACGCTCTGCAACATTTTTCTCATGCACTATGCGGGGACCCATTATCGAGATCGTTCGTCAATGGAGATATTACCTTATCAGCAGACGATTTACACTGGAGACCGATTAACGCTTCTTAAGTTAATGTTAGGCAAAAGCCACCGAGGAAGTTGTCGTAATATACTTTGATTTCGATATTGAGTATAAACATTGTCGAGAAAACGTCCCATCTAGCAAGATTTCTCGTTCAAACTGTGCGGAAATGGGTTTCGGCCGTCGTTTGTTAATCAATTTACGTAACTCACTGTGTCACCCAGGTGTTACTCGTATGCAACACTTACCTACATGTGAAATCAAAGCTACTGCTGTAATTGACTACATATGTAAACTTTTGCCATGTTCAGAATACCAATATACATCCAACCGAACGTGGTCCATCATTTATGAGACGTGAAGTCCAGGACTTCCTCAACAATAAATGCATAGGCTTCAGCCGGACAATGAGTTATAACCCTAATAAAATGGACACGCTGAGCATTTTAATTCACTCCATCTGCATACCCAATACTAGGATTTCTTATTTTCATAGGTTCTCCATTCGATCCGTACAGCTACAAACTTAATCCATCCCGTTTATATATTTTACTCGTCGTTCCACAACTGGAGTATCACTGCAATCTCGGTTATGTATACCTGGACCAGTTGGGTTGAAAAGGAAGCCCCAATGCTCCAGGCAAATCTTGACTATTCTTAAATCTGCTACTCGACGAACTCGTGAATCAATCTACTGACATATTACCAAACTACCACAGTGAAAGATAATTAGCAGCAGGATACTACACCGTTAAAAGACCGAAATTAAGCAATAACTGGCAACCTACTTACACAATATACGAGTATCTACGCTTATAACAGGCACATAGACAGGTAACTGCTGGAATGCTCGGAACGTTCACGTCATCGTCTTAATCGTTTAAATTTATAATTTCCCTTATTACGTTGATGATTCAGTAAGCAAGAAAATAATGTTATGATTTTCTTATATAATTCTGGGAAGTGGTATTTTTTGATTAGGCAAGACCTTTTTTCAACCAATTTGCTGGTCATCGTCGGGAAAAATTGAATGAAAATGAAAAAAATGAGTGTTATTTATGCATAATTAGGTTAACACAAGAATATTGCTCTGGACTAATCAGATGGGGGGAAATTTATAACAATTAAATAACGTTCAGACAAGCGAACTATTAGGAAATGCAAAAAGTTAAGCGAGCTGTATGTATATTTTTGCTCTTCTTTCCATATTGTGACAGCTTCATTCGTGTGCAGTCGTCATTTCCTTTTCGATTTTCTCATCACTTTTCTCATGCTTCTCGTTCTCAATCAACTAATTGATGCTATTACCACTACAAATTTGGTGAATAAGCTGTAAAATTTTTATAGTAATGCATGTCACCCTCCTCAAATTTCTCACTGACCCCCTATTTCACCACTTTCAAATGCACCATTTGTTCATCCTCAAAATCCTCTTTCGCCCAACAATTCTACAAATTCTTCAACTCTTCAGCATCTTTTAAACTAGTGATGCAAATGGTTCGAGGGTCTATCACCTCTGCCTTCTCTTTCAATTCACTAGGTTGCTACACCTTTCCGCATTCATGATACTGGCACTGAGTGCGGTGTTAGTCCAGTATCTGACCCTGACAAAGTTTGTTTCGTGAATCATTTCATTAAGGCTGCAAATTCATCGGACATAAGGACCTATGGAATGTGTACCCTTCACCTGTCTCTCTGCACCTATCTTCTCAATAATGTCGATCGTTTAACACGTTGGTCAAAGGCTGTTCATGAAATTAGACCTTTTACCGACACTTGAGTTTCGTCTCGGGTCGCCTTTTCGTTTTTGTCCTTTCCACAATCATGACCAAACGCGGGAACCATTTCGAATCCCACCAATGACAAATATTCATGTCAGGAATTGGAGCATACCACATAGGTACCACAAGCAACCATGTCCAGAGCAAGAACGCTGTTCAACGTCTACATCCCCAGGTCAAGGCTATTCTACCCTCCGCGGATGCGTCTTTTACGTGGATTGACAAGCTATCATTTATCGTGCGTCAATAAAAATGGGCCTGTCTTGCTCGAAAGCAGAACTAGTTTACGGTAGGTAGCTCCCTCATCCCGGTCAATTAATATTTTTTCTGACTGACTTCTATCGCATTCTCTCGATCCTGCTTTCTATGAGGTCAATTTAGTACGGGTGATGGTGGAATTTCGCCCGACGGCGTCAAGAGTGCCTGCTAAAAAGAAAACTTTCGTATCAAAAGAGATGTCAATTTATTCCTACGTCTTCTTTGTCTGGTGAGACTTAGATTTTGAGTCCTTGCAACCCGTTTAAGACAGAGCCTTTCTCGTCATCTCCATAAAGAGAAGTTATTTGTTCCACAGAGCGCTACCAAGTAGGAAACTGTATCCCTGGACCCTGCACCGCATACAAACCACCTTATCTGCGCTGTTCACTCTAATCAGTTCCATTTTTCTCACACTAGTATTATCAAAGGTCCAGTGATTCCCATCCTCTTTGACTAAAGGAACCCTCGTTGTCAGTGTTTGACAGTCAGGACCAAGTCCCTCTACTAGTTGTCACCCTGTCCACAACAAACCAGTCTCCGAATGACGATGCCTCTCGAAATGCCAGCTCGAAGGAATTATCGAAATGCATTACAATTAGTCCGACCACTTTTGTTCGAGTCAGCGCCTCGTCTTCGTCAGTTGGGACTGCCAGAAATTCGTCTGGACATTGGCCATGCTCTTTATCAAGCCAAATGGCATTGTAAGACATTCTAGCCTCGTTATAAAATCCCTTTGATTCTGGATTCTTCTAATGTCCCTCTCTCTTGCCTTTAAAAAAACCTCCGGTTTCTTGTCTCATTTGTTCATTCGCGTCCAATTCTTATTTTCCCTTGTACTATATATATATATATATATATATATATATATATATATATATATATATATCGTAGGGTGAACGTGAAGAGGGCACACCAGAGAAAGGGGATACAAATCCCAGTGCGAGGGTTAAATAAACCAAGTCGAGTGCGGTTGGCCTAAATAGTAAATTCTTAGATGTTTTGTGATTAGATAAACTAATGGTAGAAAGATATCTATAACTTTACTATATACAAAGAAAATATTAATAACACAAATAAATAACTGACAATAAATAAAATGAGACCTGGGGTACCAAACGGAGAGGGGAAGGGAGGATACAAATGACTCGACGGGTACGAGAATCCGAGATAAGATGCACGGTGATTGCTTCCAGAGAAAATGGGAGAGTGTAATTATCGGAGAGATTCACGTAAAGCCTAATTGAATGCAAGGTTGAATACGGCGAGTAAACGGGTGCTGCAAAGTTGAACTTGCAAGATTCCTTCTTCTTTAACCTCGCTGATAAATGAGCGAGGGTGTACTTAAGTCGTTGAACGAAGTCGATAACCGAGTGATAAATGCCTCTTCGTGTCTATCACCTGTCGGCGGGAACTCTGGCCTTAGATACGAGCAAGGCCGAGTAGAGATGACGCGTCGTGTTCGAAGATGGAAGAAGTTGGGAGGCGAAACAGGGTGTACGAGACTATACGTGGCTGATAACCAAGCACGGGAATGTATAGTACTGGTTTCTCAAAGCTTTTCTCGAAGTATTTATACTGCCTCGGCGGAAGCGGGTCGCCTAGGGCCCTTAAAAGGGGGGACGGCCATCTTATTAGACTTAGCGCGCCACTATAAAGGTGCACCCGGTATCTCTCACTAGAGCGGAGACAGGACAGCTTTAATCGTTCCGGATTCGAACTTAAGGCCTCCTGGAGTATTCTTATCAAACAAGAAGTTTACCTGGTGGTCGCCGCAATTGAGGTGTTCGGGGGAGGAAAAGATTTCGATGGTGTTGACGAAGGCGCAGGCATGGCATAGATCTGGTGTATCTGGTGAGAAGAGTTATTTCTGAACTGAGAGTTATGAGGGAAGTTCGTTTTCGCATGGCCCTCCACACCACAGGAAAAACAAATGATGGGTCTCCTGGGATGAGATGACGTAGGGGGGGGGGGGGGACTGAAGAGAACGGTTTTACATCCCGGTGTTCGGTTGAAAAGAGTGGTTTCGGCTTCGACGGCCCAGTTACCTTAGCAAACTTGATTCCATTTTGCGGGAAGAATTTACCTTAGGCTTAGGTTTTGAGGAAAGGGGGCCGTTTTCTTCCCTTTTTTCGGATAAAGGTTGTGGCTTGCTGAATAAATGTTGGCCTCTTTTGTGCACTCATTGAATGTGAAGTACCGTCAGTCTTTTACGAAAGATCTTGACTTCAGCCGGAAGTGCAGCCAACAACTTGTCTCTCAGGAAGAAGCCAACGATGGCATCGTTGTCACGCGGGATTTTAGAAGTATCGAACCAAAAGTTGAGGTGAAGCTGGAGGGTGTACCCAAACTGACGGTGCGTTTGGCCTAGCTGAAGGCGGGCATATCTGAATTTAGATAGGAAAAAGTCTGGGGTCATGTTATATGCCGCCAGCAACTCCGATTTTAAGGTCCAATAATCACTTGTTGCCTCCGAGGGAAGCGATATGAATTTATCTCGGAGTTGGGAATTTAGCAAGGGCAACAGTTGAGCCACTCTATCTACCTCGATGTACCAATGGTTGATTTCGAAGATTTTCTCGAAGTGGATTAAGAAGGCTCCGAAATCCTCGACTCCCTTGAAAACCGGAAACTTAACAAACGCGATAGGGGGAGCTTAGGACCTCGAGCTGATTGACAGCGTCTAGTTGCTGGTTTTACTCATTTCAAGTTCATGAAGGCGGATTCTTTCCCTTTTTTCCCTTTCACTTTTTCTTTTCGTTCCTTCTCTTCTCTTTCTTTCTCCTCTCCTGTCTTTTTCTCTTTTTTGTCTTCTCTTCTCTTTCAGTTTTTTCCTCGTGTTGGATATAAGTTAAGAGGTCCTTGCCACTGAGCCCAAGCGACTCACCTTGCAACTTGAGCGTGTTAAATATTGAAGACATTTTATCGCGTTCAACCAGCTTTCAAGAAAAGCACCATAAAAAACAGGGGGAATTATTTGACGCACAGAGGGAGTGCTGGTAAGCTTTGGCGGACCTACGATTCTTTAATTAAAAAACAACACCAAACAAACAGTGATAATTATTTCGCACGGCGCGAATTCTTAATTATACTCGAAATATTCACTTCGTAATTCAGCGAGATCATGTGTTGCCCAATACGCACGGATAAAAAGTCAACACAATACACAAAAAAATCGAGAAAGAAATAAGATTAACTCCTTTACAATACCGCAGACGTTTGATGAGGCCTGGAAAAGGTTAAGGTTTCACACGGTCGCAAAATTCAATACAAAATATGCCCACAAAAGGGAAAATGGGTAAAGTCTTTTCTACAGTTTCTAAAACCAAAACCTTTAATATACAAGAATAACACCGATTAAATCTGTCATAGGTCTAAAAGAAATGAGATGACCCTAAAAACCGGACACCAGAATATAATATAGGCGTCGTAGAGTGACCGCGAAGTAGGCTTAAATAGTCAATTCTTAGAGGTTCTGGGATTAGATAAACTAATGGTAGAAATATATATATCTTTACTATATACAAAGAAAATATTAATAGCACAAATAAATAACTGATAATAAATAAAATGAGACCTGAGGTACCAAACGGGGGGGGGGGGGGAGAGGGGACAAAAATGACTCGACGGGTACGAGAGTTTGAGAGAGGATGCACGGTGAATGCTTCCGGAGAAAATGGGAGAGTGCAATTATCAGGGAGACTCACGTAAGGCTTAATTGACTGGAGGTTTACGACGAGTAAACGGGGCGCTGCAAAGTTGAACTTGCAAGATTCCTTCTTCTTTAACCTTTCTGAGAAATGAGCGAGGGAATGAAGTCGATAACCGAGTTATAGATGCCTGCCCGTCTCTATCGTCTGTCGGCGGGACATCTGGCCTTAGATACGAGCAAGGCCGGGTAGAGATGACGCGTCGTGTTTGAAGTTGGAAGCAGTTGGGAGGCGAGGCAGGGTGTACGAGACTGTACGTGGCTGATAACCAGGAGGGCTGTATAGTACTGGTTTCTCAAAGCTTTTCTCGAAGTATTTATACTGCCTCGGTGGAAGCGGGTCGCCTGGGGCTCGCAAAGAGGGACGGGGATCTCATCATTAGACTTGGCGCGCCATGAGGTGGGGAGGGTGAGGGGTGGGGGATGGTGAATAGTCTCGGCGGTCTCACAGTTTTGCGCAAAGGTCCTTGGCACCGTGGATCTGGCGTTGTCAGACGATGAGACGGGAAGATAAAGAGAACTCAACCCGGATCAGCCGACCGCGCGAAGTCTTGAGGCTGCCTGGCCGTGCAGGTTCACCTTTCTCAGGCACCACGGGTCGACGTTGGGTTCTAAGGGAGGGAGGGGGGGGGGGGCTAACTTTCTCTATCTGACAATATGGAAGTGAAATCATTGGCACTACAAAACATGAAAGTAAGGTGTTAAAATTTCTACGTCAAAAAATACTAAAATTGAATAGTGCAATTTAGGATAAGTTACTTAATGCAGGAATAAAAAAAAATAATTAATTTATGATACAATGTAAAGATTGGATGGTGTTTGAATTATATTTAAATTAGGTTTAAGTTTTACGATGAAAAGTGATTCTAATATTTGTAGTTCGTTGAAACGGGAGGGGGATGGTGGTTATTACTAAATATTTTAATATTATCCAGACAAATCTCAGACTTACATACTTTTATGGGATTTCTTAGGAGCGAGTGGTCAGCCAGTCGCCTGAGTCTGACAACGAGGAAGAACCCCCCAAATGGCTGTCATATAAATACCCTGTGTTTTCAAATATCGGCAGATCGAGTTTAAGAACCCGTCGCCTTCGGTTCAGATCGCGTGTCTGTTTCCCCAAGTCCCTGGTATTCGCTTATACCATCGAGGTTGGATCTCACCAGGCAGATCTATCTCTTTTGTGAAGTCTTACTCTGTTCAGATCAAGCCTCGAATCATTTCGTCCCCGAAGGATTGGCCGGGATTCCTCTCGGCTCATCTGGAACCCCCCATCCCCTCAAGAATCTCCAGATTCCTTTGTGAGACTTAGCGCCGAGCCGCGTCAGAGACTCGATTTTTGGAGGTTGTACTTCTCTGGAGCAGAGGACCAATCGTCCGTCTTCAAAGAGGATAGTGAACTCACCTTCTAGTCTCCCCTCCTTCATCCTCGTCATCATTAGGATAATCGGCCGAGAATTATGTTTATTTTCCGTCTCCATTTCGACGCGCTAACTCGCTAAAGGATTCCCTTCCTCGAGGTGACCCATTAAGATAAAACGACCATTGCTTGTATCTCCCGTTAATCGACCCACTTTCCGACATATATAATATTCTCTCTGTATAACTGATTTATAGTATCCCATTTAAAAGCTGAACGTTACCCGATTGCCAATTAATTTCTATCTCGTCAGAATTGTCTTTATTTACATTACCTATATTTCGTGGTATGACATTAAATTATATCAATACCATATTATATATATATATATATATATATATATATATATATATATATATATATATATATTTATATATATATATATATATATATATATATATATATATATATATATATATATATATATATATATATATATATATATATATATATGGGGGAGGGACCAATAACTTAAAGGCGAACCGACAAGGGACGGAACGCCACGAGTTTCGACGCGCGGATCAGCGAGAAAGCGTGCAACGAGGTCAGGTAAAATTTGGGCAATGGCAAAGCTCAAGGTTATTTAAAGAGGCATGTACAAAAATATAATTTTATTTACATAAAAATAAGAGAAATTAATGGGCAAAATTACATCGCTAAAAGAGGGGGTAATTGCAGAGTTATGCATCAGACTCTGAAGTTAGAAATTAATGTATTACAGAAGGAGACTATTCAAATGTGGATGATCAACTCAAATGGGTTGATGAAGGGGAAGAGGGGTTGGCTTACGGAGGATTCCGGGTGAGACGTCAGGATAAGGCTTCACGGATATCTTCTGCAGGCAAAAAACGTGAGGCAAGGGCGCTCGGATGTTCTGAGCGGGAAGTTAACGTGATAACGGTTCTCCAAAAAGGGAGGGGGGTAACGTCCGTCCAGGGGAGAGTATTTCGGCCACTCGACAACGAGGGGCGAACGAGGAGGGCTTCGACAAGAGTTGATGAGTGGAGTCGGAAAATCGCACGGTAGCGATCGTCAAATGGAATTACCTCACTGACTGGGGCTAATTCCAACACAAAAAAAGTTCAGCTGTCATTTTGCTTTGTTGTTAGTACCTGACTTGGAACTAGGGGAATCTTCTTGGGTCTGGGCGAGACTCCTCAACTCTGTGTCTCCCACATGGAAGACGAGCCCTATATATATCCTAGGCCCCCCCCCCGCAAAAGTGGGGGAAACAGCACTACTCTCGAATGACCTCGAATCTTCACGCCCAGGTGATTCTAACCCGCGTTAAGGTGGTCCGTGGTGGACGCGGTTCGAGTCCCTCCGGCCACCAAGTGAACTTCCTGTTTGATTTAAACACTCCTGAGAGTTTCCATTTCTAAATTGGAGCGGTGAACGGTTGCTGGATCTCAACTCTCACGCGCCACATAGGGTTCACGTGCATCGTGATATCTGACAGATTATTTCCAACTGTAGCCCCGGATCAGGACAAGTTTGCAACAGTGCACGATTACCCGGGGCGTGCTAACAGATTACCCATTGTGATATGCTACAGCTTGTGCGCCTACCTCACTGGCTGAGCCCAGGCTGTCGCAGCGACATCAAGTTCTATGCTGCTTTAATTGGCCAGAGTCCGCAAGTATGCCCCTCCCCCCTCGTGGCTCAACCTGTGACCACCCGATCTCAAGCGGGTAAAGAATAGGAAGCGCCCGCATCTCTGGAAATCCCCGGCGCTTCAGATTGCTTAAATGTCCTGAACGAAAGATTTTATGAAAAATCAGAGAGAGTGTGAATCTCTTCGCCACCTCTGGATAAAGGCACAAAGCAAGACGCAAGAGCCCATTAGGGACAACAAGATAATCTCTTTCATTGTTAAGGATGACCTTCTTTATCGCGTGTGCTCAGCAGACAATAATACAGAGTCGCAATCATTATGTGTCCCCCGCTCCCATGTCAAACACATCCTTCGAACCGCCCTCAATAGTCTCTTTTCAGAAAAGTTTAGCCACTCTAAAATGACACAACGGTTCTTTAAATATTTCTATTGGACAGGTGCATCGGACGAAATCTTGCGTTACTGTCGTTCGTGCGACATCTGCCAGAAGACCGCGATTAGACTGCGAGTCAAGCCTGCACTCTTACAGAAGGACCCAATAATCTCCGAACCCTTCTCTTGAGTGGCGATTGACTTGATCGGGCCGTTTAACCCAACTTCAAGTGGGGACCATGTTATGTTTTAACTCTGGTTGATTTTGCCACCAGATTCCCCGAGGCTGTGCCACTTAAGAAGATTGACATCATATCTTGTGCCGAAGCACTCATCACGATTGTCTCCCGTGTTGGGGGTGCAGAAAGAGATATTGTCGGATCATGGCCCCCCATTTACGTCCCAATTGATGGAATATGTGGAAAGTTGCTCATGATAAACCCTTTGTTTATGACTCCGTTCCACCTAGCCGGAAGTGGAAGTGCGAAAGGGTAAATGGCAGTCTCAAAACCATTCTGAAGAAATTATGTGCCAAGCTGACAAGGGAATGGCAAAGATATCTTCTGGTAACTCTCTTTGCGTATAGAGAACTTCCCCATCACACCTTAGGTTTCGCTTCCTTTGAGTTACTATAAGGAAAGAATGCACGATGCCCCTTGAGAATTTTGAAGCAGCTATTTACAAATCAAAAACTGGATTAGGAAATACAATCTTCGTAATCGTATCTGCTCGTATTTGTTGATAATTGTGGTTATTGTTAATTTTTCTTTTTTTGTAATGATAATCCTTATACATATGTACTCTCCAGTTCCTCTATGTGGAATTTTTTGTTTTGTCTTTTTATATATTTAGTGCCATGTATTCTTACTTTTCTTCAAAATTACGATGTATACCCCTTTCTTGTTATTACTGGATCTAACTTCTTTCCACAAGTTCCACCTTGAAGGAAAAGGAGATGTCAAAGAGAGAGAGAGAGAGAGAGAGAGAGAGAGAGAGAGAGAGAGAGAGAGAGAGAGAGAGAGAGAGAGAGAGAGAGAGAGAGAGAGAGAGAGAGAGAGAGAGAGAGAGAGAGAGAGAGAGAGAGAGAGAGAGAGAGAGACGGGTAGGACGGAAGAACCAGCGATCGGCTTCTTTTTGAGATAACTTCCGTTTGATATCACGCTCTAATTGTAACAACGAGAGCTGCATGGGTATCATTCACTTCCGGCCAACCCGTATAGATAGTTAAGCGTTGGTCTTGGGTAAGATTAGTATTTTGCCCAAGAGGACTCAACGCAGAATAATTCTTTCTCTCCGCCTCCCTTACCACAACAGTCAGAAGATAAGAAAATTAAATAATAAATAGGAACGAGGAGACTCCCACACTACTGTATTCGACTCAGCTTCTCCACGGCGAAATGCTCCCTCAATCTCTAATTTCGAGACTAGCAGTGTTTGTTAGAAGATATGTTGTTTTCTCCTTCACAACTTTAAGCAGGCCGAGTAATAATCGGCCAAGTGCAAACCTAACCGTGCCGTTAAAAAGTCATTGAGATTGAGGGTCGTAGCCCTCCCTCCCCAAGCCTTTCTCTCGGGTACAAAAATCCCAGGCGGCAGATCCACCCGGAATGGCAGTTTTCCTGTTGTCTTTCGTGTACGTTTGTATGTACGTGCTCACGGCTCAGGCCGTGTTGTATTCATTATTTTATTTATGTTTGTACAGTAGTAAATATTATTTTGTTTCATCCAGTTTGATATCCAGAACCTCCTAGTTAGTTGATTTAATTCGGCCAAGCAAAATAGTCACTCTTACTCAATTTATGGCAACCCACGTTTAAAGTGCATTATTTAGGGCAAGGCTAATCGCAGTGTCCTGCGAGCTTGCCACGTTGCCTTCCGAGTCAAAGGAAGCAAGTGGCATAGGTGGGCGTTATCGCGATAACGATATCGGGTTATCGGTTATCCGATATTTTTTCCGCGTTATCGAATCATTGGAATCGCCCATACTTTTGGTTTCAATCTAGCGACAATCGATAATTTCAGTTTTTGGTTCCAGTGTAGCATGGGGGTGAGCCGCGCGTGCCTTGGAGGCAGAAATAGGTAGGTCCGAGCTGGGAACCAGAGGTCGGACGAGAGGTCACGAGGTGATGCTTGTGCGCGCTACCGGTTTTACGCGTTCTTTGATGATTTTTCCCTATCTTCCCGTGCTTCTTCCGTTCTCTATATAGTCAATAATCAATATTGTATTATAATAAATGGATTTATCGATTTATCAGTTATCACGTTATCGGGCGATATATTTATTGGCAGTTTTTAATTATCGGTTATTGCAGATAAGGTTATCCTTATCGATTATCGTGATACATTTTTTCGTTATCGCGCCCACCTATGGCAAGCGGAAGTCAGGAGATCTAACCAGACTTACGACAATAGGAGACTGTGAACTCCAACCTCATTCATACATCGGAATGAATGAAACAAAGCCAACACGAAGAATGAGTTACCAATTGAGCAACGTTGCCCCCTTGACACATACGTTCGAAGTGCACGGAAAACAATTGGACATGGAGTCGCTTGAAGAGAATACTTAACTATTAGCACACGCCCCTAACCAACAACAATAGCTTATATTAGTGCTATGTACATCAAGGAAAGCAACCGAAATTAAATATTCAAACAAATTCACAATTCATCCTACCATTCTCCCGTCCGCCAACCCCTAATAATAATCTCTCACCATCTTACTCCTGTGGCCGTTATAGAGTATAAACCATTTGCGTGTATATCTTGTGTTTAGATAAATCTTCTAAAACTTATTGAAACTTTTAAAAATATATATGTAAAAATTAAGCAACATCAAAATCAGTATTTAAGGGATATACACATAATTATTTGGCCGTCCACAGGCTTAAGGTGGGTGACCAGATTAACTGGTGGTCAAAAGCAGATACCATAATGCATGTATGGATATAGGGCCGTCGTGGTATGAACCTAGATAAAAACTTCACAACAAACCTATATATATATATATATATATATATATATATATATATATATATATATATATATATATATATATATATATATATATATATATATATATATATATATATATATATATATATAAAAGTTTTTGAGAAGAGTTATTGAATCGTAAAAAATAGCTCGAGCGCAAATCTTATGGCAAAGTTAGACTTAATGGTTGGACACGAAATCGTTAATGTATAGCGGTCTATACCCCAACAATTGGAAATATTTAATCATAAAAGTATAGATATACATAGTTTCAGGAAGGGTTGTTAACTTAAATCGTGTGATTGGTACGCCCGATCTCCAATGCGTTTTAAAATCAAACATTAGATTCATTCACTTTGCTGCTCGGCTCATCGGAATCAGGTCTCTAATACTTGAATAGTAAATTTGAGCTTAATATGTCCCCCAAAAATCTCGAATTAATGCGTGAATCTTTTATCATTTACAGACCCTCCCAACTCCGTTGTAATCTATTAATATAATCTATTTATTGAATCTATTTATGTATCCAAATTACAATCTATTTATATATCCAATTTAATCCATACAATCTATTTATACATATCAATCTATATTAATATTTATCATACATTTATAATATTTATTTGTCAATCTAAATATCAATCATCATATGTGTACTCTAATTCTATTAACTCGTGCAAAGTTAATTCAACCGCGTAAAATTCACTCCAATCATAAACTGTATAATTTCACTTTTTAATCATAACTGTTCATTCCATAATATATATTTTTCGTATCTCTTTGTTTTAATGCACGTATTCCCACGACGTTGCCGATTTAGGCCTAAAGAAATTTCGTCTGCAAATTCAGACTTCCCGTTAACCATTAACTTCATTCCCTTTGTATAACAAAAATATAGGTTTGGGGGTTTATTGTGACAAGAGCTATCTAGTGTATTGGCGCAATAACCACCTAACAACCTATAAAGGAATGGATGAAATACAACGAGGATACACAAAATATATATTATTATAGATTAACAAGAATAGAACATATTTAAAATTATATTGGTTGAATTTGAATTTAATTATACAAAACGATCATGAGTTTAACACTGAATATTTGTCGTAACTAAACTTAACGTAAGGTAGTTAGGTAAATAATAAAAATGTAATTGTAACTAATTAAAATGTAACTAAAATAATTAAAATCACGAATTGTAGGTAAATGTAATTGAAATATAATTGAAATGAAATTAAAATCATTGAAGTGTAATTGTAACTATTAAAATCACGATGGTTAAAAGGAGAAATGTATGAGAGTCTGGAAAAAGAAATATAAGGAATTAGAAAGTGTTTTTGTTTGTAAAATCTAAGGAATATATGGAGAAAGAATTCAACTGACCTTGAGTTGGAGATGTCGAGGGAACAAGTGAAAATTTTTGTCTCGCATGCAGAATATTTGGAAGCGTTAGTTGTGCGTGTAAATGTTGCCAAAAAGTTTGCCAAAATATTGCCAATTGTTTTTTGAAGACTTTTTTACAAATATATAATAAGGCTATAAAATTTTAGTTATATATATATATATATATATATATATATATATATATATATATATATATATATATATATATATATATATATATATATATATATATATATATATATATATATATATAAAGGGTGGCCCAAAAGTTACTTTACATTTTTTAAAATTAATAACACAAAAACTAATTAAGTTATAAAAGTGGGTGATATATAAAATGAAAGAGGAGATTTTGGATGTTTATTATTTAAATATAATATCCTTCAAATGTTCTCCATTATATAGGTATATATATATATATATATATATATATATATATATATATATATATATATATATATATATATATATATATATTTGTAGCTGCAGGGCTGCTACAAATACTCCCCCCCCCAGAGAGTTACTCGCTCATAAAAAAAATTCTGAACATGGAATATAAATTTTTAATTCAGATACCGACGAGGTCTCCTAACAACGCGGCCAGGACGTGTAACGGTGCCATGTGGCTGATTTCGATCATGGGGACACAATTGACTGGCAGTGCCAATCATTTGCGGCGAAACAATGTCGTGCGCGTGGGCAGCCGGGGCGAAGGACATCAGTTCTGTTCCCCCCAAACTGGCGTCTGACTGGAGCTGGCCGTTGTGAGACTAATTCACGCTGCTGACGAGGGCTCCTGCAAGAAAAGGGGAGGCGTCAGCAATCGGGAATTGGGTGTTCGAAAATGGTTTGTAGGAGGGTTTTGAAGAAAAGTATGAGAAACCATTGGATCACTAACAGTCATAGTGGGAGGAGAAGACAGTGGCTGTTCAAGGTGAACAGCCTCTATAAAGGCGGATTTCAGGCGATCGATGGAGACAGTTTCCTGCTTGGTACCAAACTGTTGCAAGGAAGAGCGAGTTGAGTTGCGACGGACAAAAACGTGAGAACAGTTTGTCATCTCTTTTGGCACGAAAAGTTTCTGATGAGCAGGCACTCTTGGGGCGGTCGGCTTAACTTCAGACATCACACATACTAAATTACCTATGTATGCAGCAGGATGAACATAAGATGGTAGAGGACGGTCAGAAGAAGAAAACAATTGACCAGGAAGACTAAGTTGAGTACCATAAACAAGTCCCGACGCAGAGAAAGCCAAATCATCTTTCAAGGATGCACGAATACCCAGGAGAACTAAGGGTAGCTTGTCCACCAGTGATGTTGGGATCAGGGGAGTGTAACCTTGCCTTGAGAGTACTGCGCAACCGTTCAACTTTTGCGTTGCTTTGGGGATGATAGCTAGTTTTACGAAGACGAAAACAGCCAAGCACTGACATTAGTGAATCATATTGGTGGAATTCAAATTGGCTACTACAAACAGTCATGATCGTTGAGGGAACACTAAAACGAGCAAACCATGCTGAGACGAAAGCTCGAGTTACAGTAGAAGCTCTGATGTCTGAGATAGGAACTGTCTCTGGCCAACGATCATGGTGAGAAGATAAGTGCAGCCTCGCGAAAAGGGCAGAGGGCCTACCAGATCGATGTGAACGGCGTCAAAATTTGCCGATGGAACAGGAAAAGCAGCCAGAGGGGTCTTTGTGTAGATTTGAACCTTTGCTCGTTGATACGGCAAACATGCGCGGGTCCATTTGGCCACGTCGGCGTTCATACCTGGCCACGCATAACGTTGTGTAATGAGCTTGCGAGTTGCTCGAATGCCAGGATGGGAGAGACCGTGACTTTGGTCAAAGATGTGGCGACGGTAAGCGAGAGGAATGAGTGGACGAGGGCAGTCAGGCAATGAATAGTCAACCAGGATTCTGCCTACATACCCGATTACCGCCGCACCAACTTCAACGGTCTACGAGATGCGATATGCCGACTGGAACCTGTAAGTGGTGAAAGTGCCTCAGCCAACTAGCTGAGATTCAAAGGCCGCTTCATGAACCATCAGTCCAGGTTCGTGCCCCAACAAGAGATGAATGTAAAATCTTTTCAACCTAAATGGTTTAATCGTAGTATTGCCTTAGCAGTTTGCAACAGAAAAAGGAGCTACGCTAATTAGAGAAGTAATAGTAGCAACGAGAATCTCATGCCGTATAGACAAAATATTAGAACTGTTAAAACAGTGGTGCGCCAAGCTAAAAGAACGAGGAACTTCAGGTCGCTTCCCTCCTCTGCAAAGAGAACCCAAATGAATTCTTCTTGTATGTAAATAGGTATCAACCAGTTCGCCAGCGCATAGGCCCTCTGAGAGATGGCATTGGCCCGTTGCAAGAGTCGAATCTGGCTATCGCTAACGTGTTGAACGACTACTTCATCTCTGTGTTTACAAGGAAAGAAGATGGTCCCACTCCGAGGCTAGGAGTGTATCTCAATGAAGAAGAGAACCTAAGCGGACGGCGGACGTGACCCCAATATTTAAGAAAGGAGAGCGCGAAAACTCGGGTAACTACCGACCTATAAGTTTGAGCTCCGTTGTGGGCAAAATGTTAGAAAACATGATAGCAGAAAAAATAGTCAAGCACCTAGAGACAAAGAACTTAATCCTGGATTCCCAACACAGGTTTCGCAGGAATCGATCGTGACTCACAAATATACTAGAATTGTTTGGCGTCATTTTGGGTGAGTAAGATCGAAGTCGGACTGTGGAGATCTTATACCTGAACTTTCAAAAGGCCTTTGATAAGGTGTCACACCGCAAGTTGATGTGCAAAGTCTGCGCGGCTGGCATTACAGGTAGCGTGGCCAGCTGGATTGAGAACTGGTTGTCAAGCAGACGAGAAAGATTGAGAATATACTGGGTAGCGTCGATATGGGCTCCCGTGCTTAGTGGGGTACTCCAGGGGTCATCCCTTGTTCATCATCTATATAAATGATATAGACGATGGGTTGCTTTGCTTGATATCCAAGTTCGCGGACGATACAAAATTAAAGAGGCAACGTGAGCTTACGCGAAGGAGTGGAAAATCTACAAAACATACTTCGGAGATTAGGTGAGTGGCCAGAGACTTGGCAGATGCCATTTAACCTTGAGAAGTGAAAGGTGATGCACATTGGCTATGACAATCCTAGAAAAGACTGCCATTCGTTAGGAAGAGTTCTGGGGGTGACAGACCTGGAAAAGGACTTTGTGTGCAAATCAACAACGACTTAAAGTTTTCCAGGCAGTGTGCCGATGTAGGAAAAGAGGCACAAAGACTATTGTGTTAAATAAAGAGGCAATTTCGCATCCGTAATAAGGAGATTGTCTTCAAATTTTACAACTCTCTAGTTAGACCTCACCAAGAATACGCCGTTCAATTCTAGTTCCCTACACTGCGTAAGAACATAGATAGACTGCAACATGTCCAGGCAAGAGACACCAAGCTAATTCCCTCACTTAGACACAAAGGCCTTTAGCCGATTATGAGGCCAGCTAATAGAGACCTTCAAGGTTTTAAAGGGTGTCGAAAACGTGTACTACAGAAGGATGTTCACGTTGAACACAAATCCGACCCGTAAGCATGGTTATAAGCTGGATTTGTACACATTCCAGACTAGTATTTGCGAGAACTACTTCTCGTATAAGATCTGCGCTTCATGAATCAGTCTTCAAGTCGAGGTGGTGAATAGTTCTTCTGTAGAACAATTCAAATCTAGAATGGATGATGTACTCCATGAGTATGTATAGAACGTTGATTATAGAAACAAGTAAAATGGGTTTCAGCTATACTATTAAAATTTCCTAATTGTAAACTTATTTTACATCATAATCAGGTGTCTTTTCCGCTTTCTGTGCCCGCAGAAGCGGGTGTGAGAGGTGCGAAGGTAGAGCCTTTGCTTGTGTATGTGTGTGATTACTTGAATTTTCTGTTATCTCTGACGTCAGAGAGTCTCAACCATTGGGCGAATAGGACTTAAGCCTGCTGGCGCCATTTTGTCTACATTCCAATAGGTATATTTTTTATTTAACTTTTTATCTATTAACCTCGTGTTTTTCATCAATTACCTAATTTGTCACTTTTAACCCTCATTTTGTAAGAAATTTGCTCAAAACACTATTTGGATTTTGTGACTAATCATTACAAGTGCATAAATTGTATTGTATATTAATTTATCGAGTATAAAGTGAAATGTATATATATATATATATATATATATATATATATATATATATATATATATATATATATATATATATATATATATATATATTTTTCAAAACTAAATTTAATTAAGTTTAGGATAAAGTGTTGGAATTTAAGTATTTTATAAAGTGTAAATAAGAGAACTAAACAATAAGTCTAATTTATTGAAGTATAAAGTGATAAGTAAATAAACTCACGTGGATCATACTTTGTTCATAATCTAAAGAGAAAATCTCTATTAAGGAAGATGAAGGAGTTCAGAAACTAAAGCACTGTTGCTTTAAATGCAAAAACACGAGATGGGTAATAGACTCTCCAGAGCAGTCTTTTGATAATATTATGTCAAGGAGTGTATGCGAATTTTGTAAGATCCAAGAAAAACATGAAACGTATAAATCAAAGTGGATGTCTGTTATAAGCCAAATGGAAAATCGCATCAACGCCCTTGAATTAAAAAAGTGTAATTGCCAAACAGAAGACTAAGCAAGAATAACCAGAGTCGATCAGAAAATCGTAAAATTAGCACAAGAAGTAGCACTGCTTATTCACAAAATGGATAATACGAACATACGTGAAAATGAACAATTTATTGAATTTAGAAATAAGCGCCCAATACACCAAACATAACAAAAGAACCTGTTAAATCAACACAAAATAGATTTTAAATTTTGTCCAATGAAGAAGAAACGTAATTAGTTGGTGCTTCGATAATTCAAAATCAAATAGATCACTTGGGAATCTGGAACAGCAAGAAACGCAAATTTCGCTGCTACCCAGAAGTAAACTTTAATCGTTTTACAGAAGTAATAAAGAACTTCGAGATATACAACAAAAACTGCGCAATTATAGTTAATGTTGGGAGCAACGATGTGTTTAACGGAAAAAAAAACTACCAAGGATTAGAAAGCATGATAAAAGACTACACAAACATGTTTGAAACAATCAAATCGAAAACGGATAATGGAATTGTTGTTGGCATACTCCCTAGGATATGTGAGAAATATGAAAATTTAAGCAAAAAGGAAAATGTTAAATTTGCTGACTTCTGGCTTTTATCTATGCACAACAAGGACATATATACTCAAGATAGGATATACGTTTAAAAGATATTTGCAAAAAGGAAAATGTTAAATTTGTTGACTTCTGGCTTTTATCTATGCACAACAAGGACATATATACTCAAGATGGGATCCACCTCTGCGGAAAAGGAAAGAAGCCTATGAAGAATTTCTGTAAAGAACCTTTTGGACAATGAACTTCCAGTACTATAAGCACTAGTAGCACAGGGAAACAGCTCAAGCCCCCCAACAGAAGAAATCGGATAAGTAGATTAAAAGCTATTTTATTCAATGCGAGCTCAATTAGAAACAAGTTTCCAGAGTTTCGAGCGTTAGTATCAATTAAGAATTACGACATTATCGGTATCACATAATCTTGGATTCACTGCCACTCGAGGGATATTATTTCAGAATTTCAATTACAAGAATACAAATTATTCCATAAAGAAAGAACTGAGACAGAGGGTGGAGGCGTTCTTTAGTACGTCCATGAAGAATTGCATCCTATAGATTGTAACATTGAGTCTGCTTTTGAAATAATAGGAATTAAACTAAAGCAAAAGAAGAATTTACATGTCAATTTGGTTTACAGGAAGTCACATCAACTTCTGGAGGTAGATAATCAATTTTATGAATTCTTGACCAACATCAGTAAAGATAAACTAACATTGTTCATTGGAGATTTTAATTGCGCTAAAGTAAACTTGCCTATAAAAACTGCTGACTCAGAAGGACAAAGATTGCTCAGTTTCATAAATGAGAATTTCCTGACTCAGTGGGTGAGAGAACCAACAAGAAGCGAAAATATATTGGATTTAGTATTAACATCAGACGATGAATTAATTTCAAATCTAAATGTAAGAGATAGAATTGGTAATAGCGATCATAATCTAATTGAATTTGAAATTAATATTCCTTATGTTAGAAAAAAGGTCAACATCACCAAACTAAATTTCAAAGAGCTAATTTTTCTGGACTAAGGAAGAGCTTGAGTAATTATACCGTAAAAATTGAAGATATTAATGAAGCATGTCATTAATTTAAAAACAAGATCAATTTAAATGTTAGTAACCTCAAAAATGCCAATGAACCAAAATGGTAATCTGGTGAAATTATAAAAATCATTAATGACAGAGATAAATCGTACAGAATGCTAAAATCTAAAAGGAGCATAGAAATCATTATATAGAAATGAAAAAAAAGTTAAAGCTGAAACCAAAAAAGCCAAACTAAATGAGAAGATAAGAGTATTAAAAACTAGATTATGGGTTAAACAAAATGCAGATGCACACTATACATATGTATTTTGAGCACCAAGTAAAGCAGAAACGAAAATAATGGAAAACTTTAGGAGACAAGTAACACACGTCTTTTTCCTACGACGACTGGTGATCCAGTGAGTAAAAAGAATCGATGTATATAGAAGTAACAGAGAGGGACCAGTGTGTAACACAGGCGATCAGGTAGTCGTAGAGGAAAAGGGTACGGAAATAACTTGAAAGGAGATAGGAAGAATTTATAGGTCAGTAGCTAGCCACAGATGCGTGGTGTAGTTGGGTGAGTCTCGGGCTGTTCGTGACTGGACGACGATTTGAGGGGGTTAGGAGGGAGATCGTGACTGCATAGTCGGAAACGCGTTATTCATGATGCTCTTAACTTATGCGTAGAACGGTATGAGCGTATGTGTTGAAGGGTGCTAATTTGTTAGCGTGTAGTGTGGTCATTCTCCTGTACCTGGGAGAGCGGCAAGCGCGCTTCAGAGCAGAGTTCTGAATGCGCTGAGCCTTCTTCTGCCACATGACACTCGCAGCTACGACTGCGATAAAAGGTCGCACGAGTGTTTTATATAGATATAACTGTAGTTTCTTGCCCACAGGGTAGAACCTGCGCAGCAGTTTGTTTCTGCGTGCGGCTCTTGCTTGTATTATGTCCTGGAGTATATTGAATCTAAGGGACTTGTCAAAAGTTACCCCAAGGATTTTTGTCTGTTGTGTGTAGTCGAGCCTTGTTGGGTTTTAGTGATTCCTGTCTGGTGTGTGTGAAAAAAATGTAGGTTATGCATGTAGTGATCTCTTGCGCCAAAGAGTGCCATCTGTGTCTTCTGAGGATTCGTGGCAACCAGCAATTTATCCTCGTTCTCTGTCTTTTCGTCTAGAATTATTTGTGCGTGGTGCGCGATTTCGTCTGGTCCGCGGTTACTGACGAGAATAGTCTCGTCATCGGTGTAGGACACCATGTAACTGTGACGGCAGTTGTTGGGTAAGCGTGGGGTGTCGTTTGTGTACATGATGTAAAGTGTGGGTGCCAGTAGGCTTCCTTGTGGAACGCCTGAGCGTGGTGTGAAAGGTTGTGATAGGGTATTGTTGTATTTTATGTTGCATCTCCGTTCAGTGAGGTAGTGCGAGAGGAGCCTTCTGTTACAGAGAGGTAACTCCATATTGTTGGCGAGTTCGTCGCCCCCCCCCCCCCCATGTAGCGCGATCTATCACCCCAGTCAACTCTACGACAGTTAAAATCACCCATAATCAGGCTTGGGCGATTTCCCACCAGCTCGGCAATTTTACACTTATCTTCGAGTCCGTTACTTCGGGCTGACTTTGCAACTGGTATACCACACGAATCGGGATGGGAAGCTCCCGAGATTTATCTCTACTTCTAGAATCTTGCTGACACTTCTAACATTGCAATCAACCGCGGGAAAGCAGTTACGGACATATAACAATACTCCACAACCTTCTCAGTGGGGGCTTTCGTGCTGGAATATCGTGTAACCAGGAATCATATATGAAGCCAGGTTTCTACGATGGAACTACATCTATTCGGATATCACCGGACAATACGACCACAAGGTCACCCCACTTGTTGTGGCATCGACCTAGCATTAAGGAATAGGCATTTAAGGAAACGTGGGCTATTTATCACGTCCGCTACCCTTAGGCGATTCCCTACGGTACGCTCGAGTTATTGTACCCTGAAGCGGGCATAGCACCTCGAGCGACACCTGAGTTGCAGAGACCTGCCCCGTGGGGACCCGGATCTTCTTCGCTACTAGTAGGCTCCGTACTTCCCACGGACGTTTATCTCCCTAAGCTCGATCGAACCCTACCCCCTTGCCATGGGAGCCTGGTTCCTCCTCGGCCGCAGAGTTCTCTATACTCCCCTCAGCTTGAGGTACGTTGGGATCACCTTTGACGGGGGCTTCCACGCTTATCCCTCTTGATCCTAGCCCTGTTCTGTTCTCCAAGCGGTCTACCGGTAATGCTCGTGCCGCTTTCATAAGCCAGAAGGCGTTCTGGTCGATGAGGAAGGATAGTGCCCTCTTACCTCTGTATAAAAGTGGTCACATCCAAAGAACCGATCAAACGGATCCAATAATTTGACCCCTATCATTGCACATAGGTGCCCTAATCTCTAATTGATACACAGAAGTTTGCTAGTTGCATGCATATTGGCAAACTTTCGGAGTCAATCCTTACTAAGAATCCCCGGTTTCTCTTAGCGCGAAGATCATTTGCAGTCACCATTGCACTCATCAGGATGGCTTCAGTGTTACCGACCCCTCCTTTTCTGAGGAAAAGATCGTTCCCACTCACCATAGAGACGAGTACAGAGTTCCTGGAACGAATCTTCACCTTTTCAACCTCCCTCCCGAATGCCTCGTTGCCCTGACCCGGAAGACATCGGACCTCCCATCTGTATCCATAACCTTCTCTAAGGTTGCTCTCTAAGCCTCGGGCCTGAAAGTCTTCCACCACAACGCCTTTCACTTTCTCATTTGACCGCAGCGCAAATCGGTTCAGATGCATTGCTTTCTCCTTCGTGGTCCCAGAGCCCGACTTACCTTTCATCTCTGTATCCCCGAAGGGTGTCGCCAATTCGCCCGTGGTTGCTGCAGCAACTCCCTTTCCTTTTCCTTTTTCTCTTCCTTTTCTTCTTGCTTAAATGAGGCCCACTAGAAGTTGCAACCTGGTCCCCACTACCTATATGCCCAGCCAAAGCGGTGGTTTCCGCCCCTGTGCCCACCAAGGGTGTCACCGATTCTTCCGTGGCTGATTCATCAACTCCTCTTTCCTTCTTATTTCCCCCCTTTCTCTTCTTCTCGCTTACAGGAGCCCCATCAGAGGCTGCGAGCTGGTTCCCAGCATCTAACCCCCCAGACTGCGCTGGGTTCCTGCTAGGGGAAGCCGACGAAGTCACGACTTCAGCATAACTGCTGTTGGCATCGGAGTTTATCCCGCCATTCACCCTAGTAGTCCTCAAGGGATTTTTATGGCGAACAGCAATTTGGCTAGGCCCCTCCCCAGCACTTTGACACTTTTCCGCTTCTACTCTGTTCCTCTCATCCCCCATTTCATTTTGACCCGTTTCCAAGAGAGAGAGAGAGAGAGAGAGAGAGAGAGAGAGAGAGAGAGAGAGAGAGAGAGAGAGAGAGAGAGAGAGAGAGAGAGAGAATGAAAAGAGGAAGAAAGGGAGATAGATGAATAGAGGAAGATATATATATATATATATATATATATATATATATATATATATATATATATATATATATATATATATATATATATATATATATATAGAGAGAGAGAGAGAGAGAGAGAGAGAGAGAACTACAGAACTACAGATACAAGGACCAGCAAATACCCTAAGGTCAGCTCGAGGCCAGTCTGCTTACAGAAGATGTTACGAGGGGCGGTCAATAATTTTTGCGAATCGTTAGGGCAAAACAGAGGAAGGGGGATGGCTGTTTGTGGGGGTGGTAGGAGAAGTTATGATAAGTCAGGGCCTGCAGCCGCACGCTCCTGCCTCGTCTATTTACGAAGCAGTAGCTGATCGCAGATCATGAGTCACAAATTTTTTAACAATGAAGAAGGTTGAGCACCGCGCAGTGATCAAATTTTTGACCAAGGAAGGCAAGAATGCAAAGAGATCCATGAAAGCATGGTTGCAGTGTACACCGACACCACCCCTTACTATGCAACCATTGCTCGCTGGAATAGGGAGTTACGCCATGGTCGTGAGTCCCTTGAAGATGACCCCCGTCCAGGACGCCCGTCACACGTGACCAACGAGGATAATGTGGCCCGTGTGGAGAGGATGATCCTCGAAAATCGACGGGTGAAGGTCGAAGAAATCGAGCGAGAACTTGGAATATCACATGGAAGTGTTATCAACATCATCTACGACAATTTGGTCATGACCAAGGTCTCTGCCCGTTGGGTCCCTAGCAACCTCACAAAACCTCACGCCCCATGATCGACTTCAACGTCGTCAAAGTTCGGAGGAGCTGTTGCTCTGTACAACCAAGACCTGGCGGGATTTGAGTCACGCATAGTGACAGGTGATGAAACGTGGGTCCATCACTGAGATCCCGAGACCAAGCTCGAAAGAATGGCCTGGAAGCACAGGGGCTCTCCGACCCCCATCAAGTTCCGGACCCGACCCTCAGCCGGGAAGATCATGGCCACCATCTTCTGGGATTTTGAGAGAGTATTGATGGTTGACAATGTGTCTTGTGGAAGAACCATCACAGGCCAATATTACGCCGAGGAACTGGCTGGGTTGAAGAAGTGCATCCGTTAGAAGCGGCGCGGCAAGTTGACACGCGGTGTCTTGCTCCTACACGACAATGCCCCTGTCCACAAGGCCAGAGTTGCACAAGCTGCCCTGCGCGAGGTCGGATTCAAGAAGCTCAACCATCCCCCCTACAGTCCAGATCTGGCCCCTAGCGACTACTTTTTATTCCGCCAGCTCAAGGCTGCACTGCTTGGATGCCGGTTTGGGTGCGATGAAGATGTCCAGCTTGCCGTCCAGGAGTGGAATGAACAACAGTCGGGAGATTTCTGGTGGTCACGAATTAGAAGTGGCAAGTGCATTGAAGTCGAGGGTAGTTATATTGAAAAATAATAAAACACTTTTCCTCATATCTCGTTTTCTTATATCCGAATTGCAAAACTCATTGACCGCCCCTCGTAACTAACACTTTCTAACGTTAGTGAATCGTGCTTTTGTCCTTTTTGTACATGTTTTTTTTTGTTTGTTTTTTGTAACTATTTTAACTCTACGGTACACACTCATCTACATGTGTACCCTTTATATATATATTTTTTACATGATTTTTTAAAATATTTCTATTCTACTGTACACACTTATCTACATGTGTATCATTTGGCCTTTCTCAACATGCCTTTTCTAACTATTTCACTTATACGGTGCACACTTATCTACATGTGTACTCTTGACATGCAGGTTTAGCTATCCCTTAAATATACGAACACGCTTCTTCGAACCAGGGCGGGGATGGGGGGTGTTAGGATAGTAATCTCTTCTTCCGCAGGCTTCGCCTGCTAGTGATGAAAATAATATACTTATAGGGCAGAGAGAAAAAGAAAAATGGAATTCACATTCAGTCCATGAAGGGGGGCGTCGCTGGCATCTATATAGTGCTCATTTCATTTTATTCCCAACTCCTTATTTAGTATGACGTTTTTTAATATGCTCCTACTACCTTATATTTACACTATTGAAGTACTCATCAAGTCGGTTTTTGAACATATTAACTGACGTGCTTTCAACTACACGGTTGGGAAGGCCATTCCACGTTTGTGTGATTTTTATCGTGAAGTAGTTTTGAGCTATAGTAGAGTTAAATCGCTTGTTCGCTACTTTTAAACCATTTTGGCGTGTGTTGGCCCTTTCGTCCATCTCGAACAATAGTCTGTAATCAATATTAGAGTAAATCCTTTTAAGATTTTGAATACCTCGATCAATTGTCCACGTAATCTTCGACTTGCAAGTGATACTAGGTTTAATGAGCGGAGTCTATCTTCGTACGGTTTGTTTCGGATTCCAGGAACTAATTTAGTAGCCCGACTTTGCGCTCTTTCTAACTGCGCAAGCAAGGAGCCCAAAGGAATAATAGTACTACAAAGGACATTGATAACCATACCGTGGAGGTACTTTTTAGTCGTCAGTGACTCTACATCTTACTATGTCTGTCGGTTCCCGTTTTGCCTTTTTTTTTGTAATAACATCATAACTATTCGGGTGATTCTAACGAAATTTGAAAACCTTATGTTTTTTTACATTCTCTTTCGAATGTTATAATTACCAAAGTCCTTCCAAGTTGGGCACGGGAACTCCTTTGTTTTGGCAATAACATCATAACTAATCGGCCGATACTAGACTAGACTAGGCTATAATATGCTATACTCTGGTAGGCAAGCATATAATAGGCTATACTATGCTTCAGAGGTGGGGAGTCGGAGTCGGAGTCGGTAGACAAGCTTTTGTAAAGGAGTCGGGAGTCGGAATCAGGAGTCGGTAAAAAAAACAGACTCCCGACTCTTTTATAAAAAAGTTTAGGTAAATGAATGTAATGGTCACTAGTGGATGCACACCAAAAACAAAGTTCCATTGACAAAGGAATGTTCAGGGCTAGAGAAGAGCTCCCAAGGCAACTCATATTTTGTAGAAATAGCATATTTCATAGCAATAGAAGACAATTGAATTTATATATATATTTTTACTTTATATTAATTTTAATAATAAAATATTATATAATAATATTAATATTATTACACAATTTATATATAATATATAAAATTATATTTTTTGTGTTTGAAATATATTTATATTTATTTTTGTATTTTATATCTCATTACATAATTTTACTATTTTTATATTTCAGAGAGAATTTAAAAAGTTCTAAATGTAAATTTTATTAATCATTTTCTAATATGAATAAAGGACCCCCCTAATCAGTTGTTTTTGACTATTTCAAGTTCAATGACGAAAAAACTCGATTTTTAAATGTAAATAAAACAAGTTATGTGTGATATTTGCACTCAATTTATTTTAAATTTGAAAGTACATTTTATGGCATTAAGTATGGAATATGACGTCGTTCAAATGTCCGCCGCGGTTTCGCTTGGTGGAACGTATTCGGGAGGCCCAATTTTCGATGACTTTGTCGCATAAATCTGGCTGAATTTTCTGGATGGTGTTCGTTATGTTGACTTTGAGGACATCAACTGTTTGTGGATTATTCACATAGACCTGCGATTCATCATGCGTTAAATCGCATGATCTTGGTGGCCCGTTGACGTCACCACCGCGCGAGATGACCCTGCCATCTTCGTTTTCAAAGAGACCCATCTTCGTTCTCCAAAAAATACGGACCGATGATTCCGTTAGACGAAAATCCGCCCCAAACAGTGACTTTGTTGGGATGAAATTGGTGCTGGTGTATCTCATGTGGAATTTTTTTTTCCCAAATCCGACAATTTTGCTTGTTCACAAATCCATTCATCCAAAAATGGGCCTCGTCGTTGAAGATGATTTTTTGGGGGAAATTTGGGGCAACTTCCAACTGCTCTAGTACTTTGACTGCGTCTGTTATAATTCAATGCATTATTATCAGTGCTAGAGGTTTAAAGAAAATAATTAAATTATCTTCTACTCAAAATTTTATTTAATACATGTCCAGCAGCAGCCAAATGGCTAGAGCCCAATCAGCGAACGCACGGCGTTGTCTATGGTCGTTTACCTTAGGTTCCAGGGTAAGTTGGATTTTGTACGGGTGCAGACCCAAGTCCCTACGCATAATTCGCCAAACTGAAGTCCCAGAAAGGCCAAGTTCTTGTGAACGACAAGAAATTGACCTCCTCGGATTTTACCGTACACTCTCATTTAGGGCAGCGATGTTTTCACCAGACCTTGCGTTTAGGCAACATACGGGTATTGGATGATTGTTGATCGACCCTTTTGCCTCGAATTTGGACACCAAGCGTCGAACAGTGGACTCGGCAGGACGATTGTGGCGAGGATAGAAATCACGTAATGCGTGGAACGTTTGTCGAACGGAGCACTAATTTTGATAATAACATTTGATAATTTGCACACGCTGTTCAACGCTATAACCTTCAATAGTGACTTGCCAAGTACTACTGAACAGTTCACAGTAAGGTTGCCAGATGTCGCTTTAACAACATGGCCACTATCGCCTGACAAAGCTCGAGTGTCCTTGTTGAAAGATCCTTTATATGTAAAATTGAAACAGAAGACAAACTATGCAATGCTTACAGTGGAAAAGCTGCTTGTGGTACAACCAGAGCATTCAATTTAAAAAGGCATTTGCAAAATAAACACCCAAGTACTTACAAGTCTATGATAGAAAAAGAGGAAAACAAAATGAACTTCAAAAAAAACATTTGTTCTACATTGAAAAGGGATGAAGTTGATGTGCCTCCAATTACAAATTTTCTACAAAGAAAGACAATTACAATTTTAATGACAACAAAAAAATCTAAAGAAGGGTTGATCAACTTGGTTGTTCAAAATGGAGTACCATTAACATTATTCTCTTCTTCAAGTTTTAAAGAATTGAATGGAGAGATTGCCACAAAGCTTGGGATGTCATTAGAGAGACATGATATCAGAAATATGATCTTGAAGCAAGTTGAAAACAAGAAAATATTACTAAAAAATAAACCTTAAAAAAATTTATCTTCTTAAAATTGGATGGTTGTACTTGTCAAGGAATCCATTATATAAGAGTAAATGCCCAATTTGTAAATGATGAGGGAAATGTAGCTATATTTACTCTAGCAGTGAGAGATTCAGAATTCTAGTGAAAGTATTTGAAAACTAATTGAAAACATTTTGAAGGAATTTGAGATTAGAAAAGATCAAATTGTAGCAATTTTTACTGACAATGCAAGTAATATGATGAGTGCAGTAGATAAACTTAATGAGAGTTAAGTAGATGAAGATATTTTTGACATTACTATTAGTGAAGAAGATTATTCTAACGCAGATGAACTCACAGAGATTGCCATAAAATATTTCATTGGATTTAATGAAATACCTCACATGCGATGTGCAATCCATACATTGCAACTTGCAATACGTGATGGCCTAAAGCAAAGGAACATTGCTAATGTTATATCCAAATTACGTAGCATAGCTTTGGCTGCAAGAACCCCAAAGGTTAATGCAATTTTATAACGACGTTCAGAAAAAGATGCATTAATAGATCAAGAAACACGTTAGGGAAGTACATACGAGGGGTGGTCAATAAGTTAGGCAATTCGGATATAAGGAAACGAGATATGAGGAAAAGTGTTTTATTATTTTTCAATATAACTACCCTCGACTTCAATGCACTTGAGCCACTTGTCCCTGGGACTTCAAATTCCCGACCACCAGAAATCTCCCGACTGCTGTTCAATCCACCCCTGGACGGTGAGCTGGACATCTTCATCGTTCCCAAACCGGCGTCCACGCAGTGCAGCTTTGAGCTGGCGGAATAAAAAGTAGTCGCTAGAGGCCAGATCTGGACTGTAGGGGGTATGGTTGAGCTCCTCGAATCCGCACTCGCGCAGGGAAGCTTGTGTAACCCTGCCCTTGTGGACTTTGACGACGTTGAAGTAGATCATGGAGCGTGAGGTTTCTAGGGACCCAAAGGGCACAGACCTTGGTCATGGCCAAATTGTCGTGGATGATGTTGATAACACTTCCATGTGATATTCCAAGTTCTCGCTCGATTTCTTCGACCTTCACCCGTCGATTTTCGAGGATTATCCTCTCCACACGGGCCACATTATCCTCGTTGGTCACGTGTGACGGACGTCCTGGACGGGGGTCATCTTTAAGGGACGACTCACGACCATGGCGGAACTCCCTATTTCAGCGAGCAATGGTTGCATAGAAAGAGGCGGTGTCGGTGTACACTGCAACCATGCTTTCATGGATCTCTTTTACATTCTTGCCTTCCTTGGTCAAAAATTTGATCAATGCGCGGTGCTAAACCTTCTCCATCGTTGAAAAATTTGTGACTAACGATCTGCGATCAGCTACTGATTCTTAAATAGACGAGGCAGGAGCGTGTGGCTGCAGGTTTTGACTTGTCATAACTTGTCCTAACACCCCCACAAACAGCCATTCCCCTTCCTCTGTTTTGCCCTACCGATTCGCAAAACTTATTGACCGCCCCTCGTATGTAGGTATGCGGAATGTAAAAGAGAAATTCCGTCCAACTCGATATATAAAATAGCAGAAAAACTTACTCAGTCAAAAGAACGGACTAGCCAGTCGTGTGGCATAAACATCTGAAACAGAATTAAGAGGTACCTCGTTCGAATCTCAGGAAGTCCAAATAAATATTTTGAAAATCTCTTAAGGAAGAAAACGAGGACGCTTAAAGGACCAACTCAACCAGAATACGGAAGCCAAGGAAATCGGAGGAAGAAAGCGTTTGAAAAAGGAAAACAATCAAGAAGAAGAAAATTCGATAAACCAGCAAATGTACGAAAAGTAAAATAAAGTGGAAAGAATCTGAAACTAAGGACAAATAAACATATATATAAATGGCCCCCTCCATACAATGACAGACATTAAATGGAAACAAACAGAACAAGAAGAGCATCTATATATAGCTACAAAGGAACTTCAATCAGATGGCAAATTTAGCTGAGAATGGAAAGGAACAATTTTCAAATTATCTCAAACTAGTGGAATTCTGGCAGAAGACATCAGAAGCCTATGATAAAAAGAGAAGAAGCTTTATATGCTAACAAAATATTGTTAGCTGGATAACTTTGAATGAAGAACAGATTTAACAGATTTTGAAAGGTAACTTTCACTTTGTGACCTTGCGCTTCGCAGGAAAATGAATAAGATTAAAATAGATTCAGAATATATATCTTTTCAAACATAGGTTGACCCATGTCCTGGTGCCTATAACTACTCAGACAAAGAAGTGGATTTTGAAAGATATCTTGATAATGAAGAACAAGCTAAGAAACGTCAACAAGTTCTTAATAAAAATGAATCAAAAAATGCTCATTTTTAGGAATTTAGGTCTGAATGTTCAAGAAGCAATATAATTGTATCCTTCAATAATACAACCAGTAGCAATCACAGTAACTGCTTTACCATCAACCCAAGTAAGTGTTGAGAGGCTTTTCTCAGCACTGAAGCTTATATAAAGCTATCTTAGATCAAGAATAAAAGAAGATCTAATAGAAGCTATTCTATTTTTAAGAATAAATAACATTTAATATATTATAACTATATAATTATTTGTGATTTTCTGTCACTTTTTGCTTGTTTGTTAAAAGCTACTTTATTTATACATTGGTACCTATTAATTTTGTGGTAGCATTTTTATAGGATATATATATATTTTTTGTAAGTAAAGAATCTTTTGAAGTTAGTGTAAATAATGTAGAATTTACAATTCTTTTGTATGTCTTAAGCTATTTTATGATACTTTGGTATGTATTATTTAGTATTGTCGTTTTTAAAAGCTATATATATTTTTTGTAAGCAAATATTCTAGTACATAGATATTTTTAAGTGAGTTAAAATATTACAAAGGGATCAATTTAATGGCACTGGTCTCGCTGGACCTTTCCAGCCGTTCAATGTCTTTCCGCAGGGTTTGGGGATCAGAATTCAACGGCGTATTGAAGATGTGAGTGAGTTGTACAAGACGAGAAAAATCTCTTTGTTCCGAAGATTTACTGCAGCAGCTTCAATAGGAGTCTCTACAACCCCAGTGTTATCGTTCTCGATATTCTGGCGGTTCGTTTGAGCTGCACTCGACACAGAAGTTCTGGCTGTCTTGAGGGTTACCGCGCCGGCCGCATCCGCCTATCCCGAGGCACCCCATTGCTCACGGGGGCTCGTGCATTTCGAAGCTATCCCGCTGAGAGAGAGAGAGAGAGAGAGAGAGAGAGAGAGAGACTAATAGTCACAAAGAAAAGTAGTACCTCAACGGCCTTTGCTGGTAATACCATGTAGGTATTATTTTGGAAAATCCATAACCGACAACATTAAGAGAAAGCATAGCACAAATGAAGTCTCTCCTCACTAACCTCTTACACCCACTTTTGCAGAAAGAAAGTGGAAAAGACCTGAATATGCTGTGAAAAAATGACACAATCAGGAAACTTTGATAGAAAAACTGAGAGAGAGAGAAGGGGCGGAGCAAGAGAGAAAGATAGCAAGAGAGAGAGAGAGAGAGAGAGAGAGAGAGAGAGAGAGAGAGAGATAGAAAGAGAGAGGAAGTGAAAGTAACAAAGAGGGAGAGAAAAGAGGGGAGAGAGGGAGATGGAGAGTTTGTAAGTTCATGCGGAAAATACCGATGAAGTACCGTATATGAAGAGCTAACAATAAGTATGAAGGTAATTCTTTAATTTCCACCGCAATATTATGCGGTGGAAATTGAAAAACGACCTAGGTATGTTAAAAAGATAATACTTAGAAATTTTGACAAAATACCTGAAATATTTCTAAATTTTCGATTGTCTATTCTAACTCATGTATACTCTTTGCAGGCAAGACTTGAACTGTTCACCAGAGTTGCCAGATGGTTTGAAGTATTTTAGCTACAGGCTAGGTAAAATTAGCCACAATTAGCCAAATGTTATAGTACATCAGTATTGTTACGATACAAGGTTGAAGTCTTAACAGCATTTGTTATTTAATGCTACATGAGATTTGAACCTTAAAATGGAATCTAATGTGGTGACGTTTAATTTGTTTCTCTGTTTCCTTTTCACATTTATAACAAATGAAAATATGCGTTCTACAAATGCATTACTAATGAAGATAGAGAAGAGGTTGAGCATACATTGAGGAGAAATGTCTGCAAAATGCTTCTCTCCAACGGAACTTTGAAACTTCCCTAACATTGCCCAAAACTCTTATTAGATCAGATGGTATTTCACCCAATTTGAATTCTTCTTTCCAATTCACATAAAATAGCTTTTCATATTGAATTTCAATTTTGGCCACATCTTCGTTCTGTATAAAATCATGAAAAGATTTGGGCACATCTTTATAATGTGGTCTCATGTGACAGAATACACTTTCAGGTTTAAACAAGCCAAGACTCTTCAATATATTACTGCTATCCATTAAGCGACACTCTAACTGATCACTTGCCTCAATAACAAAATGTAAACACCTTTCTTTAATATATATTTTTTGTTTTCTGCAGGTAACTTAGAGTTTTCGAGATACAACTCAAATTTGGTTCCTAAAAATTTTGAACTAATCTTTTGTTTGAGAGATTGATGAAGTACATACGAGTATATGAAGATCTATAAATAGTTGGCATGCATCACTACCCCCTCTGGAAGATGGTTGAATGTACCACAGATACTGCACCAAAAAAAGTTTCCGCAATCGCGTCATAAGACTGGGATTCGTGTTCAAGGTAAACAACTTTCCATAGTATACGTTATTTACTTCCTGACGGCCATAGCGACATCCTCCTTGGCTTTGATCGGGAGGCCGTTAATATATTTATTAAATGTTACATATAGTGTTTTTATTATGAGTATACTTATATTGTTTTAGTTTTTTTAATTAAAATAAGTGCCGTTTGTAAGTGTGCAAGTATTAGAAACGTCTATTAGGTATGATACTAACGAGAAATTCACTCAAACGAAGGAACCTTGAGCGGAGTTAATCTTCTATTTCTGCCCGATTCAAATTCCACGGACAGTTAAGATAATTTTCGTATACTTCTCGTATTCCATTCATTCCCATGATAATTATTCTCATTCTTTTCTCGTATATTCTCCCTCGCTCTTCATTTATCTGAGTCTTTTTTATGCCTTATTTCTTTTTGCTTCCTCGTCGTTTTTTTCTGTTTTTCACTCAAGTCATCGTACAAATTTTCGTTCTTAAAACCATCTTTCGGCTCCTTACTCAACCCTACTTTTTTGTCAACCTTACAAACTATTCTATCTACCCAATTACCTTTGCTCTCTTAGTGCTTGAACACTTTCTAACTCCAATTTTCACTTTATTTCTTCCCCCCTCCCCCCCGTAATTCTTTTTAGTCGAGAGCACGCACTCTATGTTATTATTTGGGTCCGTAGGTCGATCGGTTGGTCGGATGTAATATTATAAGTGTTGAAAGTAATAGTGCTTTCTTTGTCCATTTATCTGAAAACAGTCACCCTATCAATTGGAATTCTGCTAAATTCATTTACAAATCTGATGACTTTATTCAAAGAAATATTGTCGAATGCTCATTCATTAATTTCTCGCCTAATTTTAATATATCCCCCAGTTTCTTTAAACTGAACCCTGTAATTAAAAGGCTTATTTATAACTAAATTATCCATTTTAAATCTTAGCCCTTTGATTTATTAATTTAGTTATGTTTCTCTTGTTTATTTCAATGTATTTATAATTGCATTTTTATGTACTCATAGTTATGTGTCCTATATGTCTACATTTCTCACATTCATTTCTCACACGTGGAACTTCCGGAAGAGATCTTATCTTTATGTCTTTACTATTCGTATCTGGTATTTAATCCCATTCCTGATAATATTTGTTTATTCTCTGCCCTTTCGCTGTACATGGGTAGAGCATCGCTTTGTTGTCTTCTAAATAGACCACCTTTGTAAAATAATTCGTTATTCGAAATTACTTGGAATCCGCTTTCATTTTCACGAGTGATTTTTTGCAATTTTATGAGTTTCTCATATATATATATATATATATATATATATATATATATATATATATGCAAATTTTGTTGAAGACAAATTGTGTTTTTCGCCTTAATTAATTTCCTTTGGCAACTTTCTCTTCTTCTAACTATCTTTTTTATTCCATCTGTTAGATGCTGGATCACCTGTCCTGTATTCATCTCTTTTAAATGAATGTGTTTGGTAAAAACCAAACTAAATTGCTGAGCTTTCGATCTTATTCGATCATCTTTGGAGCGTTTTGAAATGTTCTCGCTTCCTTTACCGATGTAATGAGTGAAGTTAGGATCTGACAGAATGACAGAAATAAAATGAAAAGAGAGGTGGGAGACAAAGAACAGGGCTTACGACCCTCTCCCCCCCTTCCTTGGCGCTCATGAAGCGGCCAAGGAGGGAGGGGGGAGGCCTGGTACTCCTTTATAGACCCCCATAGTCACACTGTCTAGAGCTAAAGTAGGCTCCAAGCACTGTGAGTACGGCGGTTAGGAGTGAGAGGGAGATGAAGAAGAAGGTTTTAGGATAGGACAGTGAAGAAAATAGTAGGAGACAAAAGTGGACTTAGTTAGTCATGGGACCTAGAGCTTAACGTGGAATCCGAACCCCGATGTTTCGCTTGTCTCTAACTAATTTATAACCTTGCAGTTTATCGTGACCCCTATCCCACGCATCTAGTGTGAGTCTCGTGTGCGAATGTGATAGTAAAAAACGAATAGATGCTGAAGGCTGAAGGAAGTAAGAGGTTTGCAAAGAGATGCTAGTTGGCTGGAGGTCAGTCTTATCTCTGTCCATTTTAGGTAGGATAGCTAGCGTGGTAAAGTTAGAAAGTAGTATTGGTATTTATAAAGGTGTTCAAACCGTTATTGGTAAATGTTTTTACTAAAAACTGGTGTAGGTTTCTATCTCTCTATCTATTCTTTCCTATTCCTATCCTAGTTATAATTGACTATATGCTATTCTCTTGTGTTGCTTCGGTTAATTAATTACTCTTAGTCGTCGTCGAGTATTAATCTCTTTCTCTAGGTGTAGATTTCTTCTTCGTCTTCTTCTCCTCCCTCATCTATCCTCCCTCCTCTCTCATCAAAGCCACTATTTATGGTGTCCACCTAAATTGTTTGATAGTTTGGAACGAGTTAATGGGGACGGCCCCCTTCTCTCCCCTTTTAATTTCTTCTCTGATCATATACAACTCCCCGAGCGGGCTGGGCACGTACGTCTGAAGTAATTCTCTGTACTTATCCCAATCCGCTCTATGGTATGCCTTCCATTTCTTCAAAGGAATTTGTATAAGATTCTTGTTTATTTCCACTGGTTCCATAAGATAATTAAAGGGCAAATTGAAGTTAGCCAGGCAGATGTCCGGTTTTGTTGCGTGATCTCTCCGTAAGTATGTAGGGAAATTGGGTCCCAGTCTTTGCAGTATACGTCTATTGATAAGCGTGTTAAGTTGTCTTCCGACTCTGTTTGTATTTCTGTATCCAGAAGCCCCGCAATGGGCGTTTAAATCGCCCAACAAAATGACCGGTATCTTATAGTTGAAGAGTTTAGTAAAGTTTTGTATCGATAATTGGGGGCGCCTGTGTGGTTGGTATCCAGTTGCGACAATAATGTTGCTTAATTCCATTTTAATTTCTATAGCTAAATATGCATCCTCCAATCATTGTATTGTTTTGCACTGCAATCCTTGCTTGACAGATATTGCCGCTCCGTCGTGGGTTTCTCCTGAAGGATTTGTGTGAATAACATTGTAGTTCCATATCTTTAGTTTCTCGTTTTTTGTGTTTCTTCCATGTTCTGATATTAGTATAACATCTGGGTCAATCCTTCTGAATAAGTTTCCGTACATAATTTCCTTGTCTTTCCACCCGCATGTGTTAATTTATAGTATTTTTAATTTCTTAATATCAATAAGCCAATTGTCCATTTCCATTTGTTTATTCGTTTTCCGTTCAGTTTATCCTATCTGTTAGGTTATCGGTATTTCTTCTTCTTTTTCTGGTTCTTCTTTCTTTTTCCTTGGGTTTCCCCTCTGCTAACCGCATTCGAGGGTCGTTCTGGTAGTTCATCTCTGGGTGATGGACCCCTTTTACTTGTAGATTTAGATCTGTTAGTTCTTTGGGCTTTCCTGCGAGTAACCCGTGTGCACTTTTGCTCTGTGTCGTCGGAGGAATTTTCAGCCTCTGAGTCATCGCTGATTGTATCCTCTTTTTATTCTTCTGCCTGTTGGTTTTCATTTCGCCTCTTCGATTAACTCATGTTTTGTCTTTTCTGTGACATTGATTCTGAAAATGGCCGATGAGTCGACTTCTTTGGGAAATTTCATCGGTTCGAGCCCGTTTTCCTGTAACATGCTATTGACTGTTGTTGCATAACTTCCAGGGTTAACTATGTTCATCACGTGGGCATGTAATATACAAGTAAGTATTTTTACTTTGAGAGTACCATCTAAATTTATTTGTGTTGCCGGTTCTTGTTGATCACTTTTTGCCGTTGATGTGTATGAGTTTTTATTTAGGTTTTATTGTTTCTGTTTGACTCTGTTTCTCTTCACTATATAATTTATCTTATTTTGAAGCAGATCATGGCCATAGTTATGTGTCTTCCTTAGCAGTTAATGCATCTTTTAACTGTGTTGTTGCAGTAACGCAAGAATGACCTTCAGTACCACATTCAGAACAGATGATCATGTCTTTTTAGGGGCAATTTTGCGTCGTGTGTTCTTCCAACGCATAACATCTGAAGCATATATGTATGCTTGTGAACACGTATCTTTGTATGTCGGCGGATGGGATTCTCATGTTGAAAGCGAGAAGTCCCTGTTCTATGATACTGGAAGACATTTCGGTAGATTTACAAATGACCTCGAAAACGTGAGTGTGATCTTTAAATTTGACCACATCTGCTATTTTGAGCTATTTCTGTCTCTTCTGAAGTTCTTCTCTTATTTCTTGTCATGAGCGCTCTCCTACTCAGGACTCGATTTTTCGGCAGATGACACTTCTGTTAGTCGTGATTGGTGGTGGTACTCTAGCTTCCAAGTCCAACTTCCTTAGCGTAATGCTCCAAGCAGATGAAAGTAGCTGCTCTAAGTCTTTATTTTCTGGGCAAATAACTGTGGATCCAGATGGTGTCTTAATGCATTTGATTAGTGGTATCTCCAGATCTAGAAATATGCATTGCCTTACTTCCTTTGGTGATATTTTCCTTCCGTTGGGTATGAGTTTAAGGGGAAACCTTTTAAAGTCCGGTGGTCCATCTTCCTGGGAGTCGTCCCCTCTCCGAGGAAAGGGGTTCTTCTGTCGATCTTCATCTGTGGAGTCTTATCCAGTCTGCACTAGTGGGAGGAACCCCTCTATCTATCCTATTACTATTTCGCCTACCTTCCAATTTTCGCACTCTCCTTGGTCAACCCTACCTATCTGGGCCTAGCCCTAACAGCGGTCTAGAGTTGGGTTCTGGCCCGTGACCGAGAATCAGCCCCCTTTTCTGGCCCCCTAATAGGGTCTCCTGCAGGGGTTCACTATACCTTACTACCAACTGCAACTCAGACCTTGCCGGTGACCAAGTTTGTTGAGTGCTAATGAGAAGTAAGTTTGAGGCAAAAAGTAAGAAAAAAAGAGCCAAAAATTAAGAATAAGGAAGAGCAACCCCTTGGGGGGGGGGGATACTTTGCTCAAGAGGAACAGGAGGATTCTCCAATCAGCCTCAGGAGCACATATATTTCTTCTTAGAAGTTTTTTTGAGAAGACATTTATTTAGGTCCTTCATAAAACTTTTCCTCCTTTACCTGTGATAGCCTTCACCAGTTGGCGGCGAGGGAGCAAGCGTACAGACTGAGTAAATCAGAATGAAAGAATTTGAATTGTTGTAAGAATAGGTGTGGGTATGGGATAGAGATAGGGTGTTTGGACAAATAGCGGTAAATAGACAAGTAATGAGAAGAGAAAGCAGTGTGGTAGGGTGCAAAGAGATGTTAGTGCCCGGTGATCAGGCCTATCGCTTTTAAGTATTTTTGGTTTTGTGGTTCCTTTGCTACCTTTGACTTAGTTTATATATATATATATATATATATATATATATATATATATATATATATATATATATATATATATATTAGTGTAGCTGGGTAGCAGTCTTTCCTGAATGCAAATTTTGTTGAAGACCATTGTGTATTTTGCCTTAATTAATTTCCTTTGGCAACTTTCTCTTCTTCTAACTATTCTTTTTATTCCATCTTGTAGATGGTGGATAACTTGTCTTGTATTCATTTCTTTTTTAAATGAATATGTTTGGTAAAAACCAAACTAAATTGCTGAGCTTTCAAACTTATTCGATCATCTTCGGAGCGTTTTTATATATTCTTGCCTCCTTTACCGATGGCAGTTCAAACCTCGGTTTGAACTGCCACCTACAAGCCAAATTCGATCCAATCTCAAAAAAAAGTTGAACTAGAATTCCTGTTCCAATCCATGTTGAAGCTACAAGATCAAGCCATCATTGAAATTAACTCCAACTAAAAGACCAACTACGCGCACAAGCCACCAAACGAAGATGCTTTACTGGCAGCAAACTTATAGCACCAGAGATACGTAAGACCATCAGCTCTCGGAAAAAACAACAAAGAAATAGTCATAAGAAAAGCTGACAAATCCAACTTATACGTCATTCTAAACAAAGAAGAATATAACAACAAATTGAAGACCATCCTAAGTGACACCACTAAATTTAAATACATGAAAAAAATACAACAGAAGACTTAAAAAAACAAACTAAATGGACATATAACTAAAGCTAATGCCATCATTGGAGGACTTCACTTCCAAAAGATCATCGGTGATTACACACCAAGATATCTGTATGGCAATGTAAATATTCATAAGCCGCACAACCCATTGAGGCTTATCATCTCTCAAGTCACGACACCTACGTACTGTTTAGATAAAACCCTAAATGCATTAATAAAACCGTACATCTCTTCGAAATATAGCATAATATCCACGAAGGAATTCATTGACATACTCCACGCTACAAGACCGTCAGGACTAATATCATCCCTTGACGTAGAAAGCAAGTTCACGAATGTACCTATCGCTCAGACTATCGACATCATTACAAAAAACGTGCACCACCATCCTACAATGTCTCCTCCAAATCTTGACCAAAACATCTTAAGGAGCATGTTACGTTCGTGCACATCATAGGCGCCGTTAAGGACACTGGACGGTAATCTATTCACGCAAGTGGATGGAATGGCTATGGGATCAATCACCCTTAGGGCCGACTTTCGCCAATTATTACATGGGTCAACTCGAGGAGAGATTATTGCACATCATGGAAAATAAGCCACACACATATTGCCGATAAATATAGCATAAAATCCACGGAGGAATTCATCGATATACTCCACTCTACAAGACCGGCAGGACTAATATCATCCCTTGACGTAGAAAGCCTGTTTATGAACGTGCCAATCGCTCACACCATCGATATCATTATAAAAAAACGTGTAACACCATCCTATAATGTCTCCTCCAAATCTTGTCCCAAACATCTTAAGGAGCATGTTACGTTAATGCACATCAGGGGTGCCGATCAGGACACCGGACGGTAATCTATACATGCAAGTGGATGGAGTGGCTATGGGGTCACACTTAGGGCCGACTTTCGCCAACTATTACATGGGTCAACTCGAAGAGACATTATTGGAAATCATGGAAAATAAGCCGCACACATATTGCCGATACGTAGACGACATCTACATCACGTCTAAAACGAAGAACATCTGATAAACATCAATAGCATTTTGAGGAAAACACCGTGTTAAAATTCACTTAGGAATTGAGCACGGGCAATAAACTCTCTTTCTTGGACGTTGAGGTTCAAAACATCAATGGCAGCTACATCACTAAAGTACATAGAAAAAGTACAGACATGGGAAGATGCCTCAAGGTGGAGAGTGAATGCCCTGAAAGGTATAAGATAAGCGTAATCGGCTCATACATCCATTCATCCATTGTAAAAGGCTTTTTTTCACCCATGGGATTGTTTTCTTTGTTCGTCAACGTTTCTAAACGGTAGAGTACGTTCAGGTTGTGTTTCAAGATTATGTATGATTTCTTCTTCGTAGTTTTGGTCGAATTCTTGGTTCTCTTCCGGTAAAATAGAAAATATTTTCTTCCAGTGTGTTCAAAAGTGTTCTTGAAGCTCCTCATTTTGTTCTACTTTCTGGTTCTGTATTTTCAAGCTTATTTCCTCATTTGGCTGTGATCCGCGTAATTTCCTGTATTGTCTCCAGAATTTCCTTGGATCCTTTTCTATTTCTACTTTACTTATTATATTATTCCAGAGACGGTCTAAATTTTCCTTTATGAGGGTATCTATTCGCCTTCTGATTGCAATTATACTTCTGTACCTTTGCATTGTATTTCCCGATACCCTGATTTCATTTATTATGTTCTGAAACTCTTCCATTTCATCTTGGATCTCTTGGGTCCATCTAGGTGCAGGTATGGATCTGTACTATATTGTTGGGGTGTGTATACTGTCCGCCTCTCTCATTTTTCTGGTAATTAATTCTAGTTGGTCATCTATTTCCTCTTTACCTTGGTTGTTAAGGGAACCAGTTTCTATTGTATTTAAGTACTGCCTGTATCCATCCCAGTTTGTTCTGCCGGTTGCTTTTCGGCGTGTTATTTTTATTTGGATGGGCGAAGTTGAGATGGTGGTAATTATGCTTAAATGGTCGGAGGGGGTTACGGGGCCTGGCTATGTGTGGTGATTTAGATAGAAGTTTTGATTCGTTAAAATAATATCTGAGGGGGTCGAGGCTCGGGCTGTAAGATAAGTAGGGAAGTCTGGTCCTTCTCTGTTTAGTAGGCCTCTTTGCATTAGGAGTTGTAGGGTTTTTCCCGTTCCATTTGTATAGGTTGTGTACCTTGCTTCCCTGCACCTTGCGTTAAGGTCTCCGACTAGAAAGGTTGAAGCTCGTCTACGGAAGAGCTTAATGAAATTGGGTATCGGTAGGTACGAGCGTCTTGGGGGTTGGTAGGCCTCGGCTATGACCAGATCACCTGTGGTCATTTTTATTTTTACTGCAAAAAGTGATACTCCTAGGTCTTTTATTTCTGTGAAATGAATTCCTTTTGTAATACCTATTGCAACTCCGTCATATCTTGTCTGTGAGTAGTTGGTTGCTATGAATTTATAATTGGGGATTTTTATTGTTTCCGTCTCTGTGGTCATACCATCTTCTGTTAGGATTATTAAGTTTGGGTCTTCCTTTCTTATTATGTTCGAGTAGATTATGAAGCTCTCCTTCCAGCCGTTAACGTTTAAGGTGAATATTTTAATTCTACGTTAATACGTGTCCATTGTTGTTTATATCTGTTTGTGGTCTCTTCCTGTCTTTGTTTTTTTCTGGTCGGCCTGGGGATTGAGTGCGTCCATTTCTTTTCTTTTTAAATTAACCGCACGAGATGTTACTACATGATTCTGGGGCGATGTATATCATACCCTGTTTCAGTGCATTGTGAACTTCCGTTTCGTCTGCTTCGTATTTCCATCTAAATTTAACCTTGACTAGTCCATCGACTATTTCCTCCTGCTTATATTGATTTGGAATGGGGTAAGCATGGGATCCTTAAATTTTTATGTTGAAGTCTTGGGTGGTCACTTTGGAGTTTTGTTTTTCTGAGTTCGTTTTTGTGTTTTCTTCTTCAGAGTCGGTTTCCATTTCACTTTTGTCTTCTCCTTCTTCTAATTGGTTAGTATTGTCCCTTGGAGTCATATTTATTTTATACAATTCGCTAGGGGGTGGGTTCTCCAGGAACCACATTTTATTTAGCCCGTTGTTTTCAAGCATGATGTTCAGTTCAGTTGCATATGATCCCGGTTTCGCCATGTTGACAAAGTGGGCATGCATTATGCAAAGAATTAGGTCGGGCCTCATGCTACCCTCGATATTGACTATTGTAGTTTGTGCGGCGGGTGCAGTGACTCTTCCGTTAGCTGTTGCTGCGACGTAGGAAGTATTTTTCCTTTTTTCCTTCTCTGTGTTAATCTCAGATTTTTTCTTCCGAATAAATTGTTTTTTGACTGGGCATGATATGGCTAGAGTTCTATGCACATTTCCGCAGTTTAAGCACTTTTCTTCTCTACTTCTGCACCCGTTTTACCTGTGATCATGGCTTGAGCATTCAGAGCATGCTTTTCCTTTTAAGGTATATTCCTTGGTTGGGTGCTTGTCTGGCGCGTAGTATGTGAAGCACACTTGCACTGACACGAATGTTTCTCTTTCGATTTGATCGGGAGAGATTTTTGTGTAGAATGCAAGGAGTCTTGTTCGGCGGCTTCCTTTGAAATTTCCGTAGATCTGAAGATCACTTTAAGGATGTGACTATGGTCTTCTCCATTCTGGTCCTTAAATTTGATCACGACCTCGATCTTTGCCTATTCTTGTTCTTTTTCGAGTTCCTCTTTTATTTCTTAGGCCGTGTGTTTTCCTACCCATGGGTCAAGTCGCCGGCATATTACGCATCTTTTTGTTTGCACGTCAGGCGGCGTCCGGCGTACAAGTCCGATGTTCCCGAGTTTTTTGGCTGCGCCCTCATTCAGAAGGAGATCAAGGTCTTTTTCAGTGTCGCAAAGCGCCACGTATCCATTGTGTTGGTCTTTTAGTCGTAGGAGGACCACTCCTATATTTGCAGCCAATGTCGAGAATAAACCTTGAAGATCATCCTACTTCAACTATTCTTCAGAATCACAACAGTTCAGCCAATGTCAAAGTTACATACTTCAGCTATTCCCACAATGACAAAACTTACTACAGCCAACGTCCAGAATGAAATGACTTGTTTCAGTCAATGTCGAAAGCGATTTGGTCTAGAATGACAAGAACTATTGCAACCATTGTTGAGAATGACAAGAACTAGTTCACATATGACGATAGTGAGAAGAGTTTCTTCAGCTTGGGTCAAGAATGACAAGACATTCTTTAGCTAATTTGAGAATGAAAATTTCTACATACTTCAGCTGATGTCGAGAATGAAGGGCTGTACTGCAGCAAATCATATCAATGACAAGACCTACTTCAGCAAATGGTAAAAATGACAGCGACTTATTCAGTATAAGTCTAGAATGACAAGACGTCCATCAGACTATGTTGAGAATCACAAGACCTTGAAAACAAAGAATACTCTCAAAAGAGTAAATAGCAATTCTTATGTAAATTCAATTAAAATGTTGGCTACGGCTTAGCCAAGCGGAAATCCCGTTTCCAATTATAGCTTCGCTATAATTGGAAACGGGTGTGGTTATTCACTGGATGGAGTATGGTTCTGCTCGACTTCACGGCTGCTTCCATACGCTGTATACACCAGTCTTTTGGATTTCACATTACGCTTTAGGTCTCCACTGAAAAATAAAAGGCCTCAAAATGAGTGAGAATCGCCTCAAACAAATTAATTTACGTTCCCAAGTAATCCGATCTTGTCGTGCAACTCCAAATTATACATCCTTTCCTCGGATCTTCAGGCCAAGAATAATTAAATTCACATATATAAATATTTACGCAGTCATAGAGTTGTGATAGCTTTTAAAAAAGGCTTTATCGAAGAGTGCCATACAAAAAATCTATATGATTATTTTATAATTATTCCCAAAGTTCATTAGATAAAAATTATCGAGATAAAAATGCAGTCAGTCCTATTTAAAATTAAGATTCAGTGATAAGACTTAACCAAAGTTGTTTCAAATACTCGAAAAAGGCATTAGCTGTATCCTTACATTGGTACATAATTTAAGACAAGTGAAATTGGGTATTAGTTGGGTGTGGCCTGAATGGAGATATAATTAATATTAGGTCTTGATGAGTTCAGAGTCAGTATGTGTTCGGTTGCTCTCTGATTCGGGACTGAAATTTGAGCACAACAGACAATAATTAGATTCCCCTGGCTCATTGTCATAGCAATTAGCTTCCTCCCTTCATCGGGGAATTTCTGAAATTCTATCCTATTTTGACTTAAATTCGAGTTAAATTTTCATTAATTTCTAGTACCAAATACATCAGACAATCCTAAAGTTATTCCAAAGTTTTAGATGTTTTAGTTGGCGCGTTTCTCCCTTGATTTTGCTTAAATTTTGTTTACCATTCATCGTGAGAGCGATGTCCCAACTGAAGTTTGTAGCAATTAGATAATGTGCTACGCATGTGTACTCATATTTATCGTATTGGGATATCCATGCATTAAGCCTGGAGATACTGACCACATAACAACACATAAATATACAGAAGTTGAATTTAGCTATCTAAAATTGACTATTATTTAGAAAAATTTTAATGTGAGCTTCAACCTCTCTAAGATATATTATTTGATTCGTAGTATTAAAATACAAACGAGCTTCATTAGAACTTATTGGACCAGTTATCGAGAGTCTAGTGTCCGTTATCTTGAGCACGTAGGGTCTGTGAACAAATGGCCATTCGGAGGCATTGAGCTCAAAATTTTTGATTAAATTTAATTCCTGACAAATTGGGATTTTGAGCTTGCATTAATTGTCTGATTTGATTAAGGGTTGTTGACCGTTTTTCAATCGCAGTTATGTTGAAAAGTAGCAGAGTGAAGTGGCGGTCCTAGCTTATATGAGGCCCTGGGCGAAACAAACTTGTTTAGTGTGCGTATTACATTAACATTTAAAACTACATATATGCGCATTTCTGCACATATGTCAATAAATACTTAAATTAAAGCAATATTTTTTCCTCCAGCAGTCTACGCCGCACTTGACGGCTGCCCATATTGCCCATACCTAAATCCGCCCCTGGTATAGCACCGGCAAAACCGTTCGAGAGTACGCTTTGGCACACAAGCAAATTTACTCTTCCTCGAAAAATATATTCTTTCGTTCACTTAACCGTGATAATCTTCATTGCCAATCATTTACTTCACTTACAACATGGGTGGTTCCCTCTTCCTTCAAACATGCCTCAATTCGTCCTATCCTTAAAAAATCTAAATTTAACCCTTCTGAACCATCTAGCTATCGCCCTATCTCACAGCTTCCATTTCCCTCTAAAGTCCTCGAGAAAGTGGTTATCTCTCGCCTTAATAACAATATTTCTAACTGCAATATCGATGAAGTGTACCAATTGGGGTTCGAAGTGAAGCACTCTGCTGAAACCGCTCTTCTTAATGTTTCAGACGGTTTATGTAGAGAAGCTGATAGGGGTTGTACGTCAATTCTAGTGCTCCTAGACCTCTTCTCTGCTTTCGACACCATCGACCACACTGTCTTCCTTGATCGTCTTCACACTTTCCTTGGTCTCCAGGCACTGCACTTGATTAGTTCCGCTCTTCCCTTTCCTCCTGCACTCAGTTGGTTGAGCTCGATAACCTCTCCTCCGAGCCCACGCCCATTCATTTTGGGGTGCCTCAGAGCTCAGTCCTTGGTCCCCTCCTCTTTCGAATCTACTTACTTCCTCTTGGCTCCCTTCTTCGCGATTTGGGCCTGTCCTTCCACCTATATGCTGATGATACCTTTCCTCATCCCTGTTTCCTTCGCTCAATCAATTACTAAGCTCCTATTAGCCTACACCTCCATAAACGAATGGCTGTCTGCCAACTTTCTCAAACTTAACCATGATAAAACTGAAGTTATCCTTGTTGGTACCGCTTCAATAGTATAGTAGAGAAATCTAAAGCTCTCTTCCTCTCCCTTAACCTTGGGAAATCCAATGTCGCCTTATCTGATACCGTCAACAATCTTGGTGTTATTTTCGAAGAGTAACTCTCGTTTAAACCGCACATCCATCGTATCTGTAAGTCTTCCCTCGGTTTCCTCCGCAACTTTTAATGTGTTAGATCCCACTTTGATCGACGAAGCCTTGAGACTGCTATTCATGCCTTCGTCACCTATCGCTCAGACTACTGCAATTCTCTTCTAGTGAATCTCCCTTCTTCGTTACTTCGCCCCCTACAACTAGTTAAAAACTATGATGCCTGGCTCCTCCTTCACTGCCCCCGGTTCTCTTCTTTGATGCCTCTGTTACAAGAGCTACACTAGCTACCTATTCGCTTCCGTACCCACTATAAAATTCTTCTCATCACCTACAAGGCCCTAAACCTCGAGGCCCCACATCATCTCTCGTCTGCCCTGCCCCGTCGTCAAACTCCTCGGGCACTCCGGTCTAACCTCGCTCCCCTCCTGAACACTCCTCGTTCTGTCCTTTGCTCAATGGGTGACCGTTCCTTCTCAGTTTGTGCTTTTAGACTCTGGAATGCTCTTCCTGCCGAAGTCCAATCATCTCCCTCCCTTGCTACTTTTAAACGTCTCCTGAAGACTCATCTCTTCAGAATTGCCTTCTCTTCCCTCTAAACTTTCTCTACACTCGCTACACAACCTGCACTATGGGATGGCTAACAGCCCTGAAAAGTTCATTATAAATACCTATTATTATTATTATCTTCATGAAAACTTACACAGAAATAAGGCAAAAATACACTTTGACCATAGTATCTATACCACCCAGCTCTTTAAAGACCGGCATTACTACAACAGTTACCGTACAAAGGGATATATCTTCCTTGATTATGGAATAGGAGTAACTTCAGAGTTGCACATCACCCGTACCTTGTGCCTGAAGCAGTATCATTCTTCCTTCCCCTAATGTCACCACTTTCTTATCTAACCTTACAAGAGTTTCTACCGTAGATGCTTCGTCGATTTTCATATTTTCTGCCACCACACCCCACGTTCGCATGCTTCAGACCTATAGATAAAAAAAAGAGTACAGGTGCCCCAAATAGTCATGTCACATACGCTGATTTTCGTTCAGGGTTACAATTATATAATGAATGATGGAGTGTTTAGGGTATATTTAGTTAGAAATTAAGTAGCTGGAACATTAAAATAAATTAAATGAGGTGAGCTTTCTACGTTATTGCAAAGCATTACTCTATCAACATTTTGACTCTGTTTTATTTTAAAACAATGTCGCCAAATTTCACGAAACTTCGCCCTTTTCCCGCTTAATTAACTTTATATATTTACTGAATACTATTTTCATTATAATCTGGCTATTTTTTATCGTTATAAATAATTACACTGGGGAACACCCTGTATTTGGTGAATTGACAAAAGTACATTTTCCTACCCAATTCGAGCATACTGAATTCAAATCTGAAATCAGATTCTCTCTAAATGCTACAGATTTTTCGTAATATCAACAACTAATATTATACAATAATGTTCATTTTATCACGCCTATCATCATGCCCTGAAGTAATTGTGAATTATTCTTTTTGCGTTATTTATAGTGAAGCAAGTTTTTTTTCACAAACATTTTATTGCATATGAGAAGAAACTTGAATTACATATTGGGATTACAAATACTGTAATCAAATAGATGCTAATTTATTAATGACCTCTTCTTGATTTCAATCGGGCAAAAATTTGCGTTTGTAACTCTTTCTCTTGTAAGTCTTCTCTGGCTGATCTCTTCTAATCGTCCAGCAGTAGTCCGCCATCATGTGTTTATTCTAGTGACCTTGGTAGCCCCTTCCATTGTCATCAAATCCTGATAGAAGCGTTCCCTTTGTTCGTCGCTCACGGCTCACAGATTCTCTGGGAATCGGTCGAGGTGACAATTTAGAAAATGCAGCTTCAAACTCATGTTGCATCCCAGATCACGATATGATAAAAGCATATTAGTAACCAGATCTTCGTAGTTATGCGCTTTTTTGTTTCCCAAGAAGTTATGAACAACGGCAGAAACTGAGAGCCAGGCTGCCTTCTCTTTTTCATTAATGGTGTTCACGAATCTAGAATCACTCAGAAGTCTTCGGATTTGGGGACCATCAAATACTCATGCTTTTATTTTTTCGTATGACAAAGCATCATTGTCAGTGCTCAACGCCTTGACATACTGCTTCATCAGCCCCAGTTTGAGATGAAGTGGAGGGAAAACGATCTTTTTTCGACTTACGATTGGCTCATTAACAATGTTTGGCATTCCTGCTTCCAAAGTTTCCCGAACTGGCCGATCTTTTTGGGACCAGTGTTTGCCCCGGGCTCGACTGTCCCACATACAGATATAGCATGGAAACTTTGTATATCCCTTCTGCTGGCCAAGGAGGAAGTTGACCATCTTAAGGTCTACACATATGATCCAATTGTGTTCATGGTACTTAAGTAAATCCATGACCATTCTTATGTCATCGTGAGTTTCTCGCAGATGGACAGAGTGACCGAGAGGAACTTCACCAAAGTAATTGCCATTATGCAAAAGAACACACTTTAGGCTACGCTTAGAGCTATCCAAAAACAGGCCATACTCAGCAGAGATATAGATGCCAAGTCCCAACTCGGTAAACAGAACAAGAACATCGTGACCGTATCCAAATTGTTTGTCCTCAGAGAAACAATTGGAGAGCGCCAAATCACGTATCAAGTTATTAAAATCCTCTTGATTGAAACAGTGAGGAGCTAATGACTGTACAGCATCTGATGATAAATCTGCAGACTCTAAATCCATTGCGTGGACATCCATATCAGTAACATCATTTTCATCCTCGGAGGAAGCATATCCACTGAAAATCGGAACTGGTAATGACTCAGAATGAGGTACTGGCCGGATCGCTGAGGGAATGTTTGGATAGTCGATCTTGTGCCGATTTTTCTTGCCAATCCCTTTAGTATTTACCAGACAAAAATAACAGTCCGATACATGATCCTTTGGCTCTCGCCACACCATGTGGACTCCAAAAGGAAGACCATTTCTTTTTCCTTTCATCCACTCACGAAGATGTTCCACACAACTATGGCAAACAGCATGTGGGGCCCATTTCTTATATTGATCGCCAAGAGGAACATCAAAATATGCCTTATAAGTGCGGATTACAAAGTTTGATATATTGCGCTTTTGACGAACTAGCATGTAACAGCCACATATGTAGCAGAAGGTGTCTGGATCATTAACGCAATTTCCTCTTGACGAAGCCATCATTCTAACATGAGACCCGAAAAAAGAAACAATAATGACAATATTTTGCACAATAACACTTATTACTATCTTACTACAGTGTACTGTGAAGTATTTGCTTTCTACAAGCACACTCTCTGTCCGTTGGGCTTCGCCTCAGGATAGTCGTCGACCTCCGATGGTCTTCTTGCCACAAATCATCTCAGGTCAGCCTATTCCCGTCTATTCCTATGAAGATTCGTTCAATATAAATCTCTCCTGTACGCTCGATCCCTTGGCTGTTCTTAGTTGCTGATGTTGGTCACCATATCCTGGGTGTCAACTTCATGCAACACTTCTTACTTATTTTTTATTTAAAAGAACATATGTATTTTCATGGATAGTGTCCGGGAGCGTTATTCACTGGAATTTTTCCTCTCACTCCCCACGGTTCACTCTTACCGCTCATGTTCAAGGACTTGACTTGCCAAATTCCACAGGTCTCCTTTCAGCCGTGCACCCTAAAATACATTGCTCGCAGCTTTCTTAGACCTATCCTCACATAGATTGTGTGGACACAAGTGAAATATTCTATTTAACATTATATAATCAAAACAGTCCCTGTCTACGCACGCACGCACGCCCCGCTTGCCTCCAGCCAAATTCAAAGCGGCGAAGGAGTTCTCCAGATTCGAGAAATGCGATCTTCCATTATATCTAGTTTCTAAGAAAGATGGGTAATATAGGCCAGTGTGTGATTTCCGTGCCTTAAACATAGAAAAGTCACTAAAGCTATCCAATTCTGTTTGTCTCGTATTTTTCGGCTTAAATTGCAGGTGCACGTGTATTTTCTAAAGTCGATCTGCTAAAAGCCTTCCATCAAATTCAGATGGAAGCGTCGAGTGTGGAGATAAAGTGTGTAACCACATCGTTTGGTGGGTACGTTTTTCTGTATATGCCACTCTGTTTGACTTCGTCCTCACAAACGTTTGTGAGTTTTCTTAACGAAGTCGTCGGAGATCTTCTATTGGTTTTTGCTTTTATAGATGGCATATTGGTCTACTCTCCATACCACGAAACTCACCTATTACATCTAACTCAGGCATTCGATTGCCTACTGGCTAATGGTTTAAAGTTGGCCCCGCACAACTGCCAATTAAGCGTAGACCGGCTGAAATTTATGGGATACTTCCTAACCAACGAGTACATCTCACGTCTGACGGATAGAGTTTGCAGGCATACGCAATTTCTGTGCACGCTCCATATATAAATAAATCTCTAAAGGAATTCTTATGCCGGTTCAATTTTTACAGGAATCATGTGAAACATGCGTCCTACATCTAAGCCTTGCTAAATTAAATCCTGAAGAGTGCACTCAAAGGCAGCAAATCCCCATTAAATTGGCTGTAAAGTGCCATGAGTATCTGACAGGGAGCCAAAGTGGCTATTTCCTCAGCAACCAAATTAAAACATCGTATTTTGGCTAATACAAGACTAACGGGGGGAAGGGGGGGTGGGGAACACTATAAACAACAGTGGAAGAGAACGTGGGTCCCTTTAACTTTTTTGTCAAAAATGTTCTCCTCAGCTCAGACAAAAATGGCTATTTTATTTCCGAAGTAAAAAAATTCTTTTCCACGATATAAATCTTCAAGATAACTTTTGCACTGACCATAAAAAGCTCTAAAGTAACCATTTTTACTGGCCACAAGGCTCCAGGTAATCCTTTTTACTGACAACAATCGTCTCGTATTGGCATTTCTTTCTCTCAATTTTTCTCACCATCTTCTAGGGACTCAAGGCTGGATTTTATTTCGCAATTTGTGGACGACCTTCAGTGATCATACGCCAAGCACTTCACCCCAGCTGATGCTCTGACTAGGAAAACACCGACCAACTACAGACATGCTCTCTCTCTGTAAGAGTGGCGATTCTCATATTATACCGTTCAACCGCAGCCGTCTCTAAAATCTCTAATGATTACCACTACGATTTTTCTCGCGTCCTTACAAACGGTCGACTATGCCCCGCTAGCCGGAGACGAACTCAGCTGAACCACTATTACTCGCTCCGTGAGACTGGAAAACAAACCTCCGATTATCCTCCCTCTATCTGTGGAACACTGACCGCAAATTTCTTGTGGACTCCTCGCTGAATAGAATAAAGGTCCTCGTACCCCAACCATTTAAACATAAAATATTTGACCTCTTTCATTGCTTGGCTCACTCTGGTTTTAAAGGCACGCTCTCTAGTTTCATGGCAATTTGTTTGGCCCCAAATGCGCAAAAATTTTTAAAATCTTGTTCGTACATGCGTGCCCCGTCAGCAAGCGCGCACAAAAAAATTAACCAAACCTTGCTTCAGATAATTTTTACTACAGACTCAGGGCTAAGTGTGTTTCATGTACAGTTCACTGTGCCAAAAACTATGGGTTTACCTGCCTATTAGATATCTATCGTGGATTGATATACAAAATGGGTCGAGGTTTTACCATTGCGAGATTTATCTGCTACAAAATCTATTCAAGCGAATGCACAAGAATGGGTGCCCAAAACCTTCAAATTCGACAATGGGACTAACTTTGGTTCACTAGGAATCTTGGCCTTCACTATATTTTCACTTCTCCTTGGAATCCGAGGGAAGTAGTGTAGTCAAGACGTTTCATACTACACTTAAATGTCCCATGCTTGCAGATTCCCCACATGATCAACGGTGCTTCTTACCCACCGCTCTCAAACTAAGTAATGATCTAAGGAGCTTTGTGGTATGCAATCTGAAGCTGGCTTGGCTTCCACCAGATGCTCTCTCTCATAAAGAAAGTAGAGAGGTGATGCCCCCTTGTCGCAGGAAGAGAGCTTGTGCGTACCCTTGACTTTTCGAGCTATGTCGACGGAGGTACCTATCTTCTGGCACCCCTGGCAGGGTTTCCCTTGTCGATTTGGTTGGAAATTAGGTTCAAGACTAAGTGCGTCTTTGTCTTTCTTTATCCTACTCTATCCTTCCTCTTTCTTTAAAAATTAATCCTATTTCTTCTACTTATACAAAAAGAAAAAAACAACAAAAAAAACAACCCCTATACCTATCATGTGACTCTTACCCTTTTTTCATCTATCTACATATAAGGACCTGGCAGCTACCTCACGCGTCAGAAGAGAGGCTTTGGAACCTCTATAAACAACGCCAATCGACGCTCACTGGTTGCGAGAGACTAGGACTTGAGGGTTCTTAGGCGTTGGGGCACGATGAATGGGATGAGGGTAGTGCCCCGTTAACCCCTTTCCTGGCGCATAATTATTGACCATTCCCAGTGACCGTTGACGGGTGCCTCTGGTAGCATTGGTCCGTGGTGACGGCCCTTTGTTTCCATGTTGGTTGCCAGGCCAACAAAAACCTGGGGTCGAGTCTCTTGGTGTGGCGGGATATCCACTGAACTCTGCTCCGAGATCTTGGCCGTCGTGAAGGGAACTAGTAGGAGTTTAGTACGGGGTGTGCTCCGTTGTTCACCTGGTGAGAAATCGATGGCCCCTTCGGGGACCGTCAGTGCTGCTTGGTTGGGAGCCACGGCACGCCGAGGTTTGACGACTCGGTCGGACGAACAGCAGCACAAGGAGCGTGCCTTCTGAAAGATCCGAAACCTCTCCGATCGATAGGCGGGAGCGACTCACACGGGGCGAACTCACCACCCCCTTTCTTTTTTATTGAGTGGTCACAAAGTATTTAGAGATATAAAGTGTTAAGCATGACTGGAAAGAAAGGACCTGGTGCGTTAAAGTATACCTGCTCGACATGCCAAAAGGACAAGTGGTGCGTAGATTTTCCGGAGGGGTGTTTCTCAAAATGCCACCCTGGAAGTATCTGCACGGACTGCGTCCTAAGGGCAGACTTCAGGAGCTTAAGGAACTTTTTAAATCTTCTGAGAAAAAAACACGACGGCTGGAAGAAAAGTTGAAAATCCTCGAGTCTAAGCATGTGACTCAAATCCGTCATCTCGAAGCCATCATTGCAGAGATTAAAGCCACCAAGGTAGAGCAACAGCAACAAGAAACTCCCAACGACGCGGATGGCTCCTCTGTTGGGCCCTCATGCACCGCGTCGATAGAGATAGGCCAACCATCCGACGTCCCAGAGCCAGCAGCTGCTGGGGTTACTCAGGGCGTCAAAAAGAAGAAAAGGAAAAGTAAGAAAGGAAAAGCAGTAGATAAAACAGAAGAGAAAATAGAAACGGAAGAAAATTCGAAGAAGAAAAAGAAGAAAAAAACCCAAAAAGTGGGAAAGAAAGAGGAATCAAAAGAGCCCATACTGAAAGGGAAGACTCTGTCCTCTGAACCCAAATGCGCGAGGGTCATCGTGATCGGTGACTCCCAAGCGCGGGATCTACAACCCTTGCTAGCGGCCCGCCTTCGCACCAGTGTGAAGGTAAGCTACTTTTCAGGAAGGGGGAACGTAGAAATCAGGGTGGAGGCTGAGAAATCTCAGATCTCTGAGAACTCAGTAGTTGCCCTCATGGCAAGTGGCAACGATCTCTACCTACAAGGAGGCAATGTAGGCGCCAGCGGAAAGATCCTGACCACGGTTATGGGAGGAGTTGAATTCTGTATGCTAAAATCCCGCAGACGTGTCATGGTCGGGAGACTCCCAAGACGAGGTCCATCCCGCAATGCTCACCCGAGAAACGTCTCCATAAACCAACGCCTGGGAGATCTTTGTACGGCGGAAGGAGTCTTTTTTTGTAGACCCTTACCGCACCTTTTACGGGAGAAATGACCTGTACAAAAGGTACGGAGTGCATCTTTCCTTTAAAGGGAAAGCTGCACTAGCAAACATGATTCAGGATGTTGTAGAGCGGACCCAAAGAAGTGTCAGACCCCGAGTAAAGGAGGACGTAAGCCAGAACACCCGTGTTACTCCAGGAACGACCTTTTCTGAAGTCACAAAGAGGGGAGTGACCCCGCCACAGAGAAAGAAAGCGGGAAACGGAAGAGCGTAGGGAGTCCTACAGTCGGGGACTCCTTCAAAGTTCTTCTGTTCAATGCGAGGTCTATCAGAAACAAGTTTCTAGAACTTCGTGGCCTCGTAGCAACAGAAGAACCGGAGATGGTGGCCATAACGGAGTCGTGGATAAAAACCTCAAGCCGAGATTTTGAAGGTGAATTCACGATTCCCGGTTACCAGCTCTTCTTGAAAGATAGGCCAGACAGAGAGGGTGGTGGTGTGATGTTGTATGTCAAGGATACTCTCAACTCGATGGATTGCAACATCGTATCCGACCATGAACTACTAGGTGTTGACCTAGAGATAGGTCCTACCAAATACAGGACCCTGGTGCTTTATAGACCTCCTGCCCAACTCGTTGAAGAGGACAGAGATCTGTCCTAGCTACTAGGAGAACTTGTCGAAGACAGAGTGTGTATCGTCATGAGGGATTTCAACACACAAGTTGACTGGGAAACCAGAGAACCCTGTGGTGAGAACGCACTACTCCTGGAATTCACGAACAACGAGTTCCTCACTCAATGGGTGAAAGAGCCAACGAGAGGAGACAATATCCTCGACTTGGTTTTCACCTCTGAGGATGACATCGTTGAGGACCTCTCTGTTGGCGAAGAGCTCGGTGGCAGTGACCACCGACTAATTAGATTTGTAGTCAAAGTCCCCAAGGCAGAGCCTGCAACTAGAAAATCAAGGAAACTCGATTTGAGAAGAGCAGACTTTGCAGGTCTACGCGCGAGGCTGACTGACGCGAGGCTAGAAGAGTGCGATGCTGTTGAAGACTCTTGGAACAGTTTCAAAACCACATTCATGAGTCTTCAATCGCGTTTTATCCCTCTGAAATGCCCCCGTCGGTCTTCTGTTCAACCAAAGTGGTTTAATCGAGAAATCGGGCAACTGCTTAGGGAGAAGAGAAATGTGTACCGGCAATCGAAGATCTCGGGTGACTTTGACGAATACCGGAGGCTAGCCAGGAGAGTGAAGTCCAGCATAAGGGCGGCTAAGCGTTTTGAGGAACTCCGAGTGGCGAGACTCTGTAAAGAGAATCCCAAGGAGTTTTTTGGATATGTGAACAGCCGTAAACCAATCCGTCGAACGATTGGCCCTTTGAGGAACGAGGAGGGGACATTAAAGCATTCAGATGCAGAAAATGCTAACCTCCTCAACGACTACTTCTCTTCATTGTTTACTGAAGAGTGTGGTCCCATTCCCCAGCCGACGGATTGCTACTTGGGGGAAAAGCTGGAGGCAATGGACTTCACCGAAGGAGAAATAAAGAAAAAGATCGCTGACCTAAAGACGAATAAGTCCCCTGGACCGGACGAGTTTCTACCTAAAGTGTTGAAGGAAGTGTGCGATGAAGTACCACGACATCTTTGCGCTATCTTTAACATGTCAATCCGGACCAAATGCGTTCCTAGAGACTGGCGTGAGGCGGAGGTGACTCCTATCTTCAAGAAAGGAGACCGTAACCAACCGTCGAACTACCGACCTATCAGTCTGACTTCGATAGTCGGTAAACTCATGGAAAGCATCATGGTGGACAAAGTGACGTCGTATTTAGAGTCAAACCTGCTACTGAGGAGTTCCCAGCACGGCTTCCGAAGGCAACGGTCATGCCTGACGAACCTTGTGGAATTCTTCCACTTCATTTTCAGTGAGCACGATCGGGACAAGGCGGTGGATGTGGTCTACCTAGACTTTCAGAAAGCCTTTGATAAGGTACCACACCGCCGCATTCTCCGGAAAGTGCGAGCGCTTGGCATAGACGGAAAGGTAGCCGGCTGGATCGAGAACTGGCTAAGTGGCAGACGGCAACGGGTGGTGGTAAATGGACAGTCTTTTGAGTGGGTGCCCGTTACTAGCGGGGTACCTCAAGGTTCTGTCCTGGGACCACTACTATTCATCATCTACGTCAACGACATGGACGGTGACATGGTTGCCAAGATTTTCAAATTTGCCGACGATACCAAGCTTGGTATGAACGTTGCAAAGGATGGAAATACTGCCCGCCTGCAGGAAGATCTTGAAAAGATTGGGGAGTGGTCGGACACGTGGCAAATGCCTTTTAACGTGAACAAATGCAAAGTAATGCATATCAGCCCCAGAAACCCCCAATCTCTGTATATTCTTAAGGGCACTGCTATGGAATCCACCGACACTGAGAATGACTTGGGTGTAACAATCACTAGTGACCCCAAGTTCTCAAAACAGTGCATTGAGGCGGAGAAAAAGGCCCAAAGGATGCTAGGCTATATTAAGCGCCAGTTTGGTTATCGGAACCAGGAGATTGTACTGTGCCTGTACAACTCACTTGTCCGACCGCACCTGGAGTATGCCGTACAATTTTGGAGTCCTTCATTGCGAAAGGACATCGCGAGATTGGAACGCGTACAAGCCAGGGCAACCAAGCTGATTCCCTCTATCCGACATAAAAGTTATGAGGATAGACTAAGGGAATTAGATCTGTTCTCGTTGGAAACCCGTAGACTGCGTGGTAAGCTCATTGAAGTTTTCAAAATACTTCGAGGGTTCGACAATGTTGACTACCGGGATATTTTCACACTGAGTGGGACCAGAACGCGCAATCACGGCTTCAAACTTGAACTGAAGCGTTACAACCGCAATCTGTGTGGAAATTTTTTCACTTATAGTATCTGCGGTATGTGGAACGCACTCTCAGTGGAAGTTGTCAACAGTGAATCTGTTGACCAGTTCAAGTCAAGACTAGACAAGGTCTTAAAAAGTGGCCGTTTAGGGACGCAAAACAATTGAGCAGCCTTGTGCCCGCTCGATTGCTAGTCCAAAGGTACCCTCTCTGAATCGACCGTAAGGTCTCCTAGGGTACTTACTTTCCTTGTTGCTCCTTGTTACTCCATTATGAAGAGTATCTTGCCACAAAAGCATACATAACAGTTACTCTTTGCGACCAGAAAGCGCCTCAGATTTCTCTTAAATGATTTTCCCTCATACACTTGCAACCCTTTTTCACGGAATCTACCCCAAAAATTTCATTCCTTGTTTGACCGCACTGGCACCTGCACGTAATGGGAAAATGAGATACGAGGGGCGGTCAATAAATTTTGCAGTTCGGATATAAGGAAACGAGATATGAGGAAAAATGTTTTATTATTTTTCAATATAACTACCCTCGACTTCAATGCACTTGCGCCACTTGTCCCTGAGGCTTCGAATTCCTGAAAACCAGAAATCTCCCGACTGCTGTTCAATCCACTCTTGGACAGCGAGCTGGACATCTTCATCGTCCCCAAACCGGCGTCCACGCAGTGCAGCTTTGAGCTGGCGGAATTAAACAGTAGTCGCTAGGAGCCAGATCTGGACTGTAGGGGGGATGGTTGAGCTTCTCGAATCCGCACTCGAGCAGGGCAGCTTGTGCAACTCTGGCCTTGTGGACAGGGGCATTGTCGTGGAGGAGCAGGACACCGCGTGTCAACTTGGCGCGCCGCTTCTGACGGATGCACTTCTTCAACTCAGCCAGTTTCGCGGCGTAATATTTGCCTGTGATGGTCCTTGCACGATCCGCATAGTCCACCATTAACACTCCCTCAGAATCCCAGAAGATGGTGGCTATGATCTTCCCGGCTGAGGGTTGGGTCCAGAACTTAATGGGGGTCGCAGAGCCCCTGTGCTTCCAGGCCATATGCTTTCGAGCTTGGTCTCGGAATCCCAGTGATAAACCCACGTTTCATCACCTGTCATTATGTGTGACTCGAATCCCGCCGGGTCTTGGTTGTACAGAGCAGCAGCTCCTCCGAACTTTGATGACGTTGAAGTCGATCACGGGGCGTGAGGTTTCGTGACGTTTCTAGGGACCCAACGGGCAGAGAACTCGGTCATGGCCTAATTGTCGTGGATGATATTGATAATACTTCCATGTGATATTCCAAGTTCTCGCTCAATTTCTTTGACCTTCACCCGTCGATTTTCGAGGATCATCCTCTCCACACGGGCCACATTGTCCTCGTTGGTCACGTGTGAAGGGCGTCCTGGACGAGGTCATCTTCAAAGGACTCACTACCATGGCGGAACTCCCTATTCCGGCGAGCAATGGTTACATAGGAAGGGGCGGTGTCGGTGTACACTGCAACCATGCGTTCATGGATCTCTTTTGCATTCTTGCCTTCTGGGTCAAAAATTTGATCACTGCGCAGTGTTTAACCTTCTCCATTGTTGAAAAATTTGTGATTGTAACTGATGATCTGCTATCAGCTACTGCTTCTTAAATAGACGAGGCAGGAGCGTGCGGTTGCAGGTCCTGACTTGTCATAACATGTCCTAACACCCCCACAAACAGCCATCTCCCTTACTGTGTTTTGCCCTACCGATTCGCAAAACTTATTGACAGCCTCTCGTATGTATGTCGGGCAGCGGTTTATGTCCCACGCAATTTGGCACTTTTGGGGGGGAATATATATACATAGAAAAGAGTATTCTAATTTTAAGTTTAGTTTAATCTAACTGCAATCTTAACTAGTTGACCTGATAGCTCCATGATGGCGATAACTGGCAAACTCACACCACTCCAGCCTATTTAGTGGCACTGAGAAAAGATTCGAATCAGATTGTGTTTACATCACCTTGTATTCCGCTCAAACTCATTCGCTCGTTCCATGGTAAGTGGCAGCATCACCGCTATGACTAACCATTATTTTAGCAACTGAAAAGTGAAAAACGATTCCGAGCGCTTTCGTCTTTACTCTTAAAGACCTTCCAGAATAAAGACGAAATCGCTCGGAATCGTTTTCACTTTTCCTTTGTGGGTGTATCTGCATAACTTTTTGACTCACGTGCACTTTGTGAGCTTATATATATATATATATATATATATATATATATATATATATATATATATATATATATATATATATATATATATATATATATATATATATATGTGTATATATATATATATATATATATATATATATATATATATATATATATATATATATATATATATATATATATATATATAGTCAGGTAAGAGGATATGTTGGATACATATAAGTCTACAGTGATGGCAGCGTTATTCACTCTAACTTGTACTCTCTTTATTCTCTTTACAAGTTGTTTTACTTGGTCTGTGTGGCGAGAAAAAACACTCACAAAAGACATAATTTATTCCGAGACGTGTTTCGACTGTGGCAGGTCATCTTCAGGGAATGAGCAGTGACAATGATTTCGGGGATATGAATATCAAAAGTGGAGAATATGTGAGAGTATAAGAAGACATAGTACGAGTAGGTAGAATTTATTGTGTAAAAATGAGGATGAATGATGTTAATGATATAGATGAAGAGAAGGGGTGATAATGATCAATAATATGGATGAGGGTGATGGTGATATGTCTAAGGTTGCCTGGCAAACGCTTTATTTTGCTATATTTTACTTATTTTAGATATTGTTTTTGTTTCCTTTGAGCATAAGAGCCTTGTTTTTCGTAGATTTTATTTGTAAATAGTTATTTATGTAGTCGTTTCGTCTTTTGAGTGAAACTTTCGAGCCTTTGTCTTCTTGATTTATTCTTTAAAGTTATAATATTTTTTTCATGTTTTGATTATTTTACGGATGCACTCTCGCACTTTGTTTTCTTCCTTTTTTGCATATATATGTTTTTATTTGTTTTTTGTTTATTGTTTTTTCTTTTAACTTTTTAAATTATTATTTAAAATTATTACTAAATTATTTTTTTGACTTCTATCTCCTTTTTTAGGATCCTTCTTAGGTCCTTACTGTATAGTGGTTTTATCTTTTTCTGTATCTGCTTCCTACTACTTTTAAACTTCTTTTTAAAATGTAGTCTCCTGTTTTCTCGTTCGGTAATTCTAATTTTGTTTAGTACATCGTCCGTGACTTTCTCTTCTATTTGATGCCATATTTTGGGGGCACGTTCATGCAAGAATTGGTTCATTGGTTTAAATTTAATTCTTTGGTGAAGTTCAATTGACAGGGTTCTTTCTAATCTGAAGGTATTTGTTATAAATCGGGTCGCTTTATTTTGGACCCTTTGGATTTGTAGCATTTTCGTCTTAGGTAGACTGTGAGTCAGTATAATGGGGTATGTCAGAATAGGGCGTAGATTGGATAAATACGGTTTCCTCTTATTGTTTTCGTAGATGTTCCTGAAGCTTTGCAGGGAGGAGAGGGTCATATTCGCGGCGTGTTTACCTCAATTTCTCATTTTTCCTTTGAATTCCCAATTAATTTCTCTCTCTTTCACAATCTCGATCGACCTTGCGAAGCGTGGCTTAAAAGCTTGTCTATTCGGAAGATTTTGTTGGTCTTCCGCGTAGCCGAGTGTTCTAAGGCTCGGTTTAATTAAGATCAAAGCGGTTGCTCGCTGTCTCAGTGTGCTTTGTTCGAATCCCACCCCAGTACATAATTTTTCGAATTAGGAAATAGCTTTTTCCGAAGAAAAAATTCTCCTGTTTTTCTGTTTCTTGCGGTATGCTAGATTTATTTCATTATACTTTCGCGCTCATGAAAGATATACATTCTATATTTGCCGCGTGTTTACCTCAATTTCTTCTTTGTCCTTTGAATTCCCAATTAATTTCTCCCTCTTTCACAATCCCGATCGACAACACTTAAGGATGGCCCATCCGTCGAGGAGGATAGGATCACCTGCTGGACCTGAAGTAGAGCAGTTGTCTAATTAGGCCATTATCTTAACCGCCCCATATAAATATATATATATATATATATATATATATATATATATATATATATATATATATATATATATATATATATATATATATATATATATATCATCATCACTAACTCTATAAATTAAGAAGGGGATTTTTTTGAGTATTTGAATAATAATTTCATCTTAGTTTTGTTATGACTTACGTTTTTTTTATCAAAGTAATTTCTAATAATTCTTTTATAATATCAAAAAACAAAATGGTGAAGTTCAGAAATAAATTTAAGTATCTAAATTTTGTGAATTTTTTAAAACCCAAAGAATTACAAATGGTGAAGTTCAGAAAATTGATTTTTATATATCTTCTTCTTCTATAACTCTATATTTTAGCAACGTGATATTTTGAAAGGGGGGAAATTTAGTTTAGAGTTTCTTTTTAAAATTATTATAATTGGCGAAGTTCAGAAAATTTATAAAAATTTAACCATGGCTGCTTTTTTTTTAATTATAAATTTTACGGAGGGCAAGCTCCCTCCGTAAGGTGGAGTGGCGAAGCCATTGCTTGGTTTTATTTATTATTTTAACATATAAATATGTTTAAATTTTAATATTAATCAACCAGGCAATGGATTCGCCACTCCCTTTCCCTACGGGGTAAGCTTGCGCTTCACTACTAAAATTACAATTTAAAATCTAAAAACAAGCAGCGATGGTTAAATTTCTGAACTCCGCCAATTATAATAATTTTAAAAAGGAAATCTAAACTAAATTTCTCCCCTTTCAAAATATCACGTTGCTAAAATATAGTTATAGAAGAAGGTATATAAAAATCAATTTTCTGAACTTCACCATTTGTAATGCTTTAGGTTTTAAAAAATTCACAAAATTTTGATACTTATATTTATTTCTGAACTTCACCATTTTGTTTTGTGATATTATAAAAGAATTATTAGAAATAACTTTGATACAAAAACATAAGTCATAACCAAACTAAAATGTAATTATTATTCAAATACTCAAAAAAATCCCCTTCTTAAATTATAAAGTTGTGGAAGAAGTCATTCCTAATCCTGGCCCACACAAGGTTGACAAAGGCTTTAAGCCCGTCGATGTTGCTCTGGCAGACCTTCCAGGCCTTGCCATTAATATGCGCCCACACCGCCCCATGTAGTCGATGGTCGATGGGAGTGAGGTCGGGCTACTGCGGCAGCCAAAAGTACTTGGAACAGAAGTTCATTTTCGACCCCAAATACTTTTTCATGGTGTTGGCCGTGTGGGCAGGGGCACTGTCCTGTTGAAAGTCTTAGTCCGCCTTCTTCTTGATCTTTCTCACCCATGGCAGGACGTTCGTGGCCAAGATGTCCTGTATTCTACCGCGGTGAACCTGTAACCGGCCGCAAACCACACCAGTGGTATCTTCTCGCCATTCGAAGCCATGATTCTGAGCATCATCTCCGAGACCTGGTGATTTGTCCTGGACACGTAGCGGACCTCCGAGACGTCCTGGGCAAAGCTTACCACGCGGGTGTTTGCTTCTTGATGACTGGATCGACCGTGAAATATTTTCAGCAGAAAAAAAATGAAAATTCAATTCCCCTGACTTCAAGTCGTTGAGCAGGCGCCGACAGCGCCCCCGCCGTTGTTCTCGAATGCGGTCGGTGAGCAGAGGCTTTCCACACACTTCAAACTCTTGCTGCCCTCCTCCTAGATATCCTTGGACACTGTCGCCACAGAGATGTTCTTTTTCTTCGCCAGCGCTGTCATTTTTAGTGTTTGGAGCACTTTCGAAATCCTCTCTCACAGCCAAACGGTGGACAACTTAAGGTCTACCTAAAAGATGTTGATCTTTGAGATCTTGCCTGCGCTTAATCCTCTCCGCGACTGTATACACGTTCATCCGGCTGACGTTGAGCCGCTTGGCGATGTCGGACTTGTTGTGGTCTGCACGCAGTAGAGCAGAGATCTCGATTCTTTTCACTTCCATCTCGGCACACCTACACACAATGAAAAAAAAGTTTTAATGACACTTGTTGGAAAAGTAGAACTTTAAGTTTGTTTGATGTAACTATTCCTATCAGACACGTAAACTTCTCGAAATATAAAAAAAACCCCGAGTATAACAGAACTTTTGCAAAACCTGGTAACGTGACATTCTTTGATGAATTAAATAAAAATAAATGTTGCAGATTTGTATCTTGGAAAGAGTGCATAGGGTGTTACGAAGCAATCTAGTTGGTGGTTAGAGAACGTCACCCATAATGAGTACATAAATAAGTGTATTCCTGCGCTGGACAATATTTTGAGCATTTGTTGTAATTAAATTTTATATACAAACAACTCGATATAGTATTTTAATTAAAATCACTAATGTACGTTTCATTGACAAGTGCAATACAAATCTATAGTCTTTTTTTTCAAATTCTATAGTATATGATGCTATAAATGTATATTTTCTTTCTTGCTCCACTATATAGATAAATCTATCTATTTATGTATCTAGCTACCTCTCTATCTGTCTGTCTGTCCATCTCTCTCTCTCTCCTCTGTTGAGCCCTCAAGCACTGCGTCGACAGAGACAGGCCACCCATCCGACGCCCCAGAGCTAGCTGCTGTTGGGGTTACTCAGGGCGTCAAAAAGAAAAAAAAGGAAGACGAAAAAAGGAAAGAAAAACGTAGAAACGGAAGAAAATTCGAAGAAGAAAAAGAAGAAGAAAAAGAACAAAAAAGTGGGGAAGAAAGAGAAATCGAAAGAGCCTCTACTGAAAGGGAAGCCTCTGTCCTCTGAACCCAAATGCGCGAGGGTCATCGTGATCGATTACTCCCAAGCGCGGGATCTACAACCCTTGCTAGCGGCCCGCCTTCGCACCAGTGTGAAGGTAAGCTACTTTTCAGGAAGGGGGAACGTAGAAATAAGGGTGGAGGCTGAGAAATCTCAGATCTCTGAGAACTCAGTAGTTGCCCTCATGGCAAGTGGCAACGATCTCTACCTACGAGAAGGTAAAGTATGCGCCAGGGGAAAGATTCTGACCACGGTTATGGGAGCAGTTGACAACTGTGGGCTAGTTAGATTTGTAGTTAAAGTCCCCAATGTACAGTCCGCGACGCGAAAATCTAGGCAACTTGATTTGAGAAGGGCAGATTTTGTAGGTCTCCGTGCAGGACTGGCTGATGTGAGATGGGACGGTGCGATAATGTTGAAGACTTTTGGAACAGTTTCAAAAGTATGTTCATGAGTCTTCAATCACAATTTATCCCTATGAAAAGCTTAAGTCGGTCTTCCGTTCAACCAAGGTGGTTCAATCGAGAAATTGGTTAACTTCTGAGGGAGAAGAGATCTGTGTACCGCCAGTCAAAGATTTCTGGTGACTTTGACGAGTACCGTAGGCTAGCAAGGAGAGTGAAGTCCACTATAAGGGCGGCGAAACGTGCCCAGGAGCTCCGAATGGCGAGACTGTGCAAACAGAATCCCAAGGAGTTCTTTCGTTATGTAAACAGCCGTAAACCAATCCGCCGCATGATTGGCCCTTTGTTAAACGAGGATGGTGCATTAAAGCTCTCAGATGCAGAAAATGCAAACCTCCTAAGCGACTACTTCTCTTCAGTGTTCACTGAAGAGCGTGGTTTCATCCCCCAGCCCATTGAGTCTCACCTGTATGATAAGCTGGAGGAAATGGACTTCACCCTAGCCGAAGTAGAGGAAAAAATCTCCGACTTAAAGACGACTAAGTTCCCTGGTACGGACGGGTTTCTCTCTAAAGTGTTGAAGGAAGTGCGTGGTGAAGTGGCACCACATCTGACCACAATCTTCAACACTTCGATCCGGACTGGACGCGTTCCTGGAGACTGGCGTGAGGCGGAGGTGACTCCGATTTTCAAAAAACGAGACCAAAACCAGCCGTCCAACTACCAACCTATCAGTTTAACTTCGTTAGTCGGTAAACTCATGGAAAGTAACATGGTGGACAATATAACGTCATATTTGGGGTCAAACTTGCTATTGAAGAGTTCCCAGCACGGCTTCCGAAGGCACCGGTCATGCCTAACAAACCTTGTAGAACTCTTCCACTTCGTTTTCAGTGAGCATGATCGGGATAAAGCGGTTGATGTTGTCTACCTAGACTTTCAAAAAGCCTTCGTTAAGGTACCACACCGCCGCCTTCTCCGTAAAGTGCGTGCACTGGGCATAGACAGAAATGTAGCAGGTTGGATAAAGAACTGGCTAAAGGCAGACGGCAACGGGTAGTGCTGAATGGACGAGCTTCTAAGTGGCCGCCCGTAACTAGCGGTGTTTCCCAAGGTTCTGTCCTGGTACCACAACTGTTCATCATCTATGTTAATGATATGGATGGTGACGTAGTTGCAAAAATTTCCAAATTTGCCGACGATACCAGACTTGGTATGAACGTTGCAAAGGAAGGAAATACTGCCCGGCTGTAGGAAGATCTTCGGAAGATTGGGGAGTGGTCGGACACGTGGCAAATGCCTTTTAATGTGATCAAATGCAAAGTGATGCATATCGGCCACCGAAACCCCCAATCTCATTACATCCTTAAGGGCACTGCTATTGAATCCACCGACACTGAGAAGGACTTGGGTGTAACTATAACTAGTGCTATCCAGTTCTCGAGGCAGTATATTGAGGCGGAGAAGAAAGCCCAAAGGATGCTAGGTTATATAAAGCGACAGTTTGGATATGGGAACAAGGAAATAGTACTCTGTCTGTACAATTCACTTGCCTGACCGCACCTGGAGTATGCAGTACAATTTTGGAGTCCTTCATTTCGAAATGACATCGCGAGATTGGAACGCGTGCAAGCCAGGGCAACCAAACTGATTCCCTCTATCAAACATAAAAGTTATGAAGCTAGATTTTGTGAATTAGATCTGTTCTCGTTGGAAACCCGTAGACTGCATGGTCAGCTCATCGAAGTTTTCAAAATACATCGAGGGTTTAACAATGTGGACTACAGGGATATTTTCAGCCTTAATCAGAGCAGAACAATAAATCACGGCTTTAAACTTGATCTGAAGCATTACAATCGCGATCTGTGTGGGATTTTTTCACGTACAGTATCTGCGGTAGCTGGAGCGCACTTCCGGTGGAGGTTGTCAACAGCAATTCTATTGACCAGTTCAAGTCCTCCCGTTTAGGGATGACGTAAGGCAATTGAGCGGGGATGTGCCCGCTCGACAGCTAGTCCAAAGGTACCCTCATTGAATGGACCGTAAGGTCTTCTATGGTACTTATTTTCCTTGTAGCGCTCTCTCTCTCTCTCTCTCTCTCTCTCTCTCTCTCTCTCTCTCTCTCTCTCTCTATATATATATATATATATATATATATATATATATATATATATATATATATATATATATGGTGCTGGAGATGACAACTCCCATCCATCGGGTCCCCAGGTTGCGGATCGGGGGAAGGCCTCTAGATATAGAGGTTAGTTGCGAATAAACTGAATAAGCAGCCCCGGACAAAATCACGAGTCGCCCTTTGGCAAGGCGTAGCGCTCGGTAGCCACCCTATACCAGGGTTACGGTATGGGCAGGTGGAGCTCATAGTCTTGTGTGACAATCCACCTAGGAGAGGGACAACTCCGAACTCAAACCCGGGCAGGTGGAGCTCGAAGTCTTGGTTGACAATCCGCCTAGGAGAGGGATAACTCTGAATCCAAACCCTCCACTGTCTTGTGGATAGACACTTCAGTCAAAGGCTAAGGGACCTCCCTGACAGAAAGGTGTTCTCATGCATTGGATTGTGCCATAGCCTCTGTACCATGGTCTTCCACTCTCTTGTGTTTGAGATCCCTGCCTAAGGGTACATTTAGGCATACTTTCCTATTTTTCATTCCTCCTCTTGTTTTACTCAAATGGTGTGTAGGGCAGGCTTAATAGATGAGCAAAGAGGCTCTGATGGCTTTTCAAGAGGTTGCCTTGGTCTATTCTTTTCTTTTCTCTTTTCTTTATTCTTTTTCATTCCAAAGTCATCATTACTGTCCTCCCTCAGTTGTTGTGGCGTCCTGAAGGGAATTTTGCCTTGCATGATGTGTCGGCTCCATCATGTTGACCAGTTTTTTTCCGACATATAATATTCAGTTAATGAAAGTTTTGCTATTGAATAATTTTGTACAAATTGTTGTTGTTGTTGTACAAATTGTTATTTTTGTTGAAGATCTTGTTGCTAATATTATTTTTTTAATATCGATTTTAATTTTATCAGGAGATATTGAGCTCAACCCTGGACCTGGTCATCCTCGTCAGATAAAATGTCGTCTACTCTATATTAATATTAGGGGCCTACATGCCAATATTAAAGACTTGACTGCTTCATCCAAGTCTCATGACATTTTACTCTGTTCAGAGACCCTGGTTTCAAATATGAGGCATGTCTCTGAACTACTTATACCAGGCTTCAAAAAACCAATTTTACTTAGGCGTGATGCCATTCCTAGGGCTAGAGGATTGGCAGTTTACATTAGGAATGGTTACTCTGCTTCAAAGACCTCCTATGCTTGTTCTTGCCATGAGATGCAAGTTATGAAAGTATGTGGTAAGCAAAATAATTTTTATCTTTTTTCTGTCTATCGCAATCCAGACTTAGATGATACTATTTTTGATTGTCTGCTCCTTGCCATGGCCAAGGTACAGGAAAATGACCGGAAAGCCTGCTTTGTATTTATGGGAGACCTCAATGCTCATCATAGGCAATGGCTGTCTTCTGTCTCCCCTACTGACTGTCATGGTATCAGGGCTTATGATTTTGCGTGTGAGTCGGGTTGTGAGCAAGTCATTAGGGAGCCTACCCATTCATCTGGGAACTGCCTTGACTTGGTTTTCACTGATTCCCCTGGAGTCGTTACAAGTGCTGTTGATCCTCCTGTGGGAACTTCTGACCACTGTGCAATTTCTATAACTATCTGTATTGAGCAATCTATTCCTAATATAGCTCATACAAGCAAAGTATTCATCAAATCTCAAGTAGACTGGTGCAATATATTAAATGATATCTCCCGGATCAACTGGCCACTAATATATAAGGAGGTTGAAGCAGTTCGTATTTTGAATGATAAAATTGTTTCAATTATTGATAGACATGTTCCATTCCGTATGATCAGATATCGCACTAAGGACAAAGCCTGGTTTAATGATGACTGTAAGAGGGCTCATATGCAGAAACAAGAAGCCTACAACCTGTGGAAGGGGAGTAGATCTGCCTTTCTATGGGATAATTATGTGCACTACAGAACAGCAGCTCAGAGGGTATATAATAATGCTGAAGTTGAATTCAATACTACCACAAAGGGAACTCTTCAGCGCACAGCAAATTCCCACAAATTCTGGACCACTCTCAAGTCTGCTCTTTTTGGGAATGATTCATCTATGCCACCCCTTCTTAAACCTGATGGTTCCATTACCCATAGTCCTGAAGAAAAGGCAACACTGTTGGCTGATGTTTTTGATAATAAACAAAGTAATGAGAATCTAACTCTACCTGACACTTGTTTCCCTGAACCAAGGTTAAACAAGATTGCTTTCCGTTCAAGTGAAGTAAAACAGTTACTTCTTGATCTGGATGCTTATGGTGGTACTGACCCAAATGGTATATTCCCTTTATTCTTTAAGAAAACTGCAGAGTATTTGGCTCCCAAGCTTTCCGTTATTCTTCGGAAGCTGGCGAGGAGTGGTAGTTTTTGCGAATGTTGGAGAATTGGTAACATCACTCCACTATGTAAAAGTGCAAGTGGTAGTTTTAACCCTACTGAATATAGGCCCATTTCTATAACTCCTGTTCTATCTAAGATTTTTGAACGTTTACTAGCTAAACGTTTAAGTACATTTGCCGAGCTTAATCGTCTGTTTCCCTTTTTACAGTTTGGATTTCGTAAGGGTCTGAGCACTTGTGATGCACTTCTCACAGTCTCCACCATTGTCCAAAAATCATTAGACTCTGGTCAAGAAGTTCGCTTAGTTGGCCTGGATTTCAGTGCCGCATTTGACCGTGTCAATCATAAGGCCCTGATATTTAAGTTGAAGCAGTTGGGAGTAGGTGGTGTATTTTTAAATATTATTGAACAATTTTTAACAAATCGACATCAAAAGGTTTATGTTGACAATAATTTTAGTGATGAGAGAGAGGTGCTATCTGGTGTACCACAAGGCAGTGTTCTTGGTCCTCTACTGTTTATTTTATATACCCATGATATGTGGTTTGGACTGGAAAATAGACTTATAGCCTATGCTGATGATGCTACTCTAATAGCCCCAGTCCCATCTCCTGAGTTGAGAGCATCGGTTGCAGAGTCTTTAAATAGAGATCTGGCTAAGATAAATGTTTGGTGCACTTCATGGGGCATGAAGTTAAATGCAAAGAAAACCCAGAGTATGATTGTTAGCAGATCCAGAACACTAGATCCTCTTCATCCAGATCTTTTAATAAATAACATTCCCATCTCCATATGTGATTCTTTTAAGTTGCTTGGAGTTATGCTTGACTCTAGGTTTACTTTTGAGAATCACATTCGATCTATTTCCTCCTCTATTGCTCAAAAAATTGGCATTTTGAGGAAATCTTACAAAGTATTTGGAGAGCAGACTGTTCTTAAAAATTGTTTTAATGCTTTTATTCTTCCGTGTTTTGAATATTGCGCCCCTGTTTGGAGTTCGGCAGCCAACTCTTATCTTAATTTATTAGATAAAAATTTGAGAGCAATAAAATTTTTAATTCCTGACCTCAAAGTTGATCTGTGGCACAGGCGAGCAATAAGCTCCTTATGCATCTTATATAAAATTTTTAACAATGCAGATCATCCACTGCATCACGATCTGCCCAATTTATATGCCCCTCAACGAGTTACCAGAGGTGTACTAAATGCCAATAGTAGGGCCTTTACGCCTATGAGATTCAACACAACACAGTTTTCAAGAAGTTTCATTCCTAACACAACTAAAATGTGGAATGAACTTCCTACTGTTGTTGTTGAGTCCTTGGAACTTCAGAAATTTAAAGTGGGTGCTAATACATTTTTAATTAACAGAAACTTATAACTTTAATATTTTATTCATTATCCACACATATATAATATTATAATATTTTTAACATTATAGCATTTAATTTTTTTTTTTTTTTTTTTTTTTTAATTTTCTATTTATTTATTATGTTTTTCTTAATCTTTGTTTCGTTTTTTCCATACCAGGTTTCTTTCCCCGCTGGGGCCCTTGGGCTTATAGCTATTTGCTCTTCCAGTTGGGGTTGTGGCTTGGAACTTTAATAATAATAATATATATATATATATATATCGTGGTAGACCATGTTGTATGCATGGTTTGTTGAATTCGACAGAATTGGTGGCCCTGTTGAACTTGTGCTACAGCTTTTTAACTTTTGCAAAGAATATTTTCAGAAAGCGAAAGGTGAGGAAAAATGTTGCTGGTGGCATTTCTTTATTAGCCAAGACTTCTTTCAACCCTTTCAAGAGTCATCTTCTGGGTAAACGATGAATAATTATTCTTTATTCATTAGAAAGTTGAAAGGCTAGGGACCCCCCCCATCCCCCCCACACACACTATCGCGGGTTGGGGTGCAAGTGAAAAAGAAGGAATTAAAATTTTATGAAAGTTAAATACAGTAGGAGGTATAAATTTTGATCATAGGTCGAGCTAGTCAATTTTTGAAAAAAAAAAATAACACTTACATTTTGGATAATTTAGTATTATTAAATTGATTATTTTATATATATCTTTAATGTACATTTGATTATTGAAATATTTTTACAAGGATAATTTACTTTGGTCAGTTTATACTATTTTCACTTTATTTCTTTAAAACTCGCTTTCTTCCCTATCTTTGACTCATTTTAGTCGTTACTTTTATTATTGTCACTTTTAATTTCCATTAATAATATTTTGATATATTTATGATTTATTTATAATTTGAACTATTTTCACTTTATTTCTAAAAAACTCGCTCTTTTTATTACATTTGACACTTCTATTACTGCCACTATTAATTTCTATTGTTATTATTAACGTTTAGGACACATGTTTATAATTTGAACTATTTACACTTTCTATTTACTGACGACACTTTTAGCATTTTTAGGCACTTTTATTTTTATATTAGTCACTTCAAAAGGGTCTTTCAATAAGGTCGCTCGATGTTTAAATGTAAATAAAACAGGTTGTGTGTGATATATGCACTCAATTTATTTAAATATTTTAAATTTGAAAGTACATTTTATGGCATTAAGTATGGAATATGACGTCGTTCAAATGTTCGCCGCAGTTTCGCTTGGTTAAACATATTCGGGAGGCCCAATTTTCGATGATTTTGTCGCATAAATCCGGCTGAATTTGCTGGATGGTGTTCGTTATGTTTACTTTAAGGACATCAACTGTTTTCGGATTATTCGCATAGACCTGCGATTTAAGGTATCCCCATAGAAAGTAGTCTAATGGCGTTAAATCGCATGATATCGGTGGCCAGTTGACGTCGCCGCCGCGCGAAATGATCCTGCTCTAAAATCGCTGGTGCAAAATGTCTATCGTGGCGTGCGCAGTGTGGCACGTAGCGCCCTCCTGTTGGAACCACATATCGTCAGTATCCATATCAGGCATATAATCCAGTTGAGGCAACAAGAAGTTGCTTATCATCGATCTGTAGGTCTCGCCGTTGACGGTTATGGCAATCCCATCTTTGTTCTCATAAAAATACGGACCGATGATTCCGTTAGACGAAAATCCGCATTAAACAGTGACTTTGTTGGGATGCAATTAGTGATAGTGTATCTCATGTGGATTATTTTCGTCCCAAATCCGACAATTTTGCTTGTTCACAAATCCATTTATCCAAAAATGGGCCTCGTCGCTAAAGATGATTTTTGCGCGGAACGTTTGTCGAACGGAGCACTGATTTTGATAATAACATTTGATAATTTGCACACGCTGTTCAACGCTATGACCTTCCATCGTGACTTGCCATATACTATTAAGTAGTTCACAGTGAGGGTGCCAGATGTCGCTTAAACAACATGGCCACTATCTCCTGACAAAACTCGAGCATCCTTGTTGAAAGACCCTTTACTTGTCGATTTCGGAAGTTTTTCGTCCACGATTAATGACCTTGTATACGGACATGTTGACGGTGTGGACGCATGAGTCTGGGATGAAGATTGCATCGTCCCACAACAGATCCTTAACTTTCTTTCAGAGAACCGATCCTCAAACGTCCACTTGTATTTCCACTTCCGAATGCTCTCGAGCAGAAGCCACTGGTTTCCTTTAGGGGGTACGCATACTGGTGATCCGAACACCTTGAGGGACAATTCCTCTTCGTCGAAGAAGAATCTTTGTTCAAGGACTTCCCTTTTGTTGGTAAGGGGACTCCTTCGAAGTGCTTAAACTTCATAGCTTCCCCTTCTTCTTCCTCTGTCTCAGGGGTCTTGTTCTACCTCTTCTTGTTGTAAGTTTTTCTTTTTCTTCTTCTTCTTTCCTCTTTGTTTCTTCTTCTTCTTTGAGTTTTTCTTGGGGATTTTATTAGTATTAGTTTCATCTTCGGCAGACTTCTTTTGCTGGATCGCTCGTTCTTCTTCGTGGGGAAGGTTAGTTAACTGAATCTTTAGGACATCTTGTGAGGTGGGGTTAGGTGGGAACCACAGCTTCTTGTTGGTCCCGTTCTTCTGTAGGAGGCGGTTTAGTTTCTTCTGGGAAGATCTGGGTAAATCTTGATTCTTGACGAAGTCGCGAGAAGATTGCTGTACAATTCTTCGTTAGTAAGAGTATAACAATTATTATTCATTTGGTCCAAACAAATTTCGAATTGATGTAAGTGTGTTTATATGCATAAGGGAAACAACGGGTGTGTGGATTGATAGATGAAAATCGACAGGTGGTGAAAAAAAGAAAGAAGTGTGGTAGGGTGCAAAGAGATGCTAGGCGCCTGGTGATCAGTCTTATCACTTTCATAAATATTATTGTTGTGTTTCCTTTGTTGTTTTCATTATAGTTTTTTGCGCATTTACTGTTGTTTTGTAATATATTACTTAAAATTTGTGCTTAGTTTTTATTGTATTTTAATGATTTTGTTCTATGTGTAATTCAGTGTTTTTCTGTTTTTTCTTGTATACTTTCTTCGCGTCACATTTGGTTTAATCGAGTCTTGTTCGTTGTACGTGGGTGAAAATCAGTGATTTTTCTTGAATCGATATTGTTATCTCTTGATCGGTTTATTGTCACATTTTTGGTGGTTTTTACATTCTCATCATGCTTAGAACGGCAATTCGTCTCCACCAGCCACTAAGTTAGAGGAGCTTGGAAATCTGGCGTGACATATAGTTCTCTTGTTCTGGTTAATCATTTGAATGATATCCTCATCCAGTTCCTGATTAACCAGTTCTCTCATTTTCCGAGTCCGTTCTTCTATGATTTTTATAATGTGTGTTATCCACGCTTCCCTGTGTAGCTCTTATTGGCGTCTTCTTTCCCGCCTACGTGTACCCTTAATTAGGTACACGCATATATTTTGCACTGTTTGTAGTCTCCTCTTTTGTGTTTCCGAGACAAAAGAAAGGGCGTAAGCGGAGTATAGCAACGTAGCTCTAACACGTAGAGTTCTAAACATATACAGAGTCCTGACTGTGACGGAGGTTTTATAAATTCTATCATCGACGTGCTTCCTTACCCGGATGAAGTAATTTTTATTCCGAGTACATTGCACTCCATGGCGTAGGGATAGCATTTACCCCCCACCCTGACATTTGCGAGTAGTCTCCTGCCAATGGGGACTACTTTAAATTTTTCTTGGTTCGTTCTAATCTTCCATTGTTCCTAGTAGTTGTTCAATCTTTCGATTTCTGCCGCTGTCATACGAGCTTGCCAAGGTGCATTCTACTATGGACAAGTGACGATCTTGCTGAAATCATCGGCTTATTGAATGTTGAGGCAAGAGGGGTACACAGGGGGTGGGACATCTGCAGTGTATATCGAGTAGAGAGTGGGGGACAGACACCCCTCCCCTGCGGGAGGCCCGCATTAAGCGGAAACTTCGGTCCGTCCATGCACCCTAAATTTACATACGCTGTTTTCTCCCGACGCCGAAGCGCACTTTGAAGAGCTCAAAGAGAAGCTCGTCTCCACCCCAATCTTAAAATAGCCGAACCCTCAAAAGATATTTGGCGTAAGGACAGATGCCTCCCGACTGGGTATTGGCTGCGTATTACTCCAATACGACGAGGACCAAGAACCCGATCCTATAAGCTATGCGAGTCGCCGACTGACGGCTCGCGAAAGGGCATACGCTGCGGTAGAACTGGAAGCTCTAGCGATTGTTTTGGGGATTGCAAAATTTAGAATAACAACAAGGAAAGAAGGTACCCTAGGAGACCTTACGGTCCATTCAAAGAGGGTACCTTTGGACTAGCAATTGAGCGGGCACAAGGCTGCTCAATTGTTTTGCGTCCCTAAACGGCCACTTTTCAAGACTTTGTCTAGTCTTGACTTGAACTGGTCAACCGATTCACTGTTGACAGCTTCCACTGGAAGTGCGTTCCACATACCGCAGATACTGTAAGTTAAAAAATTTCCCCACAGATTGCGGTTGTAACGCTTCAGTTCAAGTTTGAAGCCGTGATTGCGCGTTCTGTTCTCACTAAGTGTGAACATATCCCGGTAGTCAACATTGTCGAACCCTCGAAGTATTTTGAAAACTTCGATGAGCTGACCACGCAGTCTACGGGTTTCTAGCGAGAACACATCTAATTCCCTTAGTCTATCCTCATAACTTTTATGTCGGATAGAGGGAATCAGCTTGGTTGCCCTGGTTTGTACGCGTTCCAATCTCGCGATGTCCTTTCGCAATGAAGGACTCCAAAATTGTACGGCATACTCCAGGTGCGGTCGGACAAGTGAGTTGTACAGGCACAGTACAATTTCCTGGTTCCGATAACCAAATTGGCGCTTAATATATCTTGTAGGTCGTCCATTCCTCATAGAGACTGATCATAGACCGTTAGCCTACTTAAAAACTTGTAAAAACCGAAACGGCAGGCTAATGCGCTGGTCATTATTGCTAGCGGAGTACCGTTATGAAATCAGGTATCTAAAAGGGTCTGACAATGTACTCGCAGATAGCCTTTTGAGAAACCCAATTTCAGATAGCGATTAATAGTCAATTATTTATTTTTTTGTGTGTATCTCTTTGTATTAATAATTATTTCTTGCCTGTACTCCGTATATGTTTTGTTTTGTTTTGTTTATGGAAATTAGAGAAACTGACGTAGCAGTAGTATTTTGTAGCCATTAGATACTAAGGTAAATTCCTAACGGTTTTAATCAAATTACTGACTCACTTGTTCGAGTCGAGTAAGATAATTACAAATTTCCCCGGTGAAGTTAATTTTCACATTATTCCTTATTTCATGGCGGAATAATGTTCCTCGAAATAGGTAGGCGTTTGAGGGTATGGAACGTACATACTCGCATGCCGCCAGACAATCGTGGGAACAAAAGAAATTTGTCGTTTGAGTTGACCTTCGTCTCCTCTCCCCCCCCCTTTCCCCCAACTGGCGACAGGAAGTCTGACGAAAGAAGGCCTATCTCACAGAAAAGCCTAAATTCTATTTGCCTTCTTTATGATACCATGGAGATTGTCCAGAAGGCGCTGCGATAAGCGAATTGTCGTGAAAGGGATCTCTCTCTCTCGATTTCCCACAATCCACGGTATAAATAACATCGCCGTTCATCCCTCTAGAGCAGTGTCCCAAACCAACTCGCGTAACGCGTATCTCTCACGTTGAACGAGAGTCGTTGCCGAAACGTATCGACTGTCACCGCGCCGCCGAGACAACTTGGTCGCTGTTTCAAAGTGTTCCTGACGTAAATCCCGCCCCGCAGAGTCTGTGACTAGAAGAATACGCTCTGTTGCTCAACGTAACTTGAGAAAGAAAAGGAACATCCAAATAGTTACTGGAAGTTACTATTTGTTAGTGTCACATCCAGTTAGGAGTGAACTAACCGGAACTGCAGCCAGCAGCCCCGAACCCGTCGTCTTATCCCCCCTCTCCCCGAGAACTCGTGTTAACGCCACCCGAATCACCCCGTCTGGACCTGAGTAGTCGTCTCTCCAATCCATCACAATTAATGGTAATCTGTAAACCCAGTGTCCCTCTATTCTTAAATTACCTATTTAATTATCCATGATTGATACTCCCATTGAGTCATTATAAATCTAGACGCTTAACGTCAGTGTTTAATATTTAATCTGTAATTTTGCCCGTTTAACTATTGCTAATTATTATATTTGTGTAAAGTAAAGTTTATTTTTTGTACGTGTGTTTATTTGTGGCTCCTCCTTTTTGACGTACCCTTGGCAAGACTTTAATTAAGAAGCCCTTCGGCTAATTTACTCAACCTGTATTATGCACTCTTAGAATTCAACAATCACAAACCTCCCCCCCCCCCTCAGTAACAAGTGGGACTTTTATAGTGAGAATCCTGGCTACGGGACAACCCACCTCTAACCAGCTTTCGCACGTTCAGTAGGAATTAAAGCATATATATATATATATATATATATATATATATATATATATATATATATATATATATATATATATATATATATATGATCGTAGATTGAGTCATAGGGTCAATACCAACTACTTAAACAAAAGAGGTGTGTCCAGATCAAGGACTAGAATAATTATTGACCAGACTATGAGCAATTCTACGACAGAGACCTACATCAATAAATAGATATAGACCCAATCAATGCAGTTCTACATAAAAGAGCGGGAAAGGTGTGGGAAAGATTGGGGAGGATAATCGACGAGGAGGAGAAAAGAGAAATAGACACACCTCTAGAATACAGAACAACCAATACGGAATATTTTAGAAGTTGGAAACCACTCGAAGAACATGAACCAATATTCAGATAAAGTTAAAATAATGTACATATATTAAATAAATTAACAGTTAATCTTCAAATAGATAAAACAAAACAAAAATATAATAGAGGCGTGGGAGCCTCCACCAACAAATACTAACTAAAGAAGAGGAAACATCGGGAAGGAAGATACTCAAGAGAAAGCTGGTCACCCAGCAACTATAAACAACACTCACCATTTTAATTTTCACCACTTTACCTAAGCATCTATCCACTCTACTTTTATTCTATACTTTTTTCTATCTTTATTAAGACGTAAGACGTAAGATTTGTTTGAACCAATGACATGTGAGAAAATTGATAAAGATTGAGTAATGTTTAGATCGGCTAACTACAAGCAAATGCAAAAAATAATTGATCGGAAAAGGAGGAGGATAGAGATGACAAAATAAGCAGTAGAAGTGAAACCTCCTGCAACGAAACAAAAACGAAAGGACAACAAAAAGAACGGAAGAGCAGGGCCGGCTACAACTGATTCCTCGGAGTCCTCAGACTCATCGGACTCAAAAGCCGCTCTCCAAATCAAGAAATCAACCAAGGGGAAAAAAGGAAAGCACAAAAAAGCTGGATGCAGCTAAAATAAACCTCTCCATCTACGCATGCGAGCAGTTTATCTTCCCTAAGGATATGGATCCCATAAAAATCTTCCAAGGTATTAAGATAAAAGTTTTTAAATAGGAATTCGATTCTGCAATTGAGGAGAAAGTAGTCAGAGAAACCTTGCTCCGCGATAACATTTCTCTATACGGGCACACGTGTGAGCAGGTTTCCAACGCCGAATTCAGAAAGAAGGAATGAAACAGGAAGAAAAGAACTTCAATCTAGAAACACTAAAAGGAAAACATGGAAAGAGAAAGCAACAGAATGAGGATTCTGACACTAAACGTTGACGGATAGGAGGGGAAAGCAACGGAATAGGAAACATATTCCGGGTGCTAGACCCAGACATCATACTCATAACAGAGCACGGTATTGAAACATCTGGTCAAATTAAAATACCGGCTACAGAGTGCTCATGAAAAATCATTCACTGGAACGATTTGGTGGTGCTGCTATAGCTGTCAGTCTGGATATCTCGTTCAGGAGCCTTCCGGAGCTGGAAGAGTCATTTGTGGTGATAGAACTCCACACATTGGATGGTAACCTCGTGATAGCCATAGCTTATCAACCTCCTCATCGAGCCTATCTGCCCGTAAACAACTTTTGCGCGCTGTCTGGGCATCGCAGAAGGGTGTCCTTAGGGGGTGGCCTCAATACCAGATGCCGAACGGCGGACTATGGTAGAACCAACGAAAGAGGCCAAAACCTTGAAATGATTATGGGAAGAAAAAACATACACAAAATAGGGTCGGATTTTATGACCTATATCACTTCCATATCAGCTACAAAACCTGACATAATCTTAACAAATGACGGTTTTCCCTTCAACTACCATAGCGAGCCAGATCCAGCAGTCCCCAGTGATCACATAGTGATCCTTACCATCATTTCATTTCCGCCAATCTAGCTACCAGTCACTCTCCGCAAAAACTACGCCAACTTTTAACGTTACAAAAGATAATTCATTCAATATGCTCCAGCTGACCGAAGCGGCGCAACCATGTAGGAAATATTCTAGAAGCAGACACGAGTGTTTACCCAAGACAGATATAAAACAGAATAGATGACAGATATCGCTCGTGTACACAAAGGAGGTGTATGAAGAGACAAGACGGGAAAGTCCAAACCGGGAAAGAAAATTGCTACTATAGCGCCTAAGCGCTGAGCTAGAGGAGGATATTAATCTCCAACAAGCGGAAATATGGAACAACCTAATAGCCAGAGTTGATAGTGAGCTGAACCCGGCTAAATTCTTGCATCGAATCAAAAAGTTAAAAGGACTACCAGGAAAAGTGAAGGCTCGAATTAAAGAGAACCGGGATTATATAGAGGATCCGGCGGTCCTGGAAGAAAGGTTTAGAACTTACTGGATAAATGTCTTCAGAATCGCTCTAGAAGACAATGAAGAGTTCAACCAGGAATTCGAAGGCCAACTGATCGAGGATCTGAATCAGATAATACATCAAATGCACCCACATCACCAAGTTGACGAAGAAAAAGAGATGACGGGCTAAGTTCGTCCCATAACACCTGGGAACCAGGCTGAACAGACATTACTAAATGCAACTTGGTAAATGCCCCACAGCAAATCATCCAGGGAATCACAAACATCTTCAATGCTTCCCTAAATACTGGTTACTTCCCAGACGGTTTACAGGTTGCTAAAATAATCTTTATACCTAAAGGAGGTAAACCCTCTGATCAACTGTTCAATTAGAGGCCAATCTCACTGTTTGAGTTCGTGGTGAAGATCTACGAGAGAGTCCTGGAAACCCGGCTTTAATACCAACTAGCCGAGCAAAGAACTCACAACCCTCAGCAGCACGGGTTCTGCAGGAGACGGGGAACGGAAAAGGCCCTCGCCCTCCTAACAGAAAAACTCACGTCATTCCAAGCTGAGCGGAAGTACGTAGGTACGGTGCTGCGAGATGTACAAAAGGCCTTCGATAAAGTTTGGCTGAGGGGTCTAGAATTTAAGATCCTGAACCTTTAACTGAATCCAATCCTGGACAGGGTTCTTTGTGATTATATCATACGGAAGAGAGACCAAATCTCGATCGAGGGCTACACTGGACCTTTATTCGAACTCGAAGCGGGAATTCCACAAGGTAGCTGTCTGAGTCCGTTGTTGTACCTCAGGCCGACTATAGACTTCCCTGCCCCAGTGCGGGGCGATGCGATGTATCTGCTGTTTGCAGACAACATCACACAAATCGTCCCAAGTTCCTTCAGGAACGCTGGAGTTCAAACAAGGTAGACAGCTGCCCAGTTCGAAAACATCAACAGATTTGAAAAAAAGGTGGAAAATTAGGACGAACCCCCAGAAATTCTAAATAATTCCAACGAACCGCTAGAAAGTAGACGACGTCATCGTTAACGAGGACTTCTACCCATGCTTTAACGAGGGAAAAGTCCTGGGCTTACGACTTAGCAAAACTGGTTATAAGGCCCACATTAAACAACACAATCTCCCTAGCCAAAAGAGAGTTGATGAAACTTTACAGGTTCTGAAGCCTCAATGTGCCGAATAAAAGTAAGCTGTACACTGCCTTGGGACGCTCCGTCCTAGTGTACTCGGCGGTGGTTAAGCAGATGGCCAGCTGTGTCTCTCACAGGACGATGCTAAGGGTATAGAACAAAGCCACACTGCTTATAACTGGAGCGGGAAGGATCGAACATATTAGGCAAACAGTCCTGAACGAAAGAGCGGGACTGAAGCCATTAATATAGAGGTCCAGAGGATAAGGAGAAAGACATGGGAAAAAGTGGAGGAAGAAATACTCCCTACAATTAATAACAATGTTGCCATACGGCAACAGAGGCAGCGCACAGTCGGGAAAAAATACAATTCGATAGTGGAAGAAACTGCAAGAGAAGACATAGAGAAATTTATACATAACAACAATGCAAGGAACAAGAGACAAAATCAGGACATTAAAACCAAAGAAGGAAAACAATAACGAAAGAGGCGAACTAAAGCAAAAACAAAATAACTTAAACAAGAGAGGGCAAGTGTCCAAGAATAATAACATAACAAGAGAAATGCAAATAAAAGAGGCGAAGTGCACAATTTAAGAAGGAACTAAAACAAAAATAAATAAATAAGAAAAGTGATAATAAACAACAAAAGATAAAAAAAACGTAAATAAAAAGAGGCGAAGTGCCCAAGTTAAAAAGAAACAAAAACAAAAATAAGAAAAAATAGAAATAAACAACAAAAGATAAAAAGCATGAATAAAAAGAGGCAAAGTGCCCAACGGAAATAATATAAACAAACAAAAATTGATAGAAGAATAAGTTAGATAGATACGAGTATATGACTTGAAAGGCTTGAAAGCCTCTACTAAGGAACCAAACATAAAAGTGAAATAAAATGCAAACCTAAGGTAGAATTTGAACGTCCTGGACTGTCATCACAAGTCTTGACGGAGGAGAGAAAATACCATAACATGAAAGAGAAAAACGCTAGGGATGCCTTCAACACCAGAGGAACCTTCAAACCTAATTCACCCCTATGAAATCTACCACACATTTCATCACTTGCTACATCAAATCAAATCAAATCAGGAAGAAGGAGGGCTATGATGCAATGCGGCCGGTATTAAGACCGCGTGTGGTGGGTAAACTAATATCTGGTTGGTGATGGATGTTTATGTGGGGTGTTAGCTTCCATATTAGGACGGCTTCAGCCACGCCTAGTTGTCGTCAATCACTCTCCCGGAGAATGATGATTGTATTTCTATTTAGCATTTTTTGGGCGAGAGTCGTCCGATGCTCTGTGGTGTATCGTTTGATGACCCCGTCTTGGAAGTGCGCTATTAGCCGCCGAGACAGGGTCGTCGATTTGATCCTAAGGCAACGTCGGTGACCTGCAGAGCGTCTAACAAAGCTTCTGTCATCAGATTAAATTAAACTAAATTTACTTTCCTCGCTGAAATGCATTCTCTCCCAATCTTCACCCCTCCAATTAGCATTGGCTTCAGCATATTCTACTCTCACCTTCTGGTTCTTCGTACTGATGATTGGATGGGTTGCTAGAGAAAGAACTTTTAATCCAAAAGCATCGAGGTGAGGGAACTGTGAAACGGCTCACTTCTTTGTCACTATTGGTATTAATTTTTTGAGAAATTCCTGCTGCAGTCCCGAAGGGATCCTTCATAGAAAAGCGCCTAATAGCTGTCTTCTCAGAAGATGGTTATGCTGGCTCAACCGAGCTTTTCAGGAGATTTATAGGTTTTGTTTTATTGTATAACCTCAGAAAGCGCGAAATCACACTCTAAGACCTTCTTAACTCTCTTAGAATGGTAAAAAGTGTCCTCCCCGAAGTTTTAGAGTGAACAATTCTCTGACGGAACTAGGATTCACTTTCACGTGTGATGGCATATCTGGAAATTGAGTAAGACAACAATGGTGGTTGTAAAGTTCTTACCTACTGAGCAAAATGTTGGCAGATGAATTTAAGAAACTTCTAGAATGTTCCTGAGAAAAATCATTCTATTATTTTGAACGTTACAACATTTTATTTTGTTAGTTTATTTAATAGAATTTCCTGAAAATACGATTGTATTATGAAATCTTCATAAAATATATTAAATGTATGCCTCTATGTACCATGAAAATTTTATTTACCTACTCAACATATTTTTGAAATCATTTTAATAAAAGAAAATCGTCTTCCTTAAAGCCTTCGGAAGGAGAGAATGCTTATTTTAAGTTCTCGTGTATGTAAGAAGAGCTCCTTCCGAGGGTTTTAAGGAACACTGTGTTTGCCGCCAAAAATAACCTTTAAACCGCATATATATATATATATATATATATATATATATATATATATATATATATATATATATATATATATATACTTTAAAGGATGAAGGAAAGGACGTATAACGGGAAGTTCATTTCGTTCAGGTTGAGCAAATGTTATATGCGCGAAATATTAGTGCTTTTATTGCACTGAATTTGTAAGAAAAATCGCAGAAGCTGAAGAAGTGGAAGCCTTGACCACTGAAGGTTGGTTTTCGAAAAACTTTGGTTTGGAATCCGGTGGAAGAATGGGAAATGTTTATATCAAGAAAGGACAGTAAACAAGGGAGCTCTTTTTCGCAGGTAGAGTGGATATTGGGACGTATGTGGTTGGCAAGTTGTAGAAATTTATCACAGGAGTCTACGAACTCCAGTGATACATACTTCCTGTTCAACTCCGAAGACTATATAAATTCCCAGATAAATTTTTTTATAACGAGTACACCTAATTTCTGCTTTTTCTCTCTATCTCGCTCTCTTTCTATCCCTCTGTTTGAAGCGAACGCAAACAAATAAACACTTATCCACCTAAATATAAAAGCCCCTCCAGCGATAAACCAGATTCGTAAAAGATGGTCACTCTCATTTTATTAAACAGATATTAATTTAGTTTCATTGAGAGACAAACACTATTATTATCCAGTCAGCTTCAGTTTGCTTAAATTTAAATCATTACATGGATAGATTTTTTACTCACAAAGGATCTGCTCTTGTATGTAAAGATACCCGTTATATAATTTTCAGGATATGGGTTTTTTAAACCAAAAATTCTCAAAAGAAATTACGACAATATTAAAGCAATTCTTTTACCACTTATCTGCCATCCCATATAAATTCTTTGATAATGAGTACACCTAATTTCTGCTTTTTATCTCTGTCTCTGTCTCTGTCTCTCTCTTTCTATCCCTCTCTTTCAAGCAAACACAAACAAATAAACACTTATCTACCTTAAGAAAAAAGCTCCTCTAGCGAGAAACTAGATTCGTGAAAGATGGTCACTCTCATTTTATTAAACATATATTAATTTAGTTTCATTGAGAGACAAAGACTATTATCTAGTCAGCTTCATTTTGCTTAAATTTAAATTATTTCATGGATAGATTCTTGACTCACTAAGAATCTGCTCCTTCATCATCGACTGTCTTAAGTTTATCAATTACTCGCTTAAATAAAGTTTCAAATAGTTATTTTTACAATTTTTTTATAAATCCAGATACGATTTTATTTGGTGATCACCCTCAGAAACGAAACATGAATCCCGAAATTGGATTCATAGGTAAGACAAGAATCTTTTTCATATGGAACTAGTGACCCTGCCAACCAAAGATCAGAACGAAAAGCACAGGTAAAGCCGAATTCCAGACCCGCCCTACAAAAAAAGGAATAAGAGGATAGATATGGGCTCAAATTTACTTGTGTTTATCGTTTTACCGCAATTTAGGGTTCTCCATCTGTCTAGTGTCCCCATTTAATCTTTTGGCTGTGTTCACTTAACGGGAAGACCACTCTAGCAGAGGAGAGAAAGCGAGTAAAAGGATTCGGGAAAAGTTATCGCAGGGGCCCCGTCCCGTTTTTCAGGTTGATGGGACTGCATTTTCGGACCCTGCCTCCGTGGCGGAATCCTCTTCGCAACCACTTTCTCCACATTCTCTAGCCGGGATGCATCTCCACTATCATTCAATGCAGGTTGTTATGTCGCAGAAGCCCGTGAAATGGATTTCTCCTCCAGAGGCGGAGAACACTTCCTACGTGCACACCGCCCCTGGTGCGAACGATGTCCCGTACACTATGCTTCGACACTCAACATATGGGTGGGCAAGACATGGCTTTCCTGTTAGATTTGTTCAACAGAATCTGGACTGAGCGTATCCTCACAGACTCCTGGGGAATTGCTCCTAAGAGATCAATATACCCCGGCTGATTTCTGCCAGTCCCTCTAACCTCTTGCGTGTGAAAGTTGATGTAGAAATTGGTAAATGTTAGATTAGCCTTCTTCCTGGACAGTGGATACCACCTTTTTTCCGCACAGTGCAGCTTCCGCATGTTCCACTCCACGTTGAATAATCTGCTCCGACTGGAAAATGCCGTCTGTGAGACTATTCTCTTCAGACGGCACTCTGCCATGGTGTTTTTCGATCTGGAGAAGGCCTATGATACCGCATGGCGATACGGTAACATGGAAACTCTCCACACGATGGGGTGAGGGGGACGTCTCTCAATCTTTATTTCTGAATTTCTGCGAGATTGTCGATTCCGCGTATGGGTGGGAATGGGGGTAGGGGTGCTCTCCTACTAAATAGGGCAGGAAGAGGGTGTCCCACAGGGAAGTCTCTTTAATGTCACACTCTTTGCCCTGGGCATCAATGGCATCTCCTCGATGCTACTGGAAGATGTTCTCACTACGCTCTATCGTGATAACCTTTCTATCTTTTTTGGTACTGCCCAAATTCCTACTCTGGACCATCGACTCCAACAGGCAATGAACCTCCTCTCGCCATGCTTAAGTGCACATGTTTCGGTTTTCATTGCCCCAGACAAGGGTGATATACTTCTGAACCGGACTGGTTTTTAAATTAGTTTCGCCTTGAAGTGATGGATTCGCACCGTTTCTTTGGTCTAGTTTTTGACCAGCGCCTCACCTGGGAGGCTCATATTCACAGCCCTATGGTCTCCTATACCCGCGCCTTGAAATTCTTCGTTTCGTGACGTTTAACAGTCAGGGTGCTGATAGGGCTACTGCCTTACTTTTCTATCGATCAATTATCCGTTCGAAGTTTGACTACAGATGCGAGTTTTATGCATCCACCACCGAGCGTGTATTGCAGAAGGTCGACTCGATCCACAACACCGGACTCCGCTTACGGGCCGGTGCTTTCCGCACGTCCCCCATTGAAAGCCTACTTTTCGATGCTGGAAAGATGCCACTCGCTGAGAGCTTGGTATAGTTCTACGGGATGGAGTCTCTCCTGGTTCTGACTAGGATGACACCTTGGAGTGGAGAGTGGCACCTTTGAAAATTTGTCGCCACGCCTCTGCTCCCAAACTTTCTATAGTGCTGGGTGTCGTAGAATGCCCCCCTTTTTGTTTTAAGAGTGCTAATATGGATATCTTAAAGAAGAAAGCCGTTTGAAACATGTAAGGATATAGAGAAACGCACAATAATTCCCAAAATAAACTTATATTTTTAACTTTAACAATTGAATACACAAACTTTATACATTTACCACAGCAATACTCCGAATATTATCATACACAAGAATTAATTGAATTAGTTTGACCCTCTAAAATTGGTTAATTTCGCTACACACCTCAATAATATAAGATTTAGGCCTACGGACTCTACTGGAGTTTAAATACATCAGGAATGTTATTGTCTCACGACGCGTGCCACCCGGCCAGATGTAGTTGGGCGGGATCACGAGGCCCTTTAGGCGAGGGTAGCAGCTGGGGGGTCCACACGGTATTCAGCAAGGGGGGGGAGTTATTCAAGGACGAGAACAATTACGGTGCTTTATGCGGCACCAAGGTAGTTGTGGTCTCTCTGGCGAGAGTGAGTCGAACTTGGTTCTTAAACCAAGTTAATTTGGAGTGCGGTGTGACCACCGAGTAACGAGCTCGAGGGGGAGCTTTTTCTCCTTCGTTACTTAATTCCTCATGGGCGAGGGCTGAACTCGGGGAAGGTCTTCTTCAAGGGCGAGGATAATGGAGGGGGGTTTCTCTGGCGAGAATAAGTTGAACTTGAAGGTTAGTTTGGTAACCAGGAATTAGCTCGAGGATGAGCTTCTTCTTAGTTCCAGTCTTCCTCAAGGGCGAGGATAACGGAGGGGGGTTTCTCTGACGAGAATAAGTTGAACTTGGTTCCTCAACCAAGTTAACTTATGAGTTCGGTGTGGCCACCGAGTAACGGGCTCGAGGGGGGAGCCTTTTCCTGCTTCTTTCCTGAATTCCTTAAGGACGAGGAATACCCCTGGTGTTTAAGATGCACCAGGATATGAGGTGTCTCTCTGACGAGAGTAAGTTGAACTTAACAAAGCTAACTTAGCGTTCGGTTTGATAACCAGGGACTAGCTCGAGGATGAGCTGCTTCTTAGCCCCTTAAGGTAGGTAGCCCTGCCTCTCTTGCAGGGTACTTCTTGGTCTGGCGAGCCAAGTAAACTACCAATCCAGTCTAGGTAGCCCGGCGTCTTAATTCCGAGGACTTCGTCCCCTGGAGACTGACGTATTCTACCCCGACTTTCCTCAGTGTTCCTCATTTATACCTTGTCACCCCACTGGGGGAGTGGTAAGAGGGGGAGGGGCTTGAGGACGGCCCCAGGAGGGTTCTTATGCCAAACGGTTTTTCTCACCAAGTCTTAAATCGGCTCCTCATTAGCCTTCGAGCTTGGGAGAAACACATCTCCAATTTCTTACTTGGCATGAAATTGAATCTCACTCTCCTGGGGGAGATCTTGCATTTTAACCATTAGGTCTCTCATAGCGCCGAGTGGTGCGGCGCTGCGGTTACGCGCTTGACCCGACGGAGCCTGGGGTAATCACTCCGTGACTCCACCGTGAGAGAACGGGGGGGAGGGTGACGATTCCCCTACACTGGGAGTATTGCTTTCGACCATTTTTGAGCACAATTCGTTTCGCGCTGGATCCGTACCAGTGTATACGGATGGCTCTAAGTATCAGAAAAGGGGGCGGTTTCTACGCCGTATCAGCTCTTTTTCAAGTCAACGGGGCTCTGCCAGGAGCTGCGTCTGTCTTCACGGCCAAGCTGGTTGTAATACACCGCTCGTTACATGAGATAACGCGACGTGCCCACTTCAGAGACCGAATTATGATCAATAGCGACTGACGAAGCGTCATGAGTGCTCCCGGGGCATTGAAATCTCCACATATCCAAATTCCCGATCTCAGTGATGCCACAGTTTCCGCGAGCTGAGAAGATGTCTAGATTGTCTTCTGCTGGGTTCCTGGACAAGAGGGAATTGCGGGCAATGAACGCGCCGATGAAGGCGCCAAAAAGTCCGCGATGACTAGGCGACCAGACCAGTTTTTCGCTCTTCCTCACAACAATATATGCAGGAACATGGGTGCCCTCCGGGCTGCCCCGCAAAGAAGATGGGAGACGGTCGAGGAGAACTTAAAGTTGCGTGCCATTGCACCGCGACTGTTCTCACGGACCTCCCCCCCCCCTCAAATGCCGCGACGGTTTCAGGCCGCTTTCTGTCTTTTTCGAATTGGGTACACTTGTGGGACGCACTGCCATTTGATGGAGCGCTTGCCTGTACCTTATCCTGACGACTGCATTGTCCCACAGACTGTTCGGCACATTTTTGTTGAATGTCCCAGTCTAGGTGATCTTTGCGCACGTTACCTATCCCAATACCCGGACAAGCGCGATTGCTGAGGCTTATCCCTTGTACTCGTGACGGGTTCGTTTACACAGACTTGTTGACTATATGACTTCATGAAGAAGGTTGGTCCCTCAATTTTTTTTTATTCTCATCGTCGCATTTTTTTTGCGCCGGGGGAGGCGGGCCTACCCCTAACGCCGAAAAGCGCTTCTTTTTTGTTTCTTAACCTTTTTTTCTGTTTTTATCTTTGTTATTTATTTTTTGCGTGTTTTTACTTGTTTTTTTTTAATCTAGCCTAGTATTAGGCTCTAGTGTGATTACAGCGACTTTTGCCCTAGTCGCCAGATGGGCTCCTAAAAAAAAAATAACGTATTTAAACAAAGACTTTTCTCATACAGATATGAGAATTCCACGTTTTTTGTTTCATTATGTTCGAGCACACTATTAGTTTAGACACTTTTATTACCATCTTTAATGTCCTTTACTTGCAGCTTTGGGTTTGTGTTCGTTTTAAGTCTCTGGAAATCTTCAGCGTGATAAATGGCCATTAATGTGACGGGCGCCATAGTTATAAGCATCTTTTACGTGGCCATATTTTTGGTTGGAATTTGGGCTGCTTGGCATCGAAGGAAGGTGATATCAGATACCAATGATGCAATCTTGGCAGGGCGATCGATTGGATGTTTTGTCGGCTTGATGACCCTTACTGGTAAGTCTTTGAGAGTCATAAAAGCGGAACCCTACAAACTCCCTATGAGTTTGCACTATTCGAACTTTCGAGAAATAAACATGAACATATTTTAATGGGTATAAGGTTCGTTATAGAAGGCAGAGGGTTTGAGAAAGTGACATGACCTCACAATGGTTTTCCTCTTTGAAAAATAATCGTAAGCCCTTTGAAGTATGTTCGTATGACATTCGTTTTGACGTTTCAGCAACATGGGTTGGTGGAGGCTACATAAATGGCTCCGCAGAAATCATGTATACCTCAGGATTGTTATGGTGTCAAGCTCCGTTTGGTTACTCTCTCAGCTTAGCCTTTGGTAAGATATTGATTTAGATCAGTTATATCGCCTAAAGTTATTTCATGTTCAATGATATTTCACTGAGTAAACTTGCGAATGCTTATCTTTAATGTGATGTGAACGCCTATCTTCGATGTGATGCCGTATCTATGCAGCATCCAGTAAAGTCCGCTCAAGGGTAAATTTTAGTCATACCCAGAATGGCTATTAGCGTGGTTCAGGGTGTATGTAAATATTTTTTTGTCTTAAGTATCTTTGTAGTGATTTACGTGAGGTTTATTCAAAAGCATAAAGTAATAAGTCTATTAGTCTGTAGAACCTTCTGTTCACGCTGGTGATTCAAGAGAAAAACCTCAACAATATTAGAACAGAATTTTAATCTAGGCGTAGGGCTAGTTTTGAGACTTCTTGCCTCAACTCTCCGTTCAGCATTGAATATTGGGAACCACCAGCACTACTTTTATACAAAACCAATGCCAAGGGGAGGGAACAATAATATCATTAAAATAAAAAAGAGAAAAAATACATAAATTCTTAATTCTTTTGGAAAAAGAGTTCAAGTTAAGATGAACTGCATGATATTTGTCTGTGAGGATATTATTAATCTGCTTCGAGAGGTGCTAAGGTTAAAGCTTCCTGGGGATAAATTGAAGATGGAAAGAGAATCAATTTGAACTGACTAGATCTTTAGCTTCCTAATATTTTCATTTGGGCAATATAAAAGTTTAGCTTCATCTCGGTCTCTTGGATGTTTTTTTATAAATGAAATCTGATTAAAGAGGACAATGGAAGTGTTTACGCTTGCATATTATATATGTGTGTTCCTACTCGTATCTGCATTTTTCCATGTTTCTGCTGGTTTGATCAATATAGGATTAATTGTAATTTTTGAAAAGTACTTTGTAGACATCTTTAGATATCTGTGAGGAGGATGGGTTTTTACTAGTTCATTTTTTAATGTGCCTTAGTAGCTTAGTACCTTAGTGTTAGTATTTTCACAAGTGTTTAGGTCTTTTAATTTGAAGTTGTAAAGCAAGGTCATGTAGCGGTAGTTGGTGTTAATTGGTATTTGTACTGGTTGTCTATTTGTAGCGAAGGTAAGAAAAAATTACAATGAACTCTGTTAACAGTGAACTCACCAACGTATAGGGCCGCCTCACATAAACGTAGCAAGATAACCTTGATAATCATGAACATACTCGCAGCCCTTTATTTATTTCACCCATTTTACACTCCTGAATAGTAAACTGAATATGTAAACTAGGTTGATTACTGAATCGTAGGAATTCGAGTTAAAAAGGGAATAGTGAAGTTTGTTCCCTCGTAAGTAGGCACGATTGGGACAAAAAGAGCATTGGCGTGGAGAGTTAATCCGATGAGGACACGTTATGGGGGAATGAAATCTTCTAATGCGAAGAAGTACAAGCGGCGAGCAAGAAAGTGACTCGATAGACGAGGTCGGCTTCTATATCAAGTCTCAATATGCGATGGGTGGATCGAGCAAAGAGACTAGAAAATGCGATTGGTGTCTGGGACTGGTAAGTGGCGATTGGCCAAAATGGAATCGAGTGGGGAGAATGAACTTCGTTTGTCTTAATTCGTAAGTGATGTTGTATGGACGAATCTAGCAAATAAGCTCAGTGGAATGCCGGCTTGAAGTTTGAGAGTGAATTCTGATTTTATTTGAAAAATGCAAAAAGCAATCTTTGAAGCATCGATCAGACGATTTTTATTTAAACAATAATTATATCTAAATAATGTCGCGTTACAGTTGTTTAATAAATTTCTCACGCATAGTTTTCAATGCGGACAGTCATACGTAACTAATTTACTGGATTTTTTTCACGAAATGATTACATGGCTCGACTATAACAATGCTGTAGATATAGTTTATCCGGATTTCAAAAAGGCTTTTGACATTGCTTCATATAAAAGACCTAATAAAGCTAAAAACAACGGAATAGAGTGAGTAGTAGTGGGGCCCATTCACCGTAATATAACCAACGTGAACACACACATTTTTAGTGTGCTTGCATATGTTTTTTGGACATTGTCGTTCACAGATGTGTACAAGAAAAGCCCCCTTTCTCAATAGCATTATTAGGAATTATGCCTAATTAGAAATTAGGCTAAGAAAAGCCAAAGTTCAGCCTCCTCAGCCGATTTTGGTCACGCACCTCCGCAAGTGTCCCGACTAACCTTATCCATCGCATTTTCCTTCTATTCTCCTTTTGCTTACTTCTTCCTTCCTTTCACTCTCTATTCCTAACCTTTCCTTCTTCCTTCCTTTCCATCTTCCCCTATTTCGTTTAAGTTGCCTCAATCTCCCTGCCACCACTGGTATTTATACTATCATTTATTCTGTATTTCTTCCTCTCTTCTTTTTAACTTATAGATGGGATTATATTAAAGAGGTAATTGTAAACCAATTTATAAATTAATTAAGTAATTCCTATTATATAATACAGACCAATGTGAATATATATATATATATATATATATATATATATATATATATATATATATATATATATATATATATATATATATATATATATATATATATTGTGTCTCGGCCCTCAGTTTTTGATGGCACACTTTTAAAAGCCCGTCTTCGATTCGTGAAATGTTTTGTTCTCACGCTAAAGCCAAGTGGTCTAAGGTGTTGCTTTAACTCAAATCAAAGCGCTACCTGCTGTTTCGCTGCTTCAGTCTGCTTGGGTTATATATATATATATATATATATATATATATATATATATATATATATATATATATTGTGTCTCGGCCCTCAGTTTTTGATGGCACACTTTTAAAAGCCCGTCTTCGATTCGTGAAATGTTTTGTTCTCACGCTAAAGCCAAGTGGTCTAAGGTGTTGCTTTAACTCAAATCAAAGCGCTACCTGCTGTTTCGCTGCTTTAGTGTGCTTGGGTTATATATATATATATATATATATATATATATATATATATATATATATATATATATATATATATATATATATATATATATATATATATATATATATAGTAGGAATATAAAGACCCAGGTGATTAAACTAATCATTTATTGGCAGGACGTTTCGGACCTTCATTAGGACCATCTTAAGCGACTCTATCGACTAATGAGAAGGAGAAGGAATATTAACGATAAAAGTTAAACAGTTAGAAGCATGCATTATATAATGGCTAAAAAATCGTATAAAGAAAAGTTAAAATAATAAAATTAAAATTATGGAGATTAAAGTAAAAACACAAATAAGACGTATTCCCATTTCTAAACTTAAAGCCTCTTCCATCAGGCAACACTCTGAGTATCACCACTACACTTTTAATTCTGATTCATTTACCATATTATCTTTAGCCATAACTTCTCTCGATTTGAAAATCTTAGAGTCACTGTAGGTACATCATTAAAATAAATCCAAACCTAAATAATTACTCCTTCCCAATTAAACTATTCACTATATAACGAACCAACACTTCAATACATTAACTAGCCAATAGACCAACCGAATAAATCTCATTAGTAGTTTTTATATCTTTAATTAGTTTATTTCACAATTCCTACGATAAAAGTTAGTCCCTCTGTTTAATTCATTTACATTTGTTTTCGTTTTTTTATGTTTATAATTTAATATAATAGATTATTTTATTGTTTATCCAGTTACCTTTAATTTTTGTTATTCAAATCAGTTTATGTTATAACTTCACTTCATTTTATTATTTTTCAAAATTACACTGGATAGTATCAATTAATTCTATATATTGTTATTTGTGTTTTTACTTTAATCTCAATAATTGTCAATTTTATTATTTTAACTTGTCACGCCAACAACCAGCCCACTATCGTAGTATTTATTCCTTGACCTCGAGAAGGCTTTCACGCTGGCCAGGCCCCCCGCCATACTCGCCAGCCTTGTGAGGAAGGGCATCCGAGGGAGACTGCTGGGCTGGCTCCAGGACTACCTTCAGCAGAGCCGGGCCCGTTTGAAGTTCCAGGGTCACAAGTCTCCCTACCTAACTTTTGAGAACGGAACGCCCCAGGGTGGCATCCTTGGCCCGTTCCTCTTCAACGTGCCGATGGAGCAGCTGGTAGCGCTTCCCTATCGGGAAGGAGCTATCCTACTCAGCTACGCCGACGACCTGGCCCTCATCGTTACCGGGCGCGGCGACAAGCTCACGCGGGCTCAAGAGGCTCTGCACCTCACCACTGAAAAGTGCGAAGGACTGGGGCTCAACATCTCGGCAGAGAAATTCCGTGCCATGGACATCAAAACTACCACGCCAGGTGGCCAGCAGCTGCGCCTCCAGGCAGTCGGGCTGGCCTGGACCAACTCCTACCAGTACCTCGGGTGTGGTGAACAGGCAGCTATCCTTCACGCAGCATGTCACGTACCTGAGGGAACGGACGCAGGCCCGGCTGAACGTGATGAGTGCCATGACGTGGCCTAGTGCTGGTGTAACTCTCCCCGTCCCCCGCCTCTACTACCTGCAGGCAGTGCGCTCCCTGGTGGACTACAGTGCCTCAATCCTTGTAGCACTGCCCCGGCAGCAGCAGCCGCTAGAGGTGGTGCAGAACACCGTCATGAGGACCATGTTAGGGGCACCGAGGTGGTGCAGTGCCTGTGTCATATAGAGCGAGACCCGCCTGGTGCCCCTCACCACCAGGGTGGACTACATTGCAGCCTGTCGGGTGGCCAGAGTGCTCCAGCGCAACGTGGAGGGTGTGACACAGAGGAGACTCTGGGTGGCTGTGGCGCAGGGCATCGAGTGCCTGCGTAACAACAGGTGGCTCATAAACGTCACCTTAGCAGCCTCCATCCTCAGCCAGGCAGGAAACTGGTTGTGGCGCTACCCCGACGCCCCCATCCCACCGCCTACACTCCACCACCACCATGGGAGCCTCTCGCCGCCGACATCACAGCAACACAGCTGCCAGACAGCAAAGCTCACTGCCTCACCGAGGAGCTGCGCCGGCTCGCCCTTAGAGCCATGTCTGAGGTCACGGATCCGGGCAGCACAGTCTACTTCACTGACGGATCCGTCGACCCCGACAGCGGGAGATCCGGCGCCGCCTTCGTCACGAGCGGGCTGACGCAGGCGTGAAGGACGTCAGACCACTGCTCCACTCTCCAGACAGAGCTGGTAGCAATCTTGCATGCCCTCCAGCACGCTCTGCTCCGCCAGGAGCCCACTGTAGTGATATACAGGAAAATAAAAAAGATGAATCCAAGCACTTTCGAACTATATTTGCAAGTTCATTTTCAAGGAATAGCATGAAAATGGACAAGACAACCTTATATAGGGTACAAAGATACGAAGGGTACGCCCATCACATAGTACAAACCAATGGAAAAACACAAAAACAAGACAGAAAAATACCAATAAAAAGAACAATAGTGAACTAATAACAGACATATGCATCCCTAAAACGATATAAACACATGACGCCGTGTATATGAATGGAAATGGTGGGGGGGAAAACAAAAATCATTTTAAAGGATTATTATTAGAGAACGAAAACATTTAGGGCTATGATCGTGAATTAACTCTTAGCCCTAAATGTTTTCGTTCTAATGATAATCCTTTAAAATGGAAGGGTTCTATTATTTTCAACTTCATGAGTAAATTTAATGGAAGGGACGAGTGAATTAAATTTGGTAAGAAAGCTATTAACATCGACAAAATACACAAAGTTGTTATCTACATATACATAATCTCAGGCAGATATGGTGAAACAAATATACAGATAAAAATGGACCTAGATGGGTATGTACTCGTATGTACATACGCAAAGCCCAGATGTTAATGCACAATATCGTATGACTATACGCACGTGCTGATGAGATAACACAGGTATGTTAAATATACATAATCTTTGCAGCCATACATATATTGCATTTATAATTGCACAAAATTTACCAAATTGCAATCATATATTCAAACCAGGCAATGTCTTCGCTACTAAGATTAAAATTCCAAATCTAAAAAAAACAGCCATGGTTAAATTTTTCTAAATTTTCTGAACTTCGCCAATTATAATCATTTTAAAAAGGAACTCTAAACTAAATTTCCCCCCTTTCAAAATATCACGTTGCTAAAATATAGTTATAGAAGATATATAAAAATAAATTTTCTGAACTTCACCATTTGTAATTCTTTTGGTTTTAAAAAGGTTAACAGAAGTTCGATACTTATATTTATTTCTTAACTTCACCATTTTGTTTTTTGATATTATAAAAGAATTATTAGAAATAACTTTGATTAAAAAAATAAAGTCATAACCAAACTAAGATGAAATTATTATTCAAATACTCAAAAAAATCCCCTTCTCAAAATATAGAGTTAGTGATGATGATGAAGATGATAATGATTAATATCTTAAACAAGTATTAGCATTAATTTCCAAACAAATTTAGAATTAAAAAAAATAAGAATAAACTTAAATTATCGGTATCAAACTTATCTAATACATTTTAAAAACAAGGTCAACAAGCCTAAGTCGCGTGCTCTCAATTATTCCGATAATTTGTCCAGGAAAAAAAATTAACAAACGTTTTTATTAATTAAAAAGTGAAATGGTGACCATCTGACAGGCAAAGTAACTTATAGAGTCACGTGCACGCGACTAAAAATATACCGCATACGTAATTGAGAGTACAATCGAGAGTACAATCGAGGTATAACTCTAGAAAATTGAAAGAATTTTGCCGAAATAATGAATCCTTATGTGGTCCGTGGGTGACCATTTCATCGGTTCAAGTCACTCTGTGTATCCTTCTAAAATCAAGGATCGCACGAACAGATTCATTGTTGGGAAAGGAAAAGTAAAAAATGAGGTGAATATTTCGTAGAGATGGATTCAATTCAGGATTCTCAAAGAATCCACAACGGTTGAAGTCTATCCACGTCTATGAAAGATGCACAATTCCAGAATTGGTCGGAAAGAATTATTTGGTCACGTTTGGAAAGAGTCAGGTTGAAGAATACAATCCTGGCAGTCAAGCAAAAGAGGGTATGGGACTTTTTTCTTTCCTAGGATCCGGTCTACTTTAGATCATTGAAGGAAAGATCAGATGTCCCAGCAATTCTTGAAACCATCTTCTTGGAAATTCCAAAAGATTGATGAATCTTCCAACGGAACAATGATCCTAAGGAAACAACATCAGAGTTCCAGTAGAAGAAGATCCAGGTGGTAAGAAACAAAAGAAGAGACCAAAAATACGAGTCATCTCATAAGAAATGAGCTCACGAATTTACCTACCTCGCTTCTGCTACAGAAGGATCAAAATCAACTAGAAGCTAGTGGCAAATAAAAGTCACATGACCAACTGTTAGAAAAGTTTTCATAGATCTATTTGACAATTTTCACACTAGTAATATAAGTTTTTCTTTGTCGTATGTTTATTTTAAATATGATTGAAAATTAATGCCAATACTTGTTTATACTATTAATAAGAATGTATGATTGCAATTTGGTCAATTTCGTGCAATTATAAATGTATTAAATAAACATTTTTGCAATGTATTGTATACTTATTGCGCCCACTGTATATATTACGTCTTAAATTTTTGCTATAGAGCTCGTGATAAATAATAATAAATACATTTAATCGTGGTATAAATAGGTCACCAAAGAAAAATAGAAGAATGATATATTATTCTTTTTGAAACGCTTTCACCCTTAATTAGACAAAAAATAATGGTTATCTGCGGTGACTTAAATTTTCCAAACGTAGATTTTCTAAATGAAACTGTGGACAATGCAATAAATCGACTTCTAGAATTTATACATCATACATCAAAAAGTAGATGAGCCAACACGTGAACAGAATATTTTAGACTTAATTTTACAAATGAATAGAAATTAGTTGAGAGCTACATGGCGAAACAGTTAGGAACAGTGTTCCTAATTAAATTTTATTATCTCATCTCTAACTTTAAACATTGCAATTTTGATCTTTTTCCGCTCTCGATTAAAACTTTTAAACTTGGATAAAATTTTAAATTCTCCAAACGCCCAAGTAATGCATAATGATTTTCACCGATCGTTTTTGACTATAAATAAAAAATAGTACGCTACCTAGCAAGAGGTTCTAAGAGGTTGATAGTAAAATTAAAAATGTCTATTGAACGTAAGTGATTGTATAAAATTTAGAAATCCAGCAATAATATCAAGAATCGAAACCGATGCCTAAATTTTCGTCGCCTTGTCAAACGAAAAATAAGAACAACAAAAGGAAAACAATTAGCCTCGTTATTGATATGTAAATAATAGTAAGCCAATTAAAGAGTGTATCAGACTATCTCAGGCTGCTGAGAAGTTTCCTAAGTGATGATCAGGACCACGTGGTGAAGATATTAAATGAATATTTTGTAAAAAAAAAAAAAAAATCGTCGAAAATACAAATAACTTACAATACATGACGTAATTATTTTTTTCCAAAACATTAATCTTTCAAATAGTGACATAGTCGAAAATAAAATTAGTTTTTATATTAAGAAAATTAACATTTCTAAAGGGCTAAATCGCGATAAACTCTATCTAATCCAGCTTAAAAATTAAAAGTCAAACTGTTAAAACTACATTTTATAAATTTTACACATTTATTAGCGAAGCAATAATTTCTAAGGAGTTCAAGAGGAAAATGCATCACCACCAATTTTCAAAAGATTGATCTTAGAAATTGTCTTCTTATTTCCATGACTTCGGTATTGGATGAACTCTAGGAGCATAATGATAGAGGTTGGATCCCAGAGCATGAGGAGGTAACTATCTAAATAAAGGGTGCACAAAAATGGCCTTTGACGCGGCGGAAACTCATGATTTATTAATTTGCTTATTTTTTTTACCAAATTATCACAACGTTAAACTAAGATAAAACTGTAGGTGTAGTTTATCCTGATTTCATAAAGGATTTGAATAATATGCCAGATAAAAGACTCAAAGCTAAACTCGCACATAATGGAGAGCAGCGTACTAAATACTGGCTTGAAAACCGTAGCCAGGGAGTTGTCTATGGAAATCTTTCATCATGTGCATCAGTCATAAGCCCCCTTCTTCAGGGGTTTGTTCTTGGCAGCTTACTATTCAAAATTTGCCAATGACACAAAACTTGATGCCAGGACAAAATATCATAGTGGCTGTTGAAACTTGCAAAAGGATTTTGATAGAGTAGTCAAATGGTAGTAAAGATGGCAAATGCAATTCATTGTCATGTGTAAGGTAGTGTACATTCATGTCATGATTACCTCAGTAGAGATTATAATATGCGTAGTCAAATTTTAAACATAGTCAACATCTATAAGGATTTAGGTGTCTTTGTCTCAAGTGCCACAAAAGGCCAATAAGATTCTAAATACCTAACTCAACATTTTGAATCTAAATCAAAGGACATTTTCTCTTATATAAACCACTTGTAAAAGCTCATTTGGAGTATATAGCACAATTTTGCTTTCCATACATGTAAAAGGACCTTATATGTACTATTGGCACGCGTCAAGCGTGGAAACAGATCGCTCGAAGGAAGACTGAAGCATCTCAATTTACTTTCACAGGAAAATCGGCTTCTGCACAAGCAACTTTTTGAAGACTAAAATGTCTAATGGTTTAAGTAATATCAGGTCGGAACAAAAGTAATGTCCGATTTTAGGGTATATATTAAAATTTAAAAAAACTTGACTATTAAAAAATTTAATCATAAACATAACCTACATTGCTTTATATAATACCATTCCATCTGTCTCCAAGCTTATAAATGCCACGCTTGTAAAATTCTTTAGGTTTTGATACAAAATATGAATCAAACTCGTATTTAGTGTTAATGTCTGATAACATTCTAATCCCAAAGTGCCGAAATCATGATTTCATTTTAGCATGAATAAAATTCTAGAGATTTTACATTCATGGGAAATAAATCGAACTGAAAGAAATAGGGATTTTATTAAAGCAATCTTCAAATTTAGTTTATGGCCAAATAGTCATCTCTGACTACTTCGCCTACGTAACCCACCTCCACATTTTTACTCTTCTTAATTTCCTCTCTTTCTCTACGAACCTAATTTCGAAAATTTTCTCTCAGGAGGATCCCATTAGTTTTCTCCTGTTTTTGAGTAAATAAAATCACATTTGATGTCTAGTGATCTTTGTACAAACCTCCTCCTGGAGTTTTTAGTGGCGGGTGACTCTACATCTCACTATGTCGGTCGGTCGGCCCCCTTTTTTCTATTCTTTATTTTAGTAATAACATTGTAACTATTCGGCCGAATCTAACAAAATTTGAAACCTTTATGTTGTTTTACATTCTCTTTCGAATGCTATAATTGTCATATCCTCCGAAGGTTAGCCGTGGAATTATTTGCCAATAACATAATAACAATTCGGCCGATTCTAACGAAATTTGAAACCCTTATGTTGTTTTACATTTTCTTTCGAATGATATAATTGCCAAAGTCCTACCAAGGTTGTCTTTGGCTTTGAGAAGTCCATCGAGATCGATGATGACGAATGCTCTCTCGAGGGCATCAACCTGCACTAAGTTTTAAGCTCTATAGATTTAAGGAGCTCTCCCCACGGAACAAAAGAAAACTGTTTTTGGCCCTGGTGAGGCCAATTCTGCTATATCCCGCTATTCCGATGCACCTAGAGAGCAATACTCAGCTGAAGAAAGTGCAGGCGGTACAGAACCAGGCACTCCGATTTATATGCAATGCATCTAAACTGGACCGCATCCTCTCGACCAGACTTCACGCTCTCGCAGAATTGGAACCCTTAAACGTAATCCCACAAAATAGGGCGAAATCGATTTGGAGGAAGATCCAAGAACATCTACCAGAGAGAATAAACCAAGAACTACGACAACCCAATTTTGACAACCGATATGGACACTACAAACGCGGATTCAACAGAAGCCACCTGCATACGCAACAGGATGTGATACCCTTATTTCGATAAAAAAAAACAAGAAAACTCAGAAAACTTCACAAATAGGACCATGAAAATTACTTTTCATACATTTTTTTATAAAAAAAAGATCCGTAGTGGAAAATTAACCAAAATAAAATAACATTAAATCAACAAATTATACATAAATTAACTAAAAGATCCGAAGTGGACAAAAGTAAAACTAAAATAACATGTAAAACGTATTCAAACTATGAGTAAGTTCTACATCCCAAATATCAAGCCAAACAAATACAAAGGCTTGAATGCTTAATCTTCATATCTGATACGCTAAGAAATAAAGAAGATGACGAGAAGACTATGCCAGATAAGCTAGCACATATTCTCTTCTACTATGACACTTTTTCTTACTATAACCTCTCCTACTATCTTACGCCCATTTTTCCCATCTTTAATTATCAATCAATCATTAGTCAGTTTGGATGTTACCTCATTATTCACTAAAATGCCCGTCGATGCTTTATTGGATTTCCGAGCTGTCATTCTAAACTCTTATGATTTGCCTTTACCGTCCAACTCGATCATTCAATTCATTTGTTTATGCATTAAAAAATGTAAATTTAGTTTTAATGCCAAGTTCTATGGACAAGTGTTTGTCATGGCTATGGGTAATCCCTTATCTCCCTTATTGTCAAATATATATATGGAATATTTTGAAACTAGGCTGATTCCATCGGTTTGGTCCACTCAATTTCTTTGGTACCGCTATGTAGACGATGTCCTAGGAATTCTAAAGGAAGACTTTGACCTTGATGATTTTCTTTTATTTATTAATTCATTAGTTTCATCAATTAAATTTACTTTAGAAAAAAAAAATAATAGCCTTCTTTTCCTAGATGTTCTAATAATTAAACAACCACACAGGTTTAAGTTTTCTATTTCCAGGAAACCGACGAATAATTTATCCTATGTCCATTTTTATTCAGGTTATTCTAAATATTAAAACATCCGTATTTTCTTCCATGTATCTTATGGCACTCAGAATATGTAATCCTGACTATATAGATCAAGAATTTACAAAAATTGAAGAGATTGCCTTCAATCTATGTTACCCTAAATAATTTGGGGAAAACTGCCTGAATAAAGCTAAAAAAACCATTTTACAACCGCAAGTTAGGGAAAACAGAACTTTTACACAATATATTACTTTTACCTTACCATGATAATTTCTTGTATGCATACTAATGTTAAAAAACTTGATATAAATGTAACTTTTAAATACAATTATACATTAAAAAATATGTTAATAAAACACAGTCCAAGGAACGAGAATAATGTAATATATAGTATACTTTGTTTGGATTGTAATTTATTCTATGTAGGTCAAACTTCTAAAAATATCTCTGTAAGAATTAAGCAACATCAAAATGCAGTATCTAAGGGATATACAAATAATGCTTTGGCCGTCTACAGGCTCAAGATGGGTCACCAGATTAACCGGTCAAAAGCAGATACCATAATGCATATAAATGATTTTCTTAGCAGAAATATCTTTGAATCGTTCCTAATCTCCAGCACAAAGGAGAGAAATGTAAATATTAGCTCCAGTTTGTTTTCTTTAGTTCCAGTCCTATATTTCTTCCTCAAATCAATCTTATCAGAGGTCATTAAAAAATCTGACCTTATAGGGAAAACATTGCTTTGTATAAATACGGTGTCTCTCTATTTCATAAACCATTGTGAGTTTGAATATGTTAAGATAACGAAAGTACTAGCTCCAATCAATCTTTCTTTTTCCTTACGTGCTACAAACAATATATATATATATATATATATATATATATATATATATATGTGTGTATCTTTTTAAGTATAAAGTAAAAGAATGTCCATTGTTTTTGTAGCTATGATGCTCATGTTGATGTCGCCAAGTGAGAGCTTGAAATTCAAAAGGATTATCAGAGAGCTAATGGGATACTTTATTTTTAGGTGGAATATTTTTTGCTCGGAAGATGCGCGATGCTGGATATGTCACGATGCTGGATCCTCTACAAAACCTATTTGGAAGACGGTGGGGGTCTTTTCTCTTTTTCCCCGCCCTTGCCGGCGAGATGCTATGGACTGCTGCTATTCTTGCCGCTTTAGGTATCTATAAAGTTAATCCAACCAAATTTGCCTAATACAGGATGCGCCACATATTTTTTTAATTTTGTTCAAATTTGGGTGTATTTTAACTCTTCATTGTCTCCTGGTGTTTGTTGGCCATTATTATCACACAGTTTCTGATAGAATTCTTGAACTCTTCCAATAATCTTTTGTCTATTTGTCATTGTTTTCTCCTGTATATTCTTTAATATTTTCCTTTGCTCTCTGACAATAGCTGAGTGTTGTTTCACGTGTTTATTGGTGTTGTTTTCACTATAAATAAACTAATGAAAAAATGCCTAAAAATTGACAGAAGGCAAATTACAATAGTAAAGATTATAATGAAATCCCAAAGAATTATTGTAAGAGTTCTAGTGCTCTATAAGGAATTGTATGATAGAAATTTCAACTATACACCACATAATAAAGTGTTCAGTAAATGAAGAGAAATGTCTTGCTGAGCCACTTGTTAATCTCTTTCCAAAATATTTATGAGAAAGCATCATTGTACAATGGCATTTCCAAATACTTCTGTTATAATTTGCATAAAGAACAATCGGAAAGATGCAAAGAACTACAGGTCAATCACTCTCTCACCTGCAACAATCAAATTACTCACAAAATTCATAACCAACACTCTAATATAAACTCTGTAATATAATCAGCTACTCAGCTACTGGAAGAAACAGGTTTCAGAACTACCTATAGTACTTATGATAACTTTAAAGCTTCTCAATAGTTATTTCAGAAAACTAATGGCTATCTGTTAAATTCTTATCTATTTAAGAAATACTATATAAATATAAATGGGTAAATGAAATCATATAATTATTCAACTATCACCTGCCGATAAGATTATGTATAAGGAATGAGACACTAAGATTGATGGAAATGTCACGGAAATACATGAAATATTTATGGATGAAAATATATTTGAGATTGGATATATTTAGGCACGTGAAAAATGGTAACAATGAATGAAAATAATAATTGTAATGTAACTAAAATAGGATAGGATGGGATAGGATATAAAATAGGATCACGAATATTGTAATTACAAATAGGGAACTGAAATAAGAGAGGAAAATTAAGTCACCAATTACATTTAGCAGAAACAATAATACCTAGCAATAAACGGTTAAATATTTGAACCAACCTGTTCACACGATAGCTTGGGATAGATGAAATTCGTTGAAACGAAAAAGACTCCAGGGCGATGATCAAAGCATTTCAACTTGCGCCAAAATTGCCCCAAATAAAATCAAGTGATACGATGTCATAAGAGAATTCGATTCCTTACAATATTTAACATTTTACAAGAAATTGTTATTTAACGTTAATTATATATATATATATATATATATATATATATATATATATATATATATATATATATATATATATATATATATATATATATATATATATAAGAGGATATTTTTTTCATAATAGTGTCCTACCCAAGGCATAAGTCGCCACAATTATTACTAAGCCTAATACTAGGCTATGTAATTATACAAAACAAATTAATAGAAGGAACAACAAAAAAAAAAGCAAAAAGAGAAGGAAGCACACTCCAGCGTTGAAGAGAGGTCCACCAACAACGGAAGAGGAGCATGCGACCAATACCAAAGAGAGATAAAAAATGCGTAAAGATCCAGCAGACGAGGACACTCAACGAGAATGTACTGAAAAGTCTTGAGAACAACGCAGTCATCACAGTATGCTGCAGGAAAGCGCTCCATTTAATGACGGTGCATTCCGCGACTGTACCCAATTTAAAAGAGACAGAAAAAAATGACACCGCCGCAGCATTGGTATTGGTAGATCAATGGGAACAGTCACAGCTCTATGGCAAGCAACTTTAATTCCCCCCCGACCATCTCATATCTTCTTTACTAGGCAGCCCACAGGGCTGACCGGATTCTTGCCACGTAGTCACTGTGATGAAGAACGAAACTTTGGTCTGGTCGTCGAGTCCTCTCGCAGTCTAAGCACCTTCATCGTCGCGCTCATTCTCCACAATCCCCGTTATACTTAAATTTCCAGGAAACCAGCAGAAGATTATCTCATTAGCCGCCCGCCTCGCGGCAAATGTGGCGTCACGAATACCTGAACCAGAGGGTGCGGAGATTCCAATGCCTGAGAGTACTCGGGTTTCTTTGTGAGTCACTAAAGATTACACTCCGTGGTCTGAACCAGGAACGACTAGTTATCCACGTGCAGCGCGGTATATTACAACCAGCTCAGCCATGAAGATAGACACCACGACTGGTAGAGCCCCGCTAACATGAAACAGAGGGGATAAGGCGTGAAACTCACCTGACTTCCCCCTGTCGCATGGGGCCATCCGTGTACTTTGCCACGGATCCATCGTGCCACAAACTACACTCCAAAGAAGGCCAACGCAAAACTCAAGGTGCTGCGGAAGCTTTGGGAGCAGAGGCTTGGTGACAAATAGTCAAAGGTGGTAGCTTCAGGGTGGCGTCCTGGGCAGAACTAGGGGTGCTACCTGCTCGAGAGCTACACCGAGCTCTTGAAGGAGTTTCCTAGCACTAAATATATTAGGCATAGCGTATGACTGGCGTCTCTCAGCAGTATAGGTGCTGCCGAAGTTGGCCACGGATGCAGTGACGGCCGTTGAAGACTGAGGGAGACCTCATGCCCGCGCGTACAAGCGCATATTGAACTCTGCATGGGGCAGAGCGAGTGGCATCTCCCTGGTATCAACAAGTAGGTTTTAAATAGAGGAGGGCTATTGATGCGCGCGGCCGCATCCCAAGTAGTAAACGTCACGGAATGAAGAATGTCCATGACACGAGTACCAGACTCCATAAGGCTGCGAATAAAACCTCTGAGGTGAGGCTCAGTCGTAAACAAGCTCAAAGAAACAGTGCAAATTCACCACTTCCAGACGAACCCGGTTTAAGAACAAGTCAGTGTCGGTTTGGAGCCGTAGGAAGCGGCAGAAGTACACCACTTTAGTATTTGCCAAAGAAAACTTAAAATTGTGCGCTTCTTCATAGAGAGAGATGCGGTTCAATGCCTGTTGTACTCGTATTTTACGCTACAGTTTTGGTATCTGGGCCGGACCAAAAGAGGTCGAAAGGTCGTCTACATTGAGCATAGCAAGAACATCTTCCGGTACACTGATGCAATACCGTTGATACTCAGGGAAAATAAAATAATAGGGACACGTCCCTGCGAGTCTGATTGGATAGGGCAGAGCTTCTTCCACGCATACAAAGAAATTGAAGATCTCACAGAAACTCCGATATGAAGATTGTGAGGCGTCCTATCGCTCCAATCGTGTAGACGGTCTTTATGATACCTTCTCACCATGCGGTATCTTAGGTCTCCTAATCGAAAAAAGCCGTTGCGTAGGAATTAAGACGAAGGAAGGCCTCGCAGATAGTATTTTTCAGCCGGAGCATCGGAGGTGGATTTAAACGTGCGGAATCCACACAATAATAGGAAAGGTTGCCTTCGTTTTCCAAGATAAACATGCTATTCTAACATTTACTAATTACTTCATCGAATAGGAGTAGGAGCTAGGAGTTTAGAGGAATTTAGCGAATACCGGTCAGAGTAGAATGATCTTTGTCCGGTTTGGAAATGCGAGCACAGTAGCCATTCGCAAGGACATCGTCTGTACCGGATACGGTGTCCGTGCATGAAGGAGAACGATCTCAATTAACTTAGCGTAAAGCTGTCTTGAAGAATTCTCCGCTTCGTGAGGTGATGTCAAGTCGACGATCTTAAAGGCCTTCACGTCATGCAATGAATGTTGGAGCAGCAGTATCCCGATTAGGGAATGTGTAGAGATCAGTCGCAAAGGACTCCGCCACATACCCAGGGTCCTAAATTGTGGTCCAGTTTTCCTGGAGTACGGGAGGAGGGTCTCGTGCAAGAACTTGACTATAATATTTTAACTCACTTCCACGCCTCTGCAAGAGGGGTATTCCCCTTAAATGAAAACACGTATGCTCACCAAGAAGAGCAGTGGGCGTTTTTCGAAAGACAGCGGAACCTAGCTCTAGCTCAACAAAATTCACTCACGGCGAAATAGTTCAACCGGACTTTATAGCAAATAAATGTATGTCGTTTCTCTCTGAATGCCGTCTCACATTCAGACAACTACTGGAATTGATATTATATTCCTCACAAATGGGATGCTTACCATTCAAATTCACCAGGAGAAAGGGACTTGGCAACCAGAAAATTACTACGATGGAGTCCCTCGCGTCAAATTTTGTTGACGGTAGAATGCAGGCAGAAATAAAAGTCTACCACCTCTCCAGGTGTTACTGCATCGACACTGCTTGAAAGGAGGTATTTAAAGCTAAGAGAAAAACGTAGACATCATGCCGGGTGTAAATGGCGCACCATCCCGTCCGTCTTGTATCTCATGCTGGTAGGGTCGTAAAGCCATTATACCCCGGGAGGGTGGGTAGGAGGCACGCGCCCAGCATGGTCTGATGCAGAGAAAATAGTTAATGGAGAACAGGAGTAGACGAACCTCCGCAGATCCTCCTAGTTGAGCCTGAATTCATGGTTGTTCGTTTTGAAGGAATATGCCCCCCTGGCTATCTTGAAGGAGATACTAGGGTCATCTTCGAAGTGAAGAGCATAACGGGAATAGCCATAGACCTTCTGGAGCCAGAACGTGTGAACTAAGACTCCTTTGGTGTTCTCCTCCTTTTGAGCGACAGCCTTATAAATCGTCTATGAGGGCCTCCCGACCACTTTCGGGAGTTTGCCTCTTGTGAGTTTAACGTGTCGGTGGAGGCACGTGGAGGCATCACTTTACTGGAATTGGTCACGCGAAAGCTACCGTGCTCGCAGGCCTAGAGGGAAAATATGGGTAGTTTTTCGATGAGAGCCCGCGACGTCATCGAAGCTCTCCTACCTTATCTGCAACTTTTCTTTTTGTCTGAGTTTTGGCCTCCCCTCCAAAGATAGCCCCGTGGCCGGACGTGGCGGTCTTGGCCTGGCCAACTTACGAAAAGGCAAAGGCTCCGTCCTTCCTCAGATTACCAAGAAAGAAGAGAAATCCAGGGTCTTTTTATTCTTTTTCTATTTTTTCTTTTAGGTTACTAGGGCACAAAGTGATCTATTTTCTGTTTTATACCCCAGACCCAGAAGGGGGCCAAAGACAGGAAGAACCTGAAGTTATCCTTCTCCGAGATGGGGAAGCTTTTAACTGATAAGGGGGCATCAGACGAGGGAGGAGGTCCCTTCTCTTCTTTTGAGTCTTCGAAGGTACGGTTTGCCTAAAGAGGATATTTCACAGGGGGCGAATTAACTCACATATGACTCCCAAAGAGTCTTTGTCGCCCCGAAGGATGACTAGGCATTTGGGGTGGAGGCACCTTCGGGATCATTTTCATTCTAGATCAGGGTCTCCAAATGGTGATCCCCCACAACGTGTCAAAAATCCTGGATGGTGACTCAATTGGCCTATCGCTCGTATTAAACATAAACATGGGCGGTATGTCAACCTCTAATGGTAAAAAATGGAGTGGACGCATGCCAGCTCCACAACAAGGGGACAACGCCATCTTTTATCCTTCTAAATCGGTTCACCCAATTCGCCTACCGCTATCTGAGGAGCGCAAACCGAGGCGGCACGTCGTTTGCCTCACCTTATTCTTGGCGGGGCACTGATAAAGGAAAGGTGAGCCCACCCTTAGTGGAGAGTCTGTCTGAGGTAACTCTACCAAAGGTTGCAAGGGCGAACCCCCGATCTCGTAGGAATAGGAGAGAGGAAATTCCTTCTACGCAAAAAGATTCTTGTCGGGCTCCCCGAAGAAATGACAGAGGTGAGGGGCACCTTCCTCACAGAGGTGAAGCTGTCTGAGAGCGGCTCCAGAAATGGCAAATTGCAAGCACCTTGTAAGAGGGTAGCCCCCTCCGCGACTCGAAAGTGTGTCGTCACCTTAGTTTGTTAGTTAGTTAGTTAGTCGACGAAAATCCTTCCTTCATCTAGGAGGATCCCCGACCAGATAATGAAATTTACATAAAGGTCAGTATAACAATCGCTGGTCGGCCCGAGAGCACCAGGAGCCAGTCCTCTTTGGGGCGACTTGCAAGGAAGTATTATGTTTTGACACTAAACAGCGTTCAGGGGGAACCTGAACATGTGCGACAAATAGAGTAAACATTTCTGAAATGGAAATGATTAGGATAAATCACTAGAAGTAAAAACGAGTGATGAGAGAAATAGACCTTAAACTGGACACCTTTACACGTAAAGAGACCCGGAAAGATGCACTCTCAGAAAGCGAGAGAATGAATTTCTTTCAAGGTGGGAGTGAATGAGCGGACTCATGAAGAGTCCCGTGATCGGTACAACCTCTTGAGGAGGAGGCCTTTGCCCAACTGTGGGAAGTGACCCGCGAATGAGCACCCCCTGCTCCAGGCTTTGCGCACGTGGAGCAGAGGGAGCTAAAATCCCCGGTTACACGGAACAGGATGGCATTAGTGGAAGAACCGGCAAACAAATGAGTTCCTTAAACTTGAAGAAAGAACTACTAAAGAGATCAATTACACAGGCCTGCGTTTGAAATTTGAATTTTTTTTTTATGTTCCTCAGGATTTCTTTGTGGTTTCTTAATGAATCCAACCTCCTGAGCTAAAAAATGAATGTATATTTGTTCAATCAGGTCAGATTTTCTCAGTACAGCATATACCATTTTCATTGAGATTACCTCATTTTCCTGAATTTTGAAAAAAAAAACCTTTCTCTATCTAATAATGCATTATTATTGTTATATCATATAAACAAGAATGCACGTATGTAAACTATAATTCTTTTAATAAACAAAAAATAAAAGAATGCAACATAATAAAGAAAATAATTATAATTTCGAAGAACAGACGCCCTTGACGATTTTCGTTTGTGCCTGTCATCTGGTGCATCACGCTTCAAACACCAACAGTAGTCAGCAAGCATGTTTCCGTTCCATTTACACTGGTACCTGGATTCCATTGTTTTTATGTCCTGCTGGAATCTTTGCCCCTGTTCTTTACTGTAATCCCCGCAGTTGTCGGGAAAATAATCCAGATGGGACTGTAAAAAGTGTATCTTTATAGACATTCGAGCTCCCAAATGTTTGAGACTTGTTAAGAGCTGATTGACCAGGGCAACATATTCTTCTAGGCTTCTTTTATTGCCTAGAAAATTGTTAACGAGAGCTTTGAAAGCTTTCCAGGCATCTTTTTCTATGTCCTTCATTGATGCATCAAATTGCTGATCAAGTTCCTGATTTGAAGTCCATCAAAAATTCCCCCATGGAGCTTGGCGTCACTGATTTGTGGAAATTTTTGAAGAAGAAATTTAAAAGCTTGGCCTACTTTATTAAGGGTTTTGACATAATTTTTCATTATGCCAAGCTTTATATGCAGTGGAGGAAGGAGTATTTTTTGAGGATGCACTAAAGGTTCAGCTATCACATTGTTCGATCTAATTCTAAATGCTTCTCGTGGAGGCCAAACCTTCTTCTCATAGTGCATACTATCTGCACGACTGTCCCATAAACATAGGAAACAGGGATGCTTCGTGTAGCCTGTTTGCGTCCCAAGCGTAAGAGACACTACCTGAAAAAAATTTAGCACGGTATGTAAATTCAGTGTAATATTTCTAAAAACAAATTCAAAGTAATATTTCTTAAAACAATAAGAATATGAACATGTACTGAAAAATCCTGTATGCCGATGCATTAAATCATCGTATTGGAACTAATTGGATATATGTACATCTTATTTTGAGTTTATTGAGTTGTGTTGTATGCCTTCTCAATTAGGATAAGTTCCCCATTAACCCAATAGGATGCATTAACCTATAGGGACACACTTCAACAAAAAATATAACTAAAAAATGACTCATGATTTCCAGATTTGCATTCCTGTAAAATGTAAGTTGACCAAAAGGTGCATACAATTATTAACAATTAAAAATAAAAATGTCAATATCAAAAAGCTTAGAAATGCCAAGTGTAAAATGATCATACCTTTAAGTCACCACATATCCTCCACTTATAGCTAGAGTAATTTATTGCATCCAGCAATTTTTTCATATTTTCATAACTTTCAGTAAGTTGGATTGAATGGCCTATAGGAACGGAAGCTATCTTGTTACCAATATTCAGTAACACAGATTTTAAACTTCTACTGGAGGAATCTATGAACAGTCTCCATTCTAATGGGTTGTAGGGAATTCCAAAGGCCTCAACAAGTTCTTTAATATTGGCGCAGTATACTAAAGAGCTGGAAGAATGCTGTAAAAATAGCTTCGAAACTCTTGTTCTCTATTTCTGTACCCCCCTAAATGTTGTTTCTTAAGCGAGAAAATTACTTTCACGAAGTCGAGAGCCAAGAAGTTGTGTATTCGCCTTTGAAACCCCCAGATCCCTGGTCAGGTTATTTAACTGAACTTGAGTGAATGGTCTTGTGACCATATCATGTGTGGAAACCTGATAAGACTCAGATGTGTCATAATCTTGGTCAACTTCCATATCAATCTCTTCATGTACCTCTATATGTTCAGGGGGAGAAGGTATAGGAATTCCTGGGCCATGGGGCAGGGGTTTGATGGCAGAAGGAACATCCGGATATGCTACACTATGTTTATTCTTCTTATTTATACCTGTGGAAAATATAATTGCATATTACATAAAGGAATTGATTTGGAGTTGTAGATAGTACATAAATGTTTAGTAAAGGATATGTTCATGCTGAAGTGAACTATGTTAGTTTTTAATTTTATGCTAAGTCTTTGCATAATAATGACATTTTCAGGAGCCAGTATAATACAGAAAGCTTAAATACTTGATACAATGCTCACCTTTAAGATTTGTCATGCAAAAATAGCAGTCCGTAGTGTGGTCCTTGCCATCTATCCACACCATGGGAACACCAAAAGAGAGGGACTTCTGTTCGCCCTGACTCCAGCGTCTTAAACTTATGTAGCATCCCTTGCAGCATATATGTGGTGCAAAACTTTTATCTTGATCTCTTAGCCTTACTCCAAAATATGCATGATACAAAGATTTAATTACAGGAGGGATTGTACTTTGCTGCTCGGGAAAAGTCACTTTGCCGCAAACATAGCAAAATCTGTCGGAGCTATTCTTACATTTTCTGTTCATTTTTAACTCAACCACTATTATTATTATTCTTATTATTATAATGCTAAGCAATTTTTAACCTGCAAAATATAAACCTATTTGCATAATTACTTAAAATGTATACAAAATTTACTGCGAATAGAGCAGTGCAAAAACTATTGAAATTTGATGTAATATAGGAGATGTATAAACTATAAAATTATTATCACCCCCTGTATCGCAAAAACTGGAGGTGATAAAGAAAAACGGATGACAGATTCGGATTTAGGAGGTCAATTTTATTGAAAAACACTATAGAAAACCTAAGGTACATTTTTGACGCAGACCAGTGTTATTGATGAACTAATGAAGCGATGAAAACTTGAAGAACTACTGAAGCGATGAAAACTTGGAGAACTACTGAAGCGATGAAAACTTGAAGAACTACTGAAGAGATAAGAACTTAATACTATTGAAGATATCAGAACTTGAAGAACTCTTAAAGCGATCAGAATTTGAAGAACTACTAAAGAAATCAGAATTTCAAGAACTACTGAAGAAATCAGAATTTGAAGAACTACTGAAAAAATAAGAACCTTAACAAATATTGAATCAATCATAACTTGAAGAAGTACAGAAGAGATCAGACCTTGAAGAATTACTTAACAGATCAGAAATTGAAGAACTAGTGAAGCGATCAGAACTTGAAGAACTACTGAAGAGATAGGAACTTGAAGGACTACTAAAGAGATCAGAACTTGAATATATCCTGAAGCGATCTGAACTTGAAGAACTACTGAAGAGTTCATGACTTGAATAACTACTGAAGCTATAATAACTTGAAGAACTACTGAAGAGATCAGAACTTGGAGAACTACTGAGCATATAAGAACTTGAAGAATTACTGAAGAGATCAGAACTTGAACAAGCCTTATTCATGATCCCTACCACCCCTTCCACTCCCCTCTAACACTTGAGATCCTACCCAAATAAATACTTTCCCAATCACACAGGAAAGTTTTCCCCCCAAATATTCAAGGAAAGTATGATTACAATGGCATCACCCAACTTCGTTTCCACTCTACTTCTTTTTTAAAAGCTATAAGTAAGACTTAAGGAACCGCAGGAAGATTAGTCTTTTATCAACAACATACAATTTAATAATGACCAACAGACTAACATAAACACTCGACCCCAATGTTCAGGACCTATTGTTGCAGAGACCTCAGAAATACGAAATATTCCCTCCTTTTCCATGGCATCGATAGACAATGTAAAACCTTTTCGACTCACAATCACTAATACATTTTGAGGAAGCACTGCGGAAACAAAGAATTAACAATGCCTATATTATCATACTCTGATCTGCATATACAGTCATTTAACATCGCCATTTTGGTTCCACTCGCCTGTAATAAAATACGACTAAAAAAGAATGAGCCAGGACAAATCATATCGCCTCTGAACTGTTTACTGGGGTTCCTAGGACTTTGGAGTGGACAAAATGGTCTAATGGGACATAATTATGTGGTCTTTCCCCGATAACATCGTGCTGTATCCTTCGAATCCAAAGGAATAACAGTGGAAGGGAGCAGGATTATCACGTCGCGTTCTCGTAGTTCGCCATGAAATTTTCAAAGGTGAAATTAAGGAGCCTCATTTGTTAAAAAAGATGGGTTTGTGTGTAATATTAGAGTCTCTAGTGTTACCCTTGAACATGTGTGATGTTTTAAGTATCTATGATGTATCATTAATGATAATGGTACAATGAAGAAGATTTCAACCACCGGTTTTTATTAGTGCAAGCGAGTGTGGGTTTGAGTATGGAGTTTGACAGGTAGCTGCATGAGACTATGGTGGTGCTAACGTTGTTTCTAATGGAGTGTATACTATTCCCTGTAATAATTGCAATAAATCTTATCTAAGGAAAACTGAAAACTTTAATAAACGCATATATGCACATCGGGGAGATACAAAAGGAGGAAATTTAGCTTCTAGTTTGTTCACCCACCTAGTAATTGTAATCACTAAATTGATTTTAATAATACCAAACTAGTCTATAAGTCTGACAAAAGAAATAATTCAGTCAATGTTGATTAAACAAATACCATATTACCATATGTCTGAGGGCTCATTTAAATTTAAGTTATTCAAACTTCTTTCAGCCTAAAACTTGCTTTGAAACGCGTTACAAATTTAGTTGTTCCTTAATATATGGTTTACTTTGGTCCCCTTCCCTTCCCTTCCATGCGATCCTTCCCCCATCCCCTCATTGGTGCGTCCAATCTTCTTATTGTATAGCTGAAGATGGTAGTATATACCGAAATTATGATTGTGATCAAAGTAAAGGACTATTGAAATTGATACAGTAAAATATAGCCGGGCTTCCACTGACAAAACAATGAAACGAAAACATTAATTAGGTTATGTAAGGGATCTTTAAAATTATTGATTGCGTAAACACAAATATTTACCTTTAGCGGAGAGAAAAAATGGAGAACTAAGGGAGAGATCTTTCGTATGTGACGTCATAGGATCGGTAGGTTGTAAACTTTAAAAGATTTATGCGATGGTGAGGCAAAGGGAATAGAATGAGTATTGAGACTGGGGTTTAATTGCATTATGATCAGTGATTCAAAAATACGGAAGGAGGTAGGATCTTTGGAATGTCCTAAAATTCCAAAGTTTAGGTGGGATATATGAATCTTACATAGAATAGAGTGATCACGGATGGGGGACTTCTCTTTATTAGTGAGATCGGGGCCAGTACGTGGGCTTATGCCTAGGTGGGAACAGACGCGAGCATTCAGTGAGCGGATGGTGCTTCCAATATAGGTCCCTTGGTAGCACCTGGGCAAAAAAATTAATACACAACCGAGCAGCTTATCTTAGGGGGGGGGTCTGTCCTTAATTCGAAAAAATGCCCTAAATGAAAATTACTAAGGAAAACTATTTTAAAGTTAATGTGTGTGAAAAATCTTTTCGGCAGAATATTGAATTTACGGCGTAAGTAAGAATTAAGGGGACCGATATATTGGAGGAGACAATAGCAACGATGCTTGGGAACAGTGGCACCTGGTTGAGATGGATAGTATATTTTGTCCCAAAACCGAAGAATCGCAAAGTGTACTCTTTGTCGGTTTTGTTTTGTCGTGATTTGGGTCAAATCAATCCTTTTCATGCGTAGAACGGTACTTCATTTCCGCCAGCTAATAAGGCTAACGGAACTCGGAAATATGGCACGACTCGGAGCTCTTCTGTTAAGGTTAATCATTTGAATGATTTCGTCATTCAATTGCTGACTAACCAGCACCTGTATATTCCTAGTCCATTATTCGATGACAATGTTAATGGGAGTTAGCCCCTCTTCCCGGTGCAGTTCTTCTTGGCGTCTTCTTTCCCGCCTACGTGCACCCGTGATTAGGTACACGCATTTGTTCTGCACCACCTGTAGTTTCCTCCTTTGTGTCTTCGAGACACAAGAGAGGGCGAGAGCTGGGTACAGCAACGTAGATCTTACAAAGGCATTGTAGATCTTTCTCTTGTTGGTTTCACTGCAGCTGAAGCCTTGGAGATTCTATCTTCGACATGCTTCTTGTCTTGTACCCGTTTAAAGTAATCCTCATTCCGAGCACATTGCACCCCGTGGTGTATGAATAGTGTGTATCCCCCACCCTGACATCTGCTAGTAGCCTCCTACCGAAGGGGACTACTTTGAACTTTTCGCGTTTCGTTCGAATCTTTCATTGTGCCTCGTAGATGTTTAGTCTTTTAATTTTTGCTACTGTCATACAAGCTTTCATAGCCGCGTTGCTCCATGGACAAGTGATTATCCGGCTGAAATCATCGGCGAATTGAACGTTGAGGCAATAAGGGTACGCGGGGGGTTAAGACATCGGCGGTGTAAATCGAGAAGAGAGTGGGAGACAGACCCCCACCCCCTGCGGGAAGCCCGTAGTAAGCGGAAACTTCGGTCCGCCTGTCCACCCAATACTGACGTACGCCACTCTCTCCATGACAGTAAGAGAATTCTTTCTAAGTTTTAACTTAGGCCCAGACGCAGGATCTTATACTGCATTCCCCCTTGTCACACTTTATCAAACGCCTTTGACACATCCCGACAAACAATATCCAGGTAAATCCTTTTTTGTTTGGCTCAGGCTAGTCTTTCAATGATGACATTTATTGCCATCTCTGTACTTCGCTTTTTTCTAAACTCGAATTGATATGGGTTATAGAGGGAGTTCTCTTTTAGGTGTGACACCAGCCTTCGGTTGCTGATCTTCTCGAAGAGCTTCCTGCCAAATTCCAGAGATGAAATTGCAGGGTAGCTCTCCTTCAACCTCGGGTTTCTCCCATGTTTCGGCAAGAAAATTATTTTTGCTGTTATATAAGCATCTGGGAAGTGTCCCATGTTCAGACAGGCGTTGTATATTCTTATTCCTTCGATGATATTGGCTGGTACCTTTACGAAGTTCAATTTTGTAATCCCCGATTGTCCTGGGACTTTCTGTTGGAATGAGCGGAGTGCGCCGATTAGTTCTTCTTCGGTAATCTCGGCGTCTCCGTCGCGCTGTCTGTCCACCTGGTGGTGAAGGTGCGTCCTATGTATTTATTCGTTAAGCTCGTCTATGGTGTTACTTTTGAACTCTACTTACTATGGGATCTTTTTATTTTATTAATCTTTGTTTATACTGTCCCACTACGGGATCTTTTTTCTGTTATTTTTATTTATGTTGTCCCACTGCAGGATCCTTTATTTTATTTTTTAGCATTATTTATCTTTCTAGTCTGTCCCACTGCGGGATCTTTTTTTGTTAATTAACTGTTTATTATAATTTTACTGTTCTTCTCTGACTTTTTAGTTGTATGTTGCTACGGGTTCCGCTGTACTGGTGTTGTGGAGGTATCTTTTGTATCCTCCTCCCTTTGCCGCTGTGTCAAGAGCCGCTAGAGTCTCCATGGGAATAATATCCACTACTCTTGCCCAGATATCCCGTCCTTGTTTATAGAGAAAGGTATTCAATGGTTCTATACCAATCTCTTCATGGAGGCTCCTCGAGGTCTGGTGTTCATACCACCTAGAATCGGTAGCAAACCGGAGGCCTCAATTTTTGCACTCTCTCGAGTCTTGACATGTTTTTTTATAGATGCCGCATCGAGCAGTATAGCAGGGTCACCCGTTTTGATCTGACTAAGCTGGTGTACAACTTATTTTTATTCGCTCTCATTAAGATTTCTAAATCGAAGGAGTTTGTCTAGTTCAGTGTTTGCGTATCCAATCCTGGAGCTGACTTGCCCGTTCATACCAGTACTGGCAAGTTTAAATCTGACAACGGACAGATGCGGTGAGTATTCGATTTCAGTGTCTTCAAGATTGAAAGGGACGGAACGATGTCTCCCTATTGCGGCTGCCGAAATTTTTTATAGGTTGGTCTGTATCTTCCACCGTTTCTGGAACCTAGAGATTCTTTTGGCCTCTACGGTCGTGGCTCTGCCCATCATCTTTGCGGAATTTGTCCTCCGAACCACAACTTGGGTGACATCATCCGTGTGTTGAATGTTCAGGGTTCTACGATCGATTGGTTTAGGGATGTCTCTCATAAAGATGGTGAAGAGAGTGGGCTAAGGCGTCCTCCCTAGGGAACACCGGACAATAGCTCGCAGGCTTCCGCTGTATATTTCTCGAAGGCGATGACAGCTTGCCTGTTAGTCAAATAGCTACAGAAGATTTTTTTAGAAATGGGTTCTGAGTCTCAGTTGCAATGGACGGGACCGCCGTCTTATATTGGCATGGGACTGAACTTAACTCTGACCATAGTCCGAGCTTGTCGCTGATTCGTTGGTTTTCTGAAGAGTCTGGGCGAGTGTTGTAGCGTTCCATCGCCACGAAGTTGTTCTTCTGCATCTTTTCACGGTAAAGAAGGCAAAGAAAGGGAAAAACCACTTGCTCGGTCACGTTCCAACTTATGTTGAAGAAGCCGGAGTTGGTGTTCAATCGTTTTGACATTAAAACAAACGGAATATTAAGAAAAAAAACCGTAATCTGAGAACGAAGAGGAGGGAACTATGAAGCGCAATATTGGACAAACAAAAAGAATACTGGCATATAGCCGTTCAAAATATTGACAACAAGCTAATGCCCCGAGAATTTTGGAAAAAGATAATACGAATGGGAAGTAGTAAAGGAAAAGAGAAAATAAAGATTAAGGACAGAAAAGGGGAATTTAATCGAAGATCAATACGAGATTGAAAAATTGTTCAGGGAACACTAGAAAGGTCTGTTTAACATCAGCGAAGTGGAAAACGAAAATTACGACATAGACTTCGAAAACCAAATAATTGACGAACTAAATAAACGGATCGACATGACTTTTCCATATCACTACGTTGTAGAGGAACAATATGCGAACTAAGGATTTAACACCGAAATCACAACCGAGGATTTAAAGAACACTATCGCCAACTTTAAACAAAAGGACCCTTGAAAATTAAGCCTCGCCAGGAAAAATTACATAAAAGCACCGGATAATATATACAGTATACAGTTTCAAGAAACAGCCTAATAAGAATGCAACGTATACAGAATAAGGCAGCATACATTATTTCGAACACACGACACCTAGAGAGAAAAAAACAAAGAAATTTACAAAACGCAGCAAAAATAGAACCACTAAACAAAATTATCGAGAAAAGAGCCAATAGGATCCTGGAAAAAAACACAAGGAGAAATAGGAGAGGACCTTAAAAATCAAATAGTACGAGGAGCAGGATGGAGACAGCACATGCTGTTTTATAGTGCTAAAAACAAAGCGGACCAAAGGGAAGAGGAGGAGATTTACATATTAACCAATACAATGTGTTCCAGAAAAAAGTTAACCATACTTTGAATTAGTATAACTCAAAATCTATTACATATTTTTGAGTCCAGCAAGACAAAGAAAATTTGACGACTATTTATCTGTCGATTCTGGAAATTTAATTAAATTCCCTTTTACGATTTTGATAGACTAATGGGTTTAAAAGAGGCTATCAAAATTATGTTTGCGCAAGGAAGTAAAATAATGAAGCTTCGAAGTTTAAAATAAAAAAATATATTTAAATCCATTTTTAACAAAAACACCTTTTCATATGAATAATACAAATTTATTTTTTAATTTTCTAAGAACCGTTTCCTTCCACATGTCCTCCATTTCTTTCCAAGCACAGTTGTGCCTTTGATCGCATTGATTGAACCATCTTTTTGATTAACTTGTGATTTTCCTTAAGTCTATTGACTTCACGTGTGATACTATCTTTTAACTGGTTGGTGCTTTGTGGTGGAATAGAATACATTTTATTCTTTAGATATCTCCATAAGGAATAATCACACGGTGTTAAGTCAGGGGATCTTAGGGGCCATTCAATTGCATGATTTAGCGCGACAATGCGGTTGTCAAACGTTTCTCTTAGTTTTGTTCTTACAGCAAGCTGTCTATGAGCTGGTACGGCGTCCTGAATCCACCAAAGTCTATTGAATCGATCGCCTTAAATATGTCGGAGTTCCGGGAAGATTCTTTCGTTGATCATGCTCAGGTAGGCAGCACCATTCAATTTAGTCTCGTAAAACAATGGGCTGGCAAAATAGCCATTCCCGCATATTCCAATCCACAGAGACACTTTCTTCTGACAAATACGTGTGTCAAAGTTGAATGCTGGGGAGTGGGTCAGCGGCGCATATTGCCAAATGTTATGACTATTTACCTTTCCATTCATAAAAAAGGCTACCTCGTCACCAATCTCAATGTTTTCCGAGAAACGAGCAGGTTTATGGAGGAGCCATTCGACAAATTGTCTACGACGAGGAAAATCAGTTTCAAGAAGCTGGTGTCTTGCATGCATCTTATAGGGATGCCATTTTAAGTCATGTTTAATAATGCGGTTAAATGATGACTTTGACAACTGTAACCCATTCTTTCTGACTGATACATGTGGATTTTGAAGAAGTATCATCTGAACATTTTCGATATTTCCTGTTGTTCTTATGGTTTTCGATTTAAGCATGTTCCTTTATGTTGGTATTTGCGAACATTTTTCCAAATTGTGGGCTTACTTGGTGGGTGCTTACCTGGAAAACGTTGTTCAATTGAATCTTGTACTTGCTTAATACTGCCAGTTTTAATAAAGTTTGTGACTACAAATATGCGTTAATCTCTTGTAACCAGCATGATTAAAAAGGTTCTATGGAAGTAAACTTTTACACAGAAACGCTTTGATTTGCTTACTTAGTAAGCAATAATGACGAGACCATACCACAGCGTGGCTGAAAAACCACTGTAAAATGGCCTAGGCTTTGCTTGAAGAATCTCACAGTGACCTAGGCTACCTAGGCTCCCTACACTTCTCTTGAAAGTGCACGGTGGCCTAGCCTTCCTAGGCTTCGTTTCATTATTTTACTTCCATGAGCAAACGTATTTTTGATAGCGTCCACTAAACCCACTAGTGTATCAATATCATAAAAGGGAATTTAATGAAATTTTCAGAAACGACAGATAAATAGTTGGTAAATAAAATACCTCCTTAGGACCCCAAAATCTCCAAAAGCTTTTGAGTTATACTAATTCAAATTACGGTTAGCTTTTTTCTGGGACACCAGGTATAGACACCCCATTGAGACAAAAATCCACGAATAATGACAAAACTTACCGGATTGGACCTAAAACCAACAAGGAAAGATAAAACTAACCAAAAATAAAAAAATGAACGGACAAAGGGAAATAAAACAATAAAATAAATAAAGAAGAGGAAAACATACAAATAACAATTACTAAGGAACATGAATCCACACTACAGATACAAGAATTATGCGACAAAACTCACATAAACTTGAGTTAATAACATAGCAGAAAAACAAAGTAATGCTAACAACGGTTTGAACGCCTAACTCTTACACACTTAACATTAAAAAACCCCACAAAATAAACAAACAGACATACTTTTACTGTTACTTATTTCGAACTAAAAATCAGTTTATAGTACATAAATTAGCTTGCCCTCCACGCAAACTTGCACCTCTCTGCAAACCTCCAACTTCTTTCCGCTTCATTCATCTTCCTCCTTTACCGCTATGCAAAGTTGGGTCAAACATTAACACCAGGGACAAGTTCAGCAAATAATAACAATTAAAGTGATAGGAAAAATAAAACACCGTGGTCCGGGTCCCACGTTAAGCAGGTCCAAGGAGCAACTTGGTTAACTATTATGACTTTAACTTATTTCACTGTATCCTATCCTTGCGTTTTTTCTTCTTCCCCTCACTCTCGCCCTTCTGGGGCTCTCTTCCCTCGGTGCCTTCGGGTCTCGAGGGGGGAGGGCGCCGGGGAAACACGGAGGAACCGGGCCTCGGCCCCGGTTGGAGCCACTTTTCCTTTTCATTTCATTTCATTTCATCTCTTGTCTTGACTGCTCACTCTGAATCAGTATAGTCAAAGCTAACTCCAAAGAATTATTTTATTGGCAAAGGAGGCACGGCCAACGCAAAGTTACTTCGAAAACGTCATATTTTTTTCATTTTTTTCCTTACGGGGAACTCCAAGAAAGAGACTTAAAACAGGATGCGCTGGCGACTAATGTCAGCCTAAGCCGCCACTACACCCTCCGAGGGGCAGCGGAGTGAAAAATGACTGGATTGCCACTTATCTAGTCTCGTTCCAACTATGCCAATCTATTTGAAAGACAAAATTGGAGGTGCCGGGGAAAGCAGGTTTGAGGACTAGCTTACTGTGGGACTCGGCCTCAGAGGCACCCGGACAAGTGGCAGAACTGCAACCTCCGGAGAAGGGTCCGCCCCCTCCTCTCTACCCTGGGGGACCAGCCAGCTCTATGTATTCCGGAAGCAGTTCTGATACCCAAACCCTCGAGTGGCGGCATCCCCAGTTAGCGATAGATGATTTCGCGCTAACCAACAAAAAGTTCGCCACACCTCACACCTCAAGAGGCCCCGCCCCCCATCCCCAGGGTTCACCCTTCCTATTTTGCAATTCATGTTCAAGGACGCTACGTTGCAACGAAGAGCTCATAAAAAATACCCTATCAGTCTCGAAGGAACAGTGATAAACACTTTGCATCCTAAAGCTCGCCATCCTATCATCTAATAAAGAGGCACGACGAAAAAAGGCGTCTTCGAGGGGCCACACAGGGAAAATGACCCAAGATACCACCCAAATTTCCCTACTGGTAATTCCCGGACAGGACAAGCCCACCAGAGAAAAAGTATTTGAAGTGATGTTTGGCAAGCTCAACATCACTTTATTAAGGCTTTTGGACCCTTTCTCTCGTTACACCACCATATGCGAAAAGGAGAAAGATGTCGAAGCACTGTCAAAAGACGAGGCGAAGAGCGTACTTATACTTAAAGAAATCGGTCTGCAACCTGCCATCCCTCCGCAGATTCTGGCTCACAGGAGCGTGATATGCAGGAGGCTAGATCCTGGGATCAGCCAGCACTCTCGAGAAGACATTAAAAAAGAGATCGGCCTAAGATAGAATTGGGCAAAGGTGGCAGATGTCATTAAATTCCGAAATAGAAGAGACAACTGTGGAGCCTCCCATGTCTTCATGGTCATATTTACGGAGACAAAAATGGCGCAGAAGGCCAAAGAGCATGGACTTCTCATGTTCAAAGCGAAAGTGAGTGGAGAACAAATCGAAAGAGAGGAGTCCACTCCAGTCCAGCTCTGATCCCGATTCTATCGTTCCGATCAACACACGACTAAGGACTGCTAAGAGCCATTGCAAACGTGTTCCAAATGTAGCGAGAAGGGCCATCACTGGAAGGAATGCAGAAATACATACGAAACATGCACCAACTGAAGACAGGGTCATAGATCGATGGCCCTGGCATGTACAATCAAGAAAGAGTTGACTAAAGAGAAACGGGAAAATAGACAGAAGGAGACGCGGAGGTCCAATACCACTTACGCCCAAGGAACGAAGGCGGTACTCATCGAAATAGACGCAAATAAAACTAACCTCGAAATCTCAGAAAAATCTTCTAAGGCATTGAGACAAAAGTTTTTAAGTGGGAATTCGACGCTGCATTTGATGCGGAAAAAGTCGAAAATCCTTGCTCCGCCAAAACGTTTCTCTATACGTGTGAGCAGGTTTCCAACCCCAAATTCAGTAATAAAGAAACAGGAAGAAGAGAAATCGACAAAGAAAAACTGAAATACTGGAATATATAATAACAGGCAATTGACATTAATCTGGAGACGTTAGCTTTAGGTATTTGCAATATCCTTTAGAATGAGGTTTGCTACATGGGGACTACATTTATGATGGCCTTCTGACAGATTGAAATTTGGAATTTCTTCAATTAATGCGGATTCAATAATTTTTCTTATAATTAAAATCGTTGCAATGGTAAATTATTTTGGCACTATGGAAATCTATTGTATGATTGGCGGTTTTCACATGGTTAAAAATACTAGAAGCATTGCTTGCTCTACGAATATCCCTCTTATGTTCATATATACGTTTATTGAATGACCTTCCGGTCTCTCTTACATAGGAGGAGGGGCAATTTGGATACTTACATGGGATTAAATAGACGATTGCATCCTTATTTTGCGATTCTGGCTTTGTGGAACGGAAAGATTTCTTGATAGTTAAGGGATATTTGAAGGTTTTCAAGTTAGGAAATACAATGGAGTTTAGTTCTTTGTAGAAAAATAAGGTCGAAGGGCGACCACGTGCCATTGTGTACCCACGTGGTCCTGAGATCACCGCATGGAGCTTTGAAGGCATGACTGAACCAGGTCGAGGGTGCAGCCCGCGCCGTTTATCACACCCCAGCTGTATTTGCTTAGGGACATATTTCATCGTCTCTCTCGGCCGCCTTTCAGCCAGTATTCCTGCCTTACGTCATAGATCGAAGTTCGTCGAACATTCTACGCCAACGTTATCTTAATTCTCCCGAAAGAGTCACCGACTTTTGCCCTAAATCGCACGTGTGTGTAGAGGGGCAACCAAACCATCTAAACCCACATCGCCGAGCGTCTATATATTCCTTCGACTCAGTTTAGTAATGATCACTAATAGACTTTCCACGTACCACCGCTGCGAACGAGCTGAAGGACTCCCTCCCCCCCGCGATCGGAGACAAATACGATTTTATTTCGAGGATGAAGGCTAAATGGACATCTGTGAACTCTGCCATAGTCAATCGGCGAATATCTGACGAGGATTCCCTTCTCCAAAGGCAATCTTACGTGTGTTCCATCATCTGAAGCGTGAGGTAACCCGACTCTTCCCATCGCAATTATCTTATTTTGACTGGCCCCTTTCTTGCAACGAGCACGCAAGCAATGGTAATCGTTGCCTCCTGCAGATTATTCTACAGTCTGGCTTACCCAATAGATCCATTCTTTTTGTGCGCGTCCGGTTTAAAATCCCCCTTTTAATCACCGACCAGAACCCAACCATGTTAATCCCCTAATTAACCCACCTGTATCTCGCGTAGACATTTAACTCCGTCTGTGCGACAATTCCCTTTAAACCCAATATCTGTGTATATTTAAATATTATTTTGTTGCTAGTAAAGATATATTTTTGCCATTGTCTTTCTTTTGCAACCTCAACGTGTGCCATCTACCTGTTAATCATTGGCCAACTTGTACTCTGAAATATTTGTTTTAAAAAGGACACCGCAAAGTTAATAATAAACCATCCCCACTGGACTCATAACTATTTCCCATTCACTAACAGCCTTCAACCAACTTCGGCCCAAAGCCCCAAAAGTACCTACGTATATATATATATATATATATATATATATATATATATATATATATATATATATATATATATATATATATATATATATATATATATATATATATATATATATATATATATATATATATATATATATATATATATATATATATATATATATACTTATATAGAGCCTGACCATTCCACGACAGATAGAGATAAGCAATTCTTTTCACATAAAAGTTTTTTTTGCCGAGGACGGTAGAATATTGCCCTAGCTTTAGATAAGCTTCCATCTATACAATAGAGTGGATATTTTAACTCAATGAACATGCATGTTATGAAGGTAATCTCATCTTGTAAAAAACAGGGGACACAAATTAGAAAGGCACTTAAATATATAGATATTATAATTGTTTTTTTTTTAAGATCGCTGCTTCAGTATGAACGGTTCGAATCCCACCCCTGTACGGAATTTTTGCGAATTAGGAAATAACATTTCCGAAGAAAATTATCCTGTTTTTCAAGTGGTGCGTTGACTTCCTGGAGGGCTGCTATGCGAAATGCCACCCAGGCAGTGTATGCACCACTTGCATCTTAAAGAAGGAAGTGGAGGTTAGTAGTGACTTACTACAGGGAAAGAACTCTAGACCTCGAAAAGAAAATCGAGAGGCTCAAGGAGGAGCACTCCCACCAGATCCGCAGGCTCGAAGATAAGTTAAACGAGCTCTCGAGTCCTGTGGCAAACACCACCTCTGCAGAGAGGCCGGGCCTGAATGTAGCAGAAACGCCTAAAGGAAAAAAGAAAAAAAGACGAAAAAGAGAAAGAAGAAAGAGGAAGAGAGAGAAATAGAAGAAGAAAAGGTAGAAAAAGTTAATGGAAAGGATGACAAGGGGGAAATGATGAGAGAGAAGAAGAAGAAGAAAAAAAAAAAGCCTGAAAAGGCCATGACGGGGAAGAGAGAGGAATCGGAGAGCTTGCCTCAGAAAATAAAGACTCCGAGCTCAGCAGGCAAATGTGCCAGGATCAGCCTTGTGGGTGATTCCCAGGCACGGGGCCTGCAGCCCCTGCTAGCGGCCCGCCTTCGCACAAGCGTTTAGGTGAGCTGCCTCCCAGGCTGTGGGAATAAGCAGGTAAGAGCTGAGGCCAAGAAGTCTCAGATTTCTGAGACTTCAGTCGTTGCCCTTATGGTAAGTGGCAACGACCTCTACCTCAGAGGAGGTAGGGTAGGCCCTACAGGCGAGATTATAAAGACGGTTATGGGCGCTGTCGACGACTGTGGATTGAAAACCCGCAGACGTGTCGTGGTGGGGATGCTCCCGATGTGAAGTACAAGCCGGACTGTCCACGTGAGGAACATATCGCTAAACCGGCGCCTTGCAGACCTCTGTACCGCGGAGGGTGTCTTTTTTGTCAACCTCTACGCCGTATTCTATGGTAGAAAAGACCTTTACCAAAGGGATGGGGTGCACCCCCCCTTTAAGGGCAAGGCTTTCCTAGCCAACCTCATCCAGGATGTTGTAGAGCGCACCCAAAGGAGTATCCAGCCCATTGGGAAGGCGGACGTACGCCAGTACGCCCGAGTCACTCCCCAAACAACCTTCTCGGAGGTTGTCAAAAATGGTGCCACCGCGACAACCAAGAAGCCTGAAAACGGAAGAGTATAGGGGGTCCTACATTAGGGGAATCCCTGAAAGTTCTTCTGTTCAATGCGAGGTCAATTAGGAACAAGTTTCCTGAGCTCCGTGGCCTCGTAGCGACGGAAGAACCCGAAATGGTAGCCATAACCGAATCGTGAATAAAAACCTCAAAAAAAAAAAAAATTCTTGCACCTCCCCTTTAAGGGCAAGGCTTTCCTAGCCAACCTCATCCAGAATGTTGTAGAGCGCACCCAAAGGAGTATCCAGCCCATTGGGAAGGCGGACGTACGCCAGGAGAGCCCGAGTCACTACCCAAACAACCTTCTCGGAGGTTGTCAAAAATGGTGCCACCGCGACAACCAAGAAGCCTGAAAACGGAAGAGTATAGGGGGTCCTACATTAGAGGACTCCCTGAAAGTTCTTCTGTTCAATGCGAGGTCAATTAGGAACAAGTTTCCTGAGCTCCGTGGCCTCGTAGCGACGGAAGAAACCGAAATGGTAGCCATAACCGAATCGTGAATAAAAACCTCAAACAATTAGGAACAAGTTTCCTGAGCTCCGTGGCCTCGTAGCGACGGAAGAACCCGAAATGGTAGCCATAACCGAATCGTGAATAAAAACCTCAAACCGAGACTTTGAAGGCGAATTCACGGTTCCTGGCTACAAACTCTTCCACAAAGATAGGCCAGGCAGAGAGGGTGGCGGTGTAATGTTGTATGTCAAGGATACAATCAAATCTACGAACTCCAACAATATATCCGATCACGAGCTCCTAGGTGTTGACCTAGAGATAGGTCCTGTCAGATACAGGACCCTGCTGCTTTACAGACCCCCTTCCCAACCCGTTGAGAAGGACAGGGAACTGTACCAGCTGCTGGGTGAGCTTGTTCAAGGCAAAGTATGCATCGTTATGGGCGACTTCAACAGACAAGTTGACTGGGAAACCAGAGCAGCCTGTGGCGAGAGCGCGCTTCTCCTGAAGTTCGCCAACAACGAGTTCCTCACTCAGTGGGTCAGAGAACCGACGAGAGGAGACAATATTCTCGACTTAGTCTTCACCTCTGAGTATGATATCGTTGAGGATCTCTCTGTAGGCGAAGAGCTTGATGGCAGTGATCACCAGCTAATTAGATTTACCGTCAAGATCCCGAAGGTAAGGGCTGACTGATGTAAGGCTAGCGGTATGCGAAGATGTTGAGGATTCGTGGAAAAATTTTAAAAATAAGTTCATGAGTCTTCAATCAAGTTGCATCCCTCTGAAATGCCTCCCTCGGTCTTTTGTTCAACCAAAGTGGTTTAATCGAGAAATCGGCCAACTGCTTAGAGAGAAGAGAAATGCGTACCGGCGATCGAAGATCTCGGGTGCCTTTGACGAGTACCGGGGCTGGTCAGAAGAGTGAAGTCCAGCATAAGGGCGGCTAAGCGGTCTGAGGAACTCCAAGTGGCGAGACTCTGCAAGAAGAATCCCAAGGAATTCTTCGGCTATGTAAATAGCCGTAAACCAATCCACCGTAGGATTGGTCCCTTAGTGGACGAGAAGGGTGCATTAACTCACTCAGATGCAGAAAATGCTAACCTGCTCAATGACTACTTCTCTTCAGTGTTTACTAAAGAGTGTGGTTCCATCCCCCAGCCCACGGATTCCTAGTCGGGGGAAAAGTTGGAGCTAATGGACTTCACCGAAGGAGAAATAAAGAAAAAGATCGCTGACCTAAAGACGAATAAGTCCCCCGGACCGGACGGGTTTCTATCCAAGATGTTGAAGGAACTGTGCGATGAAGTATCACGACATCTGTGCGCTATCTTTAACATGTCAATCCGGACCAAATGCGTTCCTAGAGACTGGCGTGAGGCGGAGGTGAATCCTATCTTCAAGAAAGGAGACCGTAGCCAACCGTCAGACTACCGACCCATCAGTTTAACTTCGATAGTCGGTAAACTCATGGAAAGCATTATAGTGGACAAGATAACGTCTTATTTAGAGTCAAACCTGCTACTGAAGAGTTCCCAGCACGGCTTCCAAAGGCAACGGTCATGCCTGACGAACCTTGTGGAATTCTTCCACTTCGTGTTCAGTAAGCATGATCGGGATAAAGCGGCGGATGTTGTGTACCTTGACTTCCAAAGGCATTTGACAAGGTACCACACCGCCGCCTTCTCCGGAAAGTGCGTGCGCAAGGCATAGACGGCAACGTAGCAGGTTGGATAGAGAGCTGGCTAAGTGACAGACGGCAACGCGTAGTGGTGAATGGTCGGGCCTCTGAATGGGCGCCCGAATCTCGCAGTCTCCCTCAAGGTTCCGTCCTGGGCCTACTACTGTTTATTATCTATGTCAACGACATGGACGGAGACATGGTTGCCAAAATCCTCAAATTGCCGACGACACCAAGCTTGGTATCAATTTGGCAAAGGAGGGGAACACTGCCCCCCTCCAAGAAGACCTTTAACGGATTGGGGAGTGGTCGCACACGTGGCAAATGCCTTTCAACGTGGGAAAATGCAAAGTAATGGCATATCGGCCACCGAAACCCCAAATCTCAGTACATCCTTAAGGGCATTGCTCTTGAATCGAGTGACACTGAGAAGGACTTGGGTGTAACTATCACTAGCGACCTCAAGTTCTCGAAACAGTGCATTGAGGCAGAGAAGAAAGCCCAAAGGATGTTAGGCTACATAAAGCGCCAGTTTGGATACCGTAACAAGGAGATATTACTTTGTATGTACAACTCCCTAGTTCAGCTGTACCTGAAGTACGCCGTACAATTTTTGGAGTCCTTCGTTTCGAAAGGATATCGCAAGTTTGGAACGCGTACAAGCCATGGCAACCAAGCTGATTCCCTCTATCCGACATAAAAGTTATGAGGATAGACTAAGGGAACTAGATCTGTTCTCGCTGGAAACCCGAAGTTTTCAAAATACTTCGAGGGTTCAACAATGTTGACTACCGGGATATTTTCACACTGAGTGAGAACAGAACGCGCAATCACGGCTTCAAACTTGAACTGAAGCGTTACAACCGCAATCTGTGTGGAATTTTTTTCTCGTAGAGTATCTGCGGTAAGTGGAACGCACTTCCAGTGGAGGTTGTCAACAGTGAATCTGTTGACCAGTTCAAGTCAAGACTAGACAAAGTCTTGAAAAGTGGCCGTTTAGGGACGCAAAACAATTGAGCAGCCATGTGCCTGCTCGATTGCTAGTCCAAAGGTACCCTCTTTGAATGGACCGTAAGGTCTCCTAGGGTACTTCCTTTCCTTGTTACTCCTTCTTTCGCGTTCATGAAATAGTTCTCTCTCTCTCTCTCTCTCTCTCTCTCTCTCTCTCTCTCTCTCTCTCTCTCTCTCTCTCTCTCTATATATATATTTATTATATATATATATATATATATATATATATATATATATATATATATATATATATATATATATATATATATAATATATATATATATATATATATATATATATATATATATATATATATATTATATATATATATATATATATATATATATATATATATATATATATATATATATATATATATATATATATATATATATATATATATATATATATATATATATATATATATGAACTCCGGGTATCACTATGCGGTATGTTACAGTCAAAATGTATTTATATGACACATTATATTATTTTATTAATATGATATTCCATGTCGACAGGATCTGATATTGACATGATAATGGCGAAAACACGTAGCTATATCATGAAGGAAACATTTCTGATCCAACCGCTGCATGAGGAGAGTCTCAGTATTGGAGTAATGGCCCAAGTTAATGCATCCTTCAAAACAGAGCGTCGGGGACCGCTTGCACAAGGCCTGAAGTCAGGTAAAGTGATCCAGAAGCCGCTGATCGACCTTCATCAGAAGCGACCTCGAGCGGCTTGGACACGTGGTTACCGCAAGAGGACCATGTTTCAGTTGGAGGTGTCTTATGGTCTGACGAGTCCACATTTTAGATGTTATCTACCCAAGACAACATTAGAGGCTGCCTGCATGTGAAGTAATGAGGGGGCGGGGGCTTTGCCCGGCCTTTGTGATGACCCCATGAATTCAGAGTACCAAGCCTTCCTGAGAGATTATATGTGCTCTCCTCAGTCCGAGCCTCTCAAGAAATGCCCGGAATGTTACTTTCCAGCAGAGCAATGTCCTATCTGACAAGTCTCCGCCCACCATACAGTGGTTCAGGGGCAACAGCATCACGGTGGTGGACTGGCCACCTCAGTCTCCGTATCTCAATGCACTGGAAAACATATTGATGGACAAGTCATCAGCCGAGCTCCAATAAGCAACTGAAAGAAGTCATCACCGAAAAGTGGGCCGCTAGCATTGCACCCCTTAGGTGTCACACCCTCGTGAAGAATCAAATGCTTTTATCAGTGCTAAGAGACTCTCGACTGGCCATTGAGATTCCTGCATCAATTTAGTGTTACTGTAATTTTCAAAGAGGTTCAACTCCTTATCTGTTATATGTTGCTGATGTTAAATGATTTGGTAAATTTTGTATTTTGTAGTCTTGTTGACTGTCTGGAGGATATATAACTTAATGTTATTTATTCCTCCTTATTTGTCTGTTATATGCATTGTAGGGGAATTCCACGTGGAATTTCTTTTCCAGCACGGAAGTGACGTTGATGCGCTGGAGAAGGTTCTAGAATTTGGTTAGGCTTAAATTGGTAAGCCTCCCCCCACCTATCCACAAGCGGTAGCCTCGAACCGCGTCCACCTCGGACCACTTTTTCACGGGTTAGAATGAATCGCCTCGACGTGAAGATTCGAGGTCATTCGAGAGTTGCGCTGTTTCCCCCACCCCTGCGGGGGTGAGGGGAGCCTCGGATATATATAGGGCTCGTCTTCCATGTGGGAGACACAGAGTTGAGGAGGCTCGCCCGGACCTAAGAAGTTTTCCCTAGTTCCAAGTCAGGTGCTAACAACGAAGCAAAGTGACGGCTGAACTTTTGTGTCTTGGAATTAACTCAGCCAGTGTGGTAATTCCATTCGACGATCGCCACCGAACGATTTTTCCGACTCCACTCATCAACTCTTGTCGAAGCCCTCCTCGTTCCCTCCTTGTTTTCGGGTGGTCAACTTCCCGCTCACAAGCTCCGAGTGCCCTCGCCCTCACGTTTATTGCCTGCAGAAGACATCCGTGAAACCTTACCCTGACGTCTCACCCGGAATCCTCCGTAAGCCAACCCCTCTTCCCCTTCATCAACTCATTTGAGTTAATTTTCCCCATTTGAATATTCTCCTTCTGTAACGCATAAATTTCTAACTTCAGAGTCCGATGCATAACTCTGCAATTCCTTCCTCGTTTACCAATTTAATTTTGCCCATTAATTCTCTTATTTTATGTAAATAAAATTATATTTTTTTGTAATGCCTCTTTAAATAACCTCGTTGCACTATTTTCTCGCTGTTCCGCGCGTCGAAACTCGTGGCGTTCTGTCCCTTATCGGTTCGCCTTTAAGTTGTTGGTCCCTTCCCCATAGATATAATATGGTATTGATATAATGTAATGTCATACCACGACATGTATAATGATATGCGAATAAAAACTTTAAGGTCCTGCATTTATCTAATTTCCTAAAATTTCGGAGGTGTCCGAAAACTTTTGGTCCTGGATCTATCTATCTATATTGGCATCATTTGTATCAATAATATATAACTTAATTTGTTTCACACTTTTTTTATTAAATGGGAATGGTTCTTAACACTACGTAATTATTAATTATGCAGTAACGCATATCCCGCAGGTACAACTCTGGCCGTCATGATTAACTTGTCCAGCAATTATTCCATCACAATTTCTGCCGCAATCGCTGTGACATACACGCTTTTTGGAGGACTCGCTGCGGTAGCTTATACGGATGTGGTTCAAATGTTTTGCATTTTCTTCGGACTTGTGAGTGACATTAGTGTATAAGATCCTTGCGGATATTTTACATTTAGTAGTGTGTAGCAATTGTATAATAAATTAAGATTTTCAAGAGCTAAAGTAGATTATGGCTTATGTTCTTTAGTGGGCGATTATTCCCTTCGCAATGAGCAATGAGGCCGTAGGATCGTTAGACCTTCAAACAACAGATTGGCTCGGATCCATCGAAACCTGGACGTACGAATGGGGAGAATGGTCGGATTACTACGCTCTCCTTATTTGCGGAGGGATTCCATGGCAAGTGAGTATTGGTTCCTTTATCAGTGAGAGGAGCTGGGAAGGAAAATATATATATATATATATATATATATATATATATATATATATATATATATATATATATATATATATATATATATCTGGGTAAAGATTAGGTTTTAGTTATTAGAGAGAGAGAGACAGACAGACAGACAGAAGAAGAAATAAACCAAGAGAAAGGAAGAAAAAGAGAGGGCGAGAGACACTGGAAGCGAGAGGCAGAGAGAGCGAGATCGATAGTGAGATAGATAGAGAAAGAGAGATAGACCGAGAAATGTAGGGAAAGGCTGCTGAAGAGAGAAAACGGATAGAGAAGCCGAGAATGGGAGAGAACTGTGGGAAGAGAACAAGAGTGAGGAGAGAGGGAGAGAACTCTGTAAAGAGGACGAAAGTGAGGAGAGAGGAATGAATAGAGATGATGAGAGAAAAGGGAAGAGAAGAGATGGAGACAGAGAAAGAGAAAGAGGGCGGGAGTGGGAGGAATAGAGAACAATAGAGAGAAAGAGACATACAATGGGAGATGTAGAAAGAAAGAGAGGGATATATATATATATATATATACACACATATATATATATATATATATATATATATATATATATATATATATATATATATATATATATATATAGAGAGAGAGAGAGAGAGAGAGAGAGAGAGAGAGAGAGAGAGGGGTACAAGGAGCTACAAGGACAAGAAGTACCCTAGAAGACCTTACGGTCCATTCAAAGAGGGTACCTTAAGGCTAACAGTTGGGCACGCACAGTTCTGCACATCGACATAAGTGCCCAAAAGCACACCTTTCAAGACTTTGTCCAGTCTTGACTTGAACTGATCAACAGAATTGCTTTTGACAACTTGCACTGGAAGTGCGTTCCAACTACCGCAGATGGTGTATGTGAAGAATTTACTACATAGATCACGGTTGTAACGCTTCAGCTCAAGTTTGTAGCCGTGATTTCTCGTTTTGCCATCATTAAGTTAGAAAATATCCGTGTAGTCTACATTATCGAAGCCTCGAAGTATTTTAAACACTTCGATAAGCTGACCACGCAGTCTTCGTGTTTCCAAAGAGAAAAGATCTAATAACCTTAATCTATCATCGTAACTTTTGTGTCTGATAGAGAGAATCAGTTCGGTTGCCCTGGCTTGCACACGTTCCAATTTCGCAATATCCTTTCGAAACGAAGGATTCCAAAATTGTACGGCATACTCCAGGTGCGGTCGGACAGGTGGGTTGTACAAACACAGTAATATCTCCTTGTTCCAATATCCAAACTGGTACTTTATGTAGCCTAGCATCTTTTGGGCCTTTTTCTCCGCCTCAATGCACTGTTTCGAGGACTTGAGGTCACTAGTGATTGTTACACCAAGTCCTTCTCAGTGTCAGTGGATTCAATAGCAGGGCCCTTAAGGATATACTGAGATTAGTGGTTTCGGTTGCTGATATGCATCATTTTGCATTTGTTCACGTTAAATGGCATTTGCCACATGCCCGAACACTCCCCAATCTTCCGAAGATCATCTTGAAGGCGAGCAGTACTTCCTTCCTTTGTGACGTTCATACCAAGCTTGGTATCATCGATAATTTAGAAATATTTGCAATCATGTCACCGTCCATGTCATTAACATAGATGATGAAAAGTAGTGGCCCCAGGAGAGAACCTTGAGGAACACCGCTAGTAACGGGCACCAACTCAGAAGCCTGTCCATTCAACACTACCCGTTGCCGTCTGCCATTTCGCCAGTTCTCTATCCAACTTGCTACATTTTCGTCTACGCCCAGCGCGCGCACTTTTCGAAGGAGGCGGCGGTGTGATACCTTTTCGATGGCTTTTTGAAAGTCTTATCCCGGTCGTGCTCACTACAAACGAAGTGGAAGAATTCCACAAGATTCGTTAGGCATGACCGGTGCCTTCGGAACCCATGCTGAGAACTACACCAAGATGCTTTCCATGATTTTACCGACTATTGAGGTTAAGCTTATAGGTCGGTAGTTTTACGGATGCCTAGGGTCTCCCTTTTTAAAGATAGGAGTTACCTCCGCTTTACGACAGTCTCTAGGATCGCATCCCGTCCGGATTGACATGTTGAAGATTGTGCTAAAATGTCGTGACACTTCATCGAGCACTTCTTTCAACACTTTAGGGAGAAACCTGTCCGGACCAGGGGACTTATTCCTCTTTCGATCAGTGACCTTTTTTTCTATTTCTCCTAGAGTGAAATCCATTTCCTCCAGCTTTTCACCCAAGTAGGAATCTGTGGGCTAAGGGATGGGACCACTCTCATCAGTAAACACTGAAGAGAAGTAGTCGTTGAGAAGGTTAGCATTTTATGCATCTAAGTCCTTTAATGCCCCCTCCTTATTCACTAATTGGCCAATCGTGCAATGGATTGGCTTACGGCTGGACTTCACACTCCTACCTAGCCTACGGTACTCATCAAAGTATTCATAAATCTTTGACTGCCGGTACACCGTTCATTTTTTCCTCAGCAGTTGACCAATTTCTCGATTAAACCACTTTGGTTTAACACAAGACTGACAGAAGCTTTTCAAAGGGATGAATCGTGATTGAAGACTCATGAACGTAGTTTTGAATCTATTCCACGAATCTTTAACGCCACCGCATACTTTTAACCTCGCATCAGTCAATCCAGCACGAAGACCTGCAAAGTATGCTCTTCTTAAGTCAAGTTTTCTCGATTCACTAGTCGCAGACTCTACCTTGGGGTCCTTGACTATAAATCTAACTAGTTGGGGATCACTGCCACCGAGCTCTTGGCCTACAGAGAGATCCTCAACGATGTCATCCTCAGAGGTGAAAACCAAGTCGAGGGTATTATTGCCTCTCGTCGGCTCTCTCACCCATTGACTCAGGAACTCGTTGTTCGCAAACTCCAGGAGTAGTGCGTTCTCAACACACTTTCTCTGGTTTTCCAGTCAACATGTGTATTGAAGTCACCCATCGCGATACACACTCTGTCTTGTACAAGTTCACCCAGCAGCCGGGAGAAGTCCATGTCCTTTTCAACGAGTTGGGTAAGGGGTCTGTAAAGCAGCAGGATCCTGTATTTGGCAGGACGTATGTCTAGGTTAACACCTAGTAGCTCGTAGTACAATGTTGCAGTTTGTCGATTTGAACCTATCCTTGACATACAACATCACACTGCCACCCTCTCTGTCTAGCCTATATTTTTGGAAGAGTCGGTAACCTGCAATCATGAATTCAGCTTCAAAATCTAGGTTTGAGGTTTTTACCCATGATTCTGTTATGGCCACCATTTTAAGTTCTTCCGTCGCTACGAGGCCACGAAGTTGAATAAACTTGTTTCTGATTGACTTCGCATTAAACAGAAGAACTTTCAGGGAGTCACCAAATGTAGGACTTCCTACGCTCTTCCGCTTCCCGTCTTACTTGTTTCTCTGTTCTATTTTGGTGGTGTGGTGACACCCCTTCGAACGACCTCCACGAAGGTCGTTCCAGGGTGACTTTGGCGTACTGGCGCAGGTCCGCCGTCACTCTGAGCCGGACCGTCCTTTGAGTCCGCTCAATGACATCTTGTATCAGGTTTGAAAGTACAGCCTTTTCCTTAAAGAAAAGGTGCAACCCATCCCTTTGGTATAGATCGTTCCTACCATAAAAGATGAGGTAGGGGTCGACAAAATCACCCCTTCCGCCATACATAAATCTGCTAGTCGTCGGTTCAATGCGACGTTCCTCGAGTGAGCGATCCGGCTTGGACCTCTTCTTGGGAGTATCCTGACCACGACACGTCTCCGGGTTTTCAACCCACAGACATCCACAGCTCCCATGACCGTCTGAAGGATCTTCCCTGTAGGGCCTACCCTACTTCCTCTGAGGTAGAGAGAGAGAGAGAGAGAGAGAGAGAGAGAGAGAGAGAGAGAGAGAGAGAGAGAGTCTGTGCGATAGTAAGAATGAGAGAGAGAGTGAAGGAGAGAAATAGGGTGAGAGATAGGCAGTGAGAGAGATTCCATGAGGAAGATCCATAGTGAGCGAGATGGAAACACAGATATATTCAAAGGAAGATAATATGGGAAAGATAATAAAAGAGAGAGAGAGACATAAAAACTAAGAGAGAAATAGTAAAAAGGGAGGGAGAGATAAAAACAATAATGGAGGGAGATATAGATAAAGTGAGCATGAAAAAGAATGAGAGAGTGGGAGAAAGGAAGTGGAGAGAAAGGTAGAGAGGGAAAGATGGATGAAAGAGAGATAGGAATATGGACAGAGTGTGTGTGTGAGAGAGAAATTGAGAGGGATAGAGTTGCAAGAAGTAAGGAACCCTCAAAGGCCTTACCCCCCCCCCACACCCTCCGAGGAGATTTCAATGTTTGTATACCTATTTCCACACACAGAGGTTATGTCAATGAATTTACCACAAAGATCTCAATCGATATGCTACGTTTCGGTTCATCTAACCAATTTTCAAACACATCCACGGCTTATTGGAGAATTTTGTAGCCTTTAATTTCCATCCATTTCTTGTCCTTGGATTTTCGTACTTCTGAATGGTCGATGCCGTTTACAGTTGTTTAAGCAGAGATTAGTTGCCCTCGTGTAGAGGGAGAGTGGGAGAGCAGAGGATGGGAGAGGGAGAGACAATCACAGAGAAGGGAGCGAGAGGGGAGAGGGAGAGGGATAGAGGGAGAAGAGAAGAAAGAGGGGGAGATCGAGAGAGGAAGAAAGAGAATGAGAGCAATAAGTAGAGAAAGAGAGGGAGAGTAGGAAGAGGAGAAAGATAGGAAGATAGAAGGAGTGTGTGTGTGTTAGAGTGGATGATATATGGAGAGAAATATATATAGAGAAGTAGAGTTAGGGAAAAAAAGGATAGAGACGAAGAGAATTAGAGGAAAAGGGAGAGTGCTCGAAAGAAGGGGATAAATAGGATGCGACTGAGGAAGAGAGACGAATACCCAGTGGGATAAATAAGTTTAGAGAAGGATAAATAAAGAGGGAGAGGGTCAGAAAAAGGGAGAGTGAGGCAGAGATTCAAGAGAGAGATAGAGAGAGAGGGATCGATAGATATATTTCAAAAGATGGAGAGAGAGAGGGTGGTGTGAGAGAGGTAGAGAGAGAGAGAGAGAGAGAGGAAGAGAGAGAGAGGGAGAAGTTACAAGGAGTTACAAGGAATCTCAGTACCTCAAAAGGTTTTACAACCCATTCCGAGGAGGTACCGTTAAAAGGTTACCGGGGATTCACACTAGTACTTATACTAGTGTGTGCAGGCCTTGTCTAACCGACTTTTGCACTGCTCAACTGAGTAACTGTTTAGCACACCCGTTGGCAGTCTTTTCCAAGTGTTGCAGATTTTATTGGTGAAAAAGCCACCAACCTTGTCACAAGAGTAACGAGGAAGATTAAGCTTCCACCCATGGATTCGAGTGGCATTCTCGTTCAAGCTAAAGAGATGCCTATAATCAATGTTACAAATCCTTGAAGTATTTTAAAAACCTTTATAAACTGTCCTCGAAATCTCCTGGTTTCCATTTAAAAGAGCTCCAAAGCCATGATACGCCTCTGGTAGCCCATGTGTCTAATGGCGGGAATAAGTTTCGTTGCTCGTGCCTGAACTCGTTCTAGCCTTTGAACGTCCATCTTCAAGTTGGCGACAAGAACTGGACGCCGTGTTCCAGTTGGAGACGAACTAGACAATTGTAAAGTGACAAGACTATTTCTTTGTTCCGGTAACAAAACTGTCTTCTGATGTAACCTAATAGCTTTTGTGCCTTCTTTTATACTTCAATACACTGTTTTGAGGACTTAAGGTCGCTACTGGTAAAAACACCCAAATCTTCTTCCAATTCTGTACTTGCTATGTCATGACCCAGAAGAGAATAGTCTGACCTCTGGTTTGCTTGCATGCCAGATATCCATAATTCTTCCTTTATCCAGATGAAATGGCATCAGCCACTTCTCAGAGCACTCTTCCACTTTCCTTCTGTCTGACCTAAGAGTTTCTACACTTTCAGGTGTTGCGATATTTAATCCAAATTTAGTGTCATCCTCGAACTTAGCTATGCGGCTCACAATTGCAACATCTATATCAATGATATAGATAATAAAGAGGAGCGGACCCAATACAGATCATTGAGGTACCCAACTGGAAATAGGAGACCAGCTGGGCGATACCCCATTTATAACTACACGCTGTCTTCTATCTTTTAACCAGGCTTCAATCCAATTTTACACTGCTCCTCTAATACCCATAGCTTGAACTTTCCACATTAAACTCTTATGAAGTACTTCTATCAAAGGCTTTCTGGAGGTCAAGATAAAGTATGTTGATTGCTCTGTTTCTGTCATATTATTGAAGAATAAGATGAAATAAATCCATCAGGTTGGTTAAGAGGAAGAAAGAAGGTATTTTGAGAAAGAGTGATTGAGAGATAAAGACTACTAGAGAGAGAGAGGGGGGGAATGGAATAAGAGAGAGAGAGAGAGAGAGAGAGAGAGAGAGAGAGAGAGAAGAGATAAGAAATGAGAAGAGAGAAAGCGAGAGAGTAACAAGGAGTAACAAGGAAAGTAAGTACCCTAGGAGACCTTACGGTCCATTCAAAGAGGGTACCTTTGGACTAGCAATTGAGCGGGCACATGGCTGCTCAATTGTTTTGCGTCCATAAACGGCCACTTTTCAAGACTTTGTCTAGTCTTGACTTGAACTGGTCAACAGATTCACTGTTGACAACTTCCACTGGAAGTGCGTTCCACTTACCGCAGATACTGTAGGTGAAAAAGTTTCCACACAGATTGCGGTTGTAACGCTTCAGTTCAAGTTTGAAGCCGTGATTGCGCGTTCTGTTCTCACTCAGTGTGAAAATATCCCGGTAGTCAACATTGTCGAACCCTCGAAGTATTTTGAAGACTTCGATGAGCTGACCACGCAGTCTACGGGTTTCCAGTGAGAACAGATCTAACTCCCTTAGTCTATCCTCATAACTTTTATGTCGGATAGAGGGAATCAGCTTGGTTGCCCTGGCTTGTACGCGTTCCAATCTCGCGATGTCCTTTCGCAATGAAGGACTCCAAAATTGTACGGCATACTCCAGGTGCGGTCGGACAAGTGAGTTGTACAGGCACAGTACAATCTCCTGGTTCCGATAACCAAACTGGCGCTTAATATAGCCTAGCATCCTTTGGGCCTTTTTCTCCGCCTCAATGCACTGTTTCGAGAACTTGAGGTCACTAGTGATTGTTACACCCAAGTCCTTCTCAGTGTCACTCGATTCAAGAGCAGTGCCCTTAAGGATATACTGAGATTGGGGGTTTCTGTGGCCGATATGCATCACTTTGCATTTGCCCACGTTAAAAGGCATTTGCCACGTGTCCGACCACTCCCCAATCTTCCCAAGGTCTTCCTGCAGGCGGGCAGTATTTCCATCCTTTGCAACGTTCATACCAAGCTTGGTATCGTCGGCAAATTTGGAAATCTTGGCAACCATGTCACCGTCCATGTCGTTGACGTAGATGATGAATAGTAGTGGTCCCAGGACAGAACCTTGAGGCACTCCGCTAGTAACGGGCACCCACTCAGAAGCCTGTCCATTCACCACCACCCGTTGCCGTCTGCCACTTAGCCAGTTCTCGATCCAGCCGGCTACTTTTCCGTCTATGCCCAGCGCTCGCACTTTCCGGAGAATGCGGCGGTGTGGTACCTTATCAAAGGCTTTCTGAAAGTCTAAGTAAACCACATCCACCGCCTTGTCCCGATCGTGCTCACTGAACACGAAGTGCAAGAATTCCACAAGGTTCGTCAGGCATGACCGTTGCCTTCGGAAGCCGTGCTGGGAACTCCTCAGTAGCAGGTTTGACTCTAAATACGACGTTATTTTCTCCACCATCATGCTTTCCATGAGTTTACCGACTATCGAAGTCAGACTGATAGGTCGGTAGTTTGACGGATGGCTGGAGGATCCTTTCTTGAAGATCGGAGTCACCTCCGCCTCACGCCAGTCTCTAGGAACGCATCCGGTCCGGATTGACATGTTAAAGATAGCGCACAGATGTCGTGATACTTCATCGCACACTTCCTTCAACACCTTGGGTAGAAACCCGTCCGGTCCAGGGGACTTATTCGTCTTTAGGTCAGCGATCTTTTTCATTATTTCTCCTTCGGTGAAGTCCATTGCCTCCAGCTTTTCCCCCGAGTAGGAATCCGTGGGCTGGGGGATGGGACCACACTCTTTAGTAAACACTGAGGAGAAGTAGTCATTGAGAAGGTTAGCATTTTCTGCATCTGACTGAGTTAATGCACCCTCCTCGTCCACTAGGGGCCCAATCCTACGATGGATTGGTTTACGGCTATTTACATAGCCGAAGAACTCCTTGGGATTCTCCTTGCAGAGTCTCGCCACTCGGAGTTCCTCAGTACGCTTAGCCGCCCTTATGCTGGACTTCACTCTCCTGGCTAGCCTCCGGTACTCGTCAAAGGCACCCGAGATCTTCGATCGCCGGTACGCATTTCTCTTCTCCCTAAGCAGTTGGCCGATTTCTCGATTAAACCACTTTGGTTGAACAGAAGACCGACGGAGGCATTTTAGAGGGATGCAACTTGATTGAAGACTCATGAATTTATTTTTGAAATTGTTCCACGAATCCTCAACCTCTTCGCATACCGCTAGCCTTACATCAGTCAGCCCAGCACGAAGGCGTGCAAAGTCTGCTCTTCTCAAGTCAAGTTTCCTTGATTGACTGGCAACAGACCTTACCTTCGGGATCTTGACGGTAAATCTAACTAGCTGGTGATCACTGCCACCGAGCTCTTCGCCTACAGAGACATCCTCAACGATATCATCCTCAGAGGTGAAGACCAAGTCGAGGATATTGTCTCCTCTCGTCGGTTCTCTGACCCATTGAGTGAGGAACTCGTTGTTGGCGAACTCCAGGAGTAGCGCGCTATCGCCACAGGCTGCTCTGGTTTCCCAGTCAACTTGTCTGTTGAAGTCGCCCATAACGATGCACACTCTGCCTTGAACAAGCTCACCCAGCAGCTGGTACAGTTCCCTGTCCTTCTCAACGGGTTGGGAAGGGGGTCTGTAAAGCACCAGGGTCCTGTATCTGACAGGACCTATCTCTAGGTCAACGCCTAGGAGCTCGTGATCGGATATAATGTTGGAGTTCGTAGATTTGATTGTATCCTTGACATACAACATTACACCGCCACCCTCTCTGTCTGGCCTATCTTTGTGGAAGAGTTGGTAGCCAGGAACCGTGAATTCGCCTTCAAAGTCTCGGTTTGACGTTTTTATCCACGATTCTGTTATGGCTACCATTTCGGGTTCTTCCGTCGCTACGAGGCCACGGAGCTCAGGAAACTTGTTCCTGATTGACCTCGCATTGAACAGAAGAACTTTCAGGGAGTCCCCGACTGTAGGACTCCCTATGCTCTTCCGTTTCCCGGCTTCTTTGTTGGCGAGGCACCCCTTTTTGCGACCTCTGAGAAGGTCGTTCCTGGAGTGACACGGGCGTACTGGCGTACGTCCGCCCTCACTCTGGGCCGGATACTCCTTTCGGTCCTCTCTACGACATTCTGGATCATGTTCGACAGAAAGGCCTTTCCTTTAAAGGAAAGATGTACCCCATCCCTTTGGTAGAGATCATTTCTACCATAAAAGGCTTCGGTACGGGTCCACAAAAAAGACCCCCTCTGCCGTACACAAATCTGCCAGGCGCCGGTTTAGAGACACATTCATCGAGTGAGCGGTCCGTGTTGGACCTCTCCTCGGGAGCATCCCGACTACCACACGCTTGCGGATTTTCAGCCCACAGTCGTCCACGGCACCCATGACCGTGTGGAGGATTTTATCTGTAGGGCCTACCCTACCTCCTCTCAGGTACAGGTCGTTTCCACTGACCATCAGAGCAACGACTGAGCTCTCAGAAATCTGTGATTTCTCAGCCTCTACTCTGATGTGGTGGTTACCACATCCTGGCAGGCAGCTTACCTTCACACTAGTGCGAAGGCGGGCCGCTAGCAGGGACTGCAAGCCCCGTGCTTGAGAATCACCAATAAGGGTGACTCTTGCACATTTGTCAGCAGGCGACTTATTCTTTCCTCTCGGAAGCGACTTGCCGCTTTCCTCTTGTATCTCTGCATTTTTCTTTTTTTTTCTTCCTCATCTTATTTTTCTTCTCTTCATTTGTTTTCTTTTCTTCCGAGAGAGAGAGCAGCAATACTTCTGACCTGCTCGTGGCTGCCTTATGTATAATTCTACACCTGGTAACTGAAATATCGGCATGTTCTACCGGCAGTAGTACTCATAGGTAAAGACTGGCTCACTGAGTTGCCTTGAACTTAGTGGTGCTGGTACGTTTTCCTTTCCTCTATATGTACCCATCCTTTCTCTCACTAGTGCTCTACGTGGTTGAAACTTGTGTCGTCCTTTTGACAACATACTGCTAACATTAGACCCAGTGATCAGAAAGCGTTTTTTGTCGGCAGGCTTAAATCGCCGGGAAATTTCTAGCTGAAAGGCCCTGACGTCATCGAAGCTCCGCTCACCATTGTTTAGTTTGTTGAATCTTACTACGCCCACCTAGAGGCAGTCCCTCTGACTTGCATGCCTCCCTTGGCATGGTTACCTGCCGAGTTGTCAAGGTGTCCGTTCTCCGGACGAATATCCTAATTTGGGGACGGAGGTGGTCGATGACCTTCTTGATAGCGATCCCTTACCAATCCAATTTCCCTTTCTGGGACGCTACTGCTACCTGTGGTGGTGTTTAAAGCGAGTGTGATACCCTACATTTCACAAAATGACCTATTTCTCTATCTCAGTCAACTAGTTTACATAGTTCGGTTGATGAAGCGTTGAGTTATTCTCCAGAAGCCTCATCGCCGTGGATTTATTATTCCTAGAACCAATTTCTGAGTTTTAGAGATTTTATATAGAATAGATGCACCTATATGTGCTATATGCACCACCACACGATTTCACTGGTGTGAATTTCGTCGACCTAGGTCTAGGTTCCGATATGTTTCTGAGCACCCCTGCCACTCTTCTTAGTAGACATATGTGCCTTCATTTAACACATACAGAGAAACACCCCTCTTGTACAGGTCTGGAAGCGCTTCAAATTCTTACAGGATCAACCAATCTTTTTCCATGAGCACGGGACTACAATCTCGGACCCCGCATCTATGACGGAGTTCTTTGCAACCGCTTTCTCTGCCAGAATTTAAAGCACGTCATGAGCTCGCTGAAGGTGATTCTTTATCTTAGTCAACACCTCATCAGGGAGATACACACTAGCATCTGGGGTCTCTTGAACCCACACCATGGGCATTATTCCTTCCGTCACGTTCAGCATTTTAGCTGCTGATAGGGAACTGATTGCAAGGCATCGCTCAGTACATGAGATTACGCACTGTGCACGGTTTGCAACAATAATTGTGATTTATAGCAACTCACAGGGTGCCGTGGGTTCTCTCAAACATTATAATCTCCGCACCTTTTGTTCGCAGTCTCAATGACGCCACGGCTGCCGCAAGCAGGAAGGATGTAGAGGTTATCATTTGGGGTTTTTGGGCATGTATGTATTGCAGAAAATGAGCGCGCTGATGAGGTAGCCAAACAGTCGACTGGACCAGCGTTGCGCTGTTTCCAACTCTGACTACATAGTAGGAATCAGCTCAGTCCTTCGGGTTGCGTGGCAAAGAAGATAGGAAAATTAATGTTCCGTTAGATCGTGTTCAGGCTTTCCTTGTGGATCTACTCTTCAAAGGCCAGATATTGTCAACACATCGCATTTTATATCACTCCGATTAGAGACACTCGCGGTGAGGCGCATCGTTATCTGCTAGAGCGCTCCACTGCACCTTTAGCATGCCCTAGTAAAAGATACACCCAGGGGAAAATGGGAACGCCACATCTTCTCTTGGCTCTGTCAAAGACTTCAAGTTAACTCAGTAACCCAAGCTTTTCCTATTGATACTCTAGCAGGAAGAACGTGCCGCTCATCTAGGTGCCAGTTATAGCTGTCGACGCAGGGGAGCTGTTAGAAGAATTAGATTGTAGTAATACTGCAGAAAAAATTGTTTTCTGAAGTTATCAGAAACTTATATTATTAAAATGTAAATTTGGGTTGGATAAAAACAATGAAAACATAAAAAATTGAGAGTTCTAAATTATACAACTGTAGGCTACGAAGCCGCGAGTTGATCTATGGTTGGACTGTAATATGCATTTATATGTATCATTCTTATTATTATATTGATTATTTTTATATTCTTAAAAGAAACTTCGTAGTTACGTGCTTTTTTACAGCTCAACTAGGGGTGTTTTTTTAAATTTTCCATTCTCACTTTGGCGGGTGGGAGAGGTGGGTGTGGAGAGCTTTAATGTTTAGTATCCACTTTTTGCATACATTAGGTAAAAAAAAAATATCAGTAAGGTTAGCGATAATACAAAATTAACGTCTTTATATGGATCGCAAGATATTTCCTTGTAACACTCTCCCTCCCTCCCCGTCTCCCTCGACTGGGAAGTTGAGTTCGTCGATTCAATGGACGAATTTTTTAGGGATCAGTGCCTATAGAGCCGTGAATGCTAGGTACCATTTGGCTGATCGAAGTCAATGTGCCCTCGAACGGTAATCGTGAAAGGGGCTAATATGGGCGAGAAGGAAAGGCGCTAACCGGCAATCTGAGAATGAAGTGTGGAGGAGGCACATGCCACCGCTGAGAACCTTTTAGAGCTGCAACCTTTGGAGAGCGACCGTCCACTAGGTAACTTCCGGTCGGTGTGTGCTGCTGCACAGGTGTAAATACCACACATTAAAACGCCGAAGGTTGGAGCCCTTAAATGTCAGAAACCCGAGAGGGGATAGGCGGGAGCTGCTTCGGAGCAGGCTATAACCAACCAATCCACCTTTCTTTCCCTATATTGGTCGCAACTTCAGGACTTTTTGCATGTGTTGGTAAGCGAGATAATTTCGGATTATATTCCATATAACAAAACCACGCTCAACCTTGATGTTTATGTGTGCTAGGACCACGACAACATAAATTTGTTGGGTGTGGAGGCTCGCCTCTCATTCCTCTTAATTGCTAAAGGGGTTTATGCTTTACTATTTCTGGAGCCACCCTCAGGAATCTCCACCTTTGAAAAGAAGGTGCCCACTCATTGTGATTTATCCGGAGTCCCTCCAAGTTTTTTTCTAACAGAGTGGAGGCTTCCCCCTCTCCTATGTTTACGGGTGAGGGTTTTTTTCCCTTACCTCCTTCTTCAAAATTACCTTCTGACGACTCTATTGTTGGAACAGCAGCAGCGCTTTGCGCCCCCCCCCCTCCTTCCTCTTCTTTTTCGCAGTCGTCTGTGAGAGTTGAACAATCAATCCCTATGGCCAGGTCCTGGCGAATCTGATCGAAGAACTGGAGATCGGTGTCCTAAATGTAAATAGATTCATTATCTTTATCCGAGAAACATTTCATTTCCTTGTCTCGATCTATTCCTGTGATATCTGATATATATTTTGATTTGGGTGGTAGGTATTCGATGGGTTCTTAGGACTGATCAATTTCCCATCCAAATATCTTTTCCTAAGCCGCTGACGCCCGAGAAAACAACTTGGTGGTGCATGGAGTGGTAGCGTGGCCCGTATTTTAACAAATGACTAATTTATAAATCTCAGTCGAGAAGCTTAGGTCTGTTGGTGAGTTCGCTTAGTTCTTCTTCAGCAGTCTCATCCCTGTGAGCCTGGAAGCCATTCTTAGAACGTCTGGTCCTTTTTCACGCCAATATCATTCCTTGTTATTCTGATGAGTGTGAGAGACAGCTCTCAGAGTGAATAGATATGCCTAGAGGGGGCGATGAGTAATTTGTCGACTAACTTTGATATAAAAATAACATATAGGGTTCATTTATATATATATATATATATATATATATATATATATATATATATATATATATATATATATATATTAAGAAAATTATTGCAGTAACGCAATTAATTATGCGGTTAAAAGGCTATTTTTTTGGCAAACCAGTCTTCCTCAAAGCCTTCGGAAGGAGCTCTTCCGGAGGCTTTGAGGAAGACTGGTTTGCCAAAAAATAGCCTTTTAACCGCATAATTAATTGCGTTACTGCAATAATTTTCTTAATTTATAAGGCGAGGCGAAATTGGAGAATCAAACAAATTTTCCATCCTCTTCGAAAAGCATGAGGGACACTTAAAAACGCTAATCGAAAGATAGTTTTTTGGCTATCTGAGAGAACGCCTATTTTAAGTGCTACCTTTTCGTGTATGTGAGAAGAGCTCCTTCCAAAAACTTTGAGGAAGACTGGTTTGCCAAAAAATAGCCTTTTAACCGCATATATGTATATATATATATATATATATATATATATATATATATATATATATATATATATATATATATATATATATATATATATATATCCTAAAGTTTCATGTGAAAGAATTGAAGGAATGAAATCGCCGTCAGCCTCACCTACGCCCTCCAGACAGCGTCAGAACCTATTGCATGCCTTATCGATGGCCCCCTGTTTAATTGGGTGAAATGGTGGTCATTTTTGACCCAAGTTCCAACTTATTGGCGCATCAAGACTTGTTTGTCTCTCTCTCAACCATCTCCTACACATAATAGTCCAAGGAGTTGAAGTCTGGGGAATTAGGAGGCCAAATGTTCGGAGTGATGTGGTCAAAGAAATTGTCTGACAGCGAAGACTGGGTCATAGACTCCTCCTTATGCTTGTGTACCATAGTGCAAAATCCTGCTGCCACACGTACGGCCTTCCAACCTTAACCTCTTGGATCCAGGGCAACGCCAACTCCTTCAGGCACTTGATTTAGCTCTTCGGGAAGATAAACGGGGGCATAACGTTGCCTTTGCTACTGACCACCTCAAACACCCTGATGTGGACTGGTAATTTTGTGTTCCGGACTTTCAGTAGATATTTGGAGGACACAGAAACCCAGCGGTTGTTTTTCAAGTTGACAACTGATTCTGGCTTAAATCCTTCTCGCCCGATAAGAACCAAAGCATTTCATTTTGTTTTAAAGTATCATCTCCTGTGGCATCATAAGCTAGCCCTTTCTCATCTTGTATGAGTAGTAGCAGATGTACTCTTGCCCTAATTTCCTGATAAGAGAGTGTGAGAATTCCATTGTCCCTAGGTATGGAACTCATTGGCCTGAAGAGGTCGTTTTTAATGATGGCATGGACATCGATGATAAATTCCGGGGTTCTTTTTGTATCAGAAAGCTTAGAGATGTTTCAGAGCTGCCCTACCCTCAGGAAACACAGCATGACTCATCCAAGTATTTCCTGCTTCTTTGCATCGTCCTCAGCTTGACACCCAGCTTGCTATCCTTTTTAAAATTTTTGGAAGATTTAATTCAGCCATGGTATTGATTCCTTCACAAACGGTACACAACTGAGTCTACTGTAATATGAAGAGAGAGAACCGACGCGAGACAAGACACATGCACGGAATTTAGAGTTGCCAAGACGACAAATTACCTACTGCCCCTTGTATATGCTCTACAAGCGCCACTAGAACGGCTTGGCTGTGGGTAGTTTCGTTGAGCGATGCTATGGTTGTGGTATTTTTCATTGCACTTGCGACAGTCATCTTGGCAACCATACTTGTCTTCGCCTAAAGGAAAGTTTCCTTATGTAGATAGTATGAAGCGCGTGCAAATGTCACGGGTAAGTTCTAGAAGGACCCCCTACCCCGTCCTCCAGGAGGACGGGATCGCAATCTCGGACTCCGCATCGGTGATAGAGTCCTTCGAGCCTGCTTTCTCCGCATTCTCTAGAAGGGATGCTGCTGGGCAAGTACTTAAAACATATCTTGGGCTAGCTAAAGGTAGCCAACTGGACTTTAACTCAAGCAACGTGGAAGCCTTCACTGACCTGTTAGCGCTCTGCTCCGGCTGGGAAATGCCATCGGCGAAGCCTTCCTTCGTTTCCAGCACTTCGCCACGGGATTCGTTAATCTGGAGAAGGTCTACGATGCAATTTAGCGATACGGTATCTTAGAAACCCTTCATATGATTACGGAAAGAGGACTCCTTTCATTTAATCTTCTTGTTTGAATTTCTACTAGCTCATAAATTCCGTGTAAGGATAAAGCACCTCTCTCCGGCCCGAAAGGGAAAGATGAGGGTATTCCGCATTGAAGTGTCCTAAGTGTCACTCTCTACCTTGAAAATCTAAGGCATCTCCTCGGAGTTACTGGAAGATAACACCCCTATGCATTACGTAAACGACCTACGATCTATAATCTGGAGCGCCGACGCCAACAGGCTCTGAACCGCATCTACGACGATGCTTATTCCACTCGCAGCGGATCTCGATGGTGTTTGTTCCGCCGTGAGAGGTCAATCAATAATACCCTAAGCTTATCGGATTCTGAGTAATGTCATTTTTACAAGAGTTAGATGTTGCTCTCGGTCCGGTGGCACCTGTTTCTATCCAAACTGTCACCCTGTATAGTACCACCTGTGAATATTTGTTGCTATGGTGCTAGGACGTTTCATTGCATGTCGTTTCGTCGCCAGATGTTTCGTCACACACCATTTGATCGTCGGTCTTATCGTCGCCGGATATCTCGTTGCTGAACGTTTTATTTTCTTGTATGGAGTTTATCTTAGAATAAAATATAATTGTTTAAAAGCCTTTATTAAAATTAATTTGTTTAAAAGTATTTATTTAAAATTTATTTAATTATGGGAAGAAACTTAAAAAGGACGCCGCCATAACCTTCAAACAAGTTACCAAAATCAATTAACAATTCTAACCTCTAAGCTATACGTCTTTACTTTACAAAATTCATTGATCGCATAGACAAAATAAGTTTGGGACGATGCCTTTATTTCAAATAACTAACAACGCTGGTTGGTTGTTTAACTTTCAATTACACTATTACATTATCTGAGATGGGGAAGGGAGAAATATGAAATAACCATAATTAAATACATATATTTAATTGTTACATGAAATCAGTAGTGTTTAAAGAAAATAGCCGAGCTTTTAGACAAATGCATTTTATTCCAAAATGAAGAAAATAAAAGGTTCGGCAACGAGATGTCAGGGGACCAAAAGAACGACGACCAAACAGTCGTGCGATGAAACATCCAGCGACGAAACGGCCGGTCACGGTCGTTACGCCAATGCTCCCAATACATTTAATGCACCGGGAGTACTGCGTTTTATTTTTGGCGAGTACACGCATTAATGCTGGTGCTGTTTCAGAGTGACGAGTCTTTCTCGTCTTTTCCCCTTTGTTTGAAGCTGTTGGGTGTGTTGTGTCTGTTTTCATGGCCGAGCTGGATGTAATACATCGCTCTTTGCGGGAGATTACACTATGTGCATGAGTTTATAGCAATTCACAGAAATCTAATCCTCCCCCCTGGTACATCGCACCTGAAGCTACGGCTGCTGCAAGCCTTGGGGATGTTCAAATGCATTTCAGCTCGGTTCATGTATATGTTGGCGGACTACGTCATTCAGCAGGACGGTGTCCCGGCGACCCACACGTCCAAGAGGTGTCGACGACACGTCCAAGAAGAATGGACGACCGGACCAGCGTTTCATTCTTCCCCGCCCGTAAAGGGTGCGGCGATATGCCTTCCAGGCCACCGTGCTGAAGAGACTCAGCGCCCTGACCAGCCCCAGTTTAGCCTCTTCTTCTTTTTCCTGACAGCCTGCGTTTTCACCCTACTTCCTCACTCTCCTTACAACCTCTCCCACAACTTTCTCTAATCGGCCTCTAATTTCAGAGGGTAGATGCCGACCAACTTCCTCTCATCCAACTATCCCGGATCAAGGCTGATGGGGGAGGGGACAGCGTCCCCTCACCCCTGAGCTCCGAATTAAGGTGGTGGGATTTTAATAACCTGCTTCATCCCCACCTACACCTCCCCTTTCTTTCTCCTTTCAATCTCTATCGATTTTACGCCGAGCCTAAGTTGGAGCCAATATGCTGATGGGCTGCCAAGCCACTAGGTGGGGGGAGTAGCCTCAAACGGCGGCAGGTGGCTTTGCCGGCCCCACACTTACCCCTCACAGAGCGGGCTACTGCGTGGGGTGATTGGCGCTGGCGTCCCGCGGGAAGACCAGGGTCACCATGCCCATGAATGAGAAAACATCACTCCCTACCTATACTCCCCTTTCCCTAGCGACAGAGATGCCTTCAGGTAGCTCCAAGAAAAAAATGGAGGTTCTCCCGCCCCCTTGTGCTTTCGCAGGGGACCCTCCAAACCACTTCTAATGGAGAGGAGGCTTACTCCTCTCCTATGCCTACGGGTGCATGGGAATCCCCATCCCCTCCTTATCTGGAGTCGCCTTCGGGCGACTTTCTCTTCACAATGGCATTCCTCCCCTTTGCTTTCTGAACGGCCAGGATCATCTTTCAATTCGCAAGACTAAGGACTTGGTCCTGACGCCCTCGGCTCTGCCTGGGACGTCTTATCCCTCAATGTTAAGAAAGACACTCTTTGCTCTTGGCCCCTCCAGGCTTTAGATCACAGACGTAGGCCTGGAGGGCATATTCCTTCAATGGAATTACCGCGGACTCCGGGCCAACTGGAAGGAGCTGCAGAGACGTGTCTCCTCCCGCTCTCCGTTAGCCAACTTTGTGCAGGAGACGTTTCTGGGCGCATGCCACCTGCCCACCCTCTCGGAGTATAAGGGTTTTACGACCCCACCACCACGGGATGGGGAACGGGCAGGAGGATGCGCGATTTACACCCAGCATAATGTCTCCGTTCTTCTCTTTGCTTTAGATACCTCTTTTTAGGCAGTAGCTGTGCAGCTACACATGGATAGGAGATATACTGTTATTTCCACCTATATTGCACCGTCAGCTGACTTCGATGTGGGGGTCTTCCGCCGCGTCGTAGCAGAGTAGCCGAGTTCCTTTCTTTTGCTCGGAGATCAGACCAGTAGACACTCATTCTGGAGAGACTACTCGATTAATCTGGAGATAGGTGTCCTTAATATAGATGAGTTTATGCCAGCCGCTCTTCTTGGCAGGCATACGAGGCTACACTTAACGGGAAAGACCCCTCTAGCAGAGGTGTGGAAGAGAGTCAAAAGGATTCGGGGCAATCTCTCGCATGACTGCCCCTCTAATTCTCCAGGTGAATGAACCGTAAACTTGGACCTCGCGTTCGTGGCGGAATCATTCGCGACCCCTTTCTCCGCATTCTCTAGCCGGAATGCTGCTACGCCAGCATTCAATGCGCGTCTTGATGTCATGGAAGCGGCCGAATGTACTTTACTTCCAGAGGCGGAGAACCCTTCAACGACAGGTTTACTCTGAATGAGTTGCCTTCCGCTCTCGATTCGTGCGTGGACACCGCTCCTGGTCCGGACATTATCCAATAGGACATGCTTCTACACCTGATTGAGCGATGCATGGCCTTTCTTTTAGATTTGTTCAACAGGAACTTGGTAGAGGGTATCTTCCCATATTCATTGTAAATAACTACTGCGATTGCTTTTCGCAAACCGGGGAAAGATCACTCTACTCTATCCAGTTTCCGCCCAATCTCTCTAACCTCCTGCGTATGAAAATTGATGGGGGAATTAGTAAATGTTAGCCTTTTTTCTGGACAGCGGAAGCCATCTGTCTTCTGTGCTCTGCTCCGACTGGAAAATGCCGTCTGCGAGGCTTTTCTTCGTAGATAGCACTACACCATAGTGATTTTCGATCTGGAGAAGGCCTATGATACCGCATGGCGATACGGTATCATGAAGACTCTCCACGCGATGGGGGCGAGGGGACGACTCCTAATTTTTATATATGAATTTTGGCGAGATCGTCGATTCCGCTTATGAGTGAGGGGATCCCTCTTCGGCCCACTGCAGCAGGAAGAGGGTAACGCGTAAGGGCGTGTCCTCAGTGTCACACGCTTTGCCCTGAGAATTAACGGCATCACCTCGGTGCTGCCGGAAGATGGTCTCGCTACGATCTACGTGGATGACCTATCGATCTCGTTTGGGGTAGCCCAGATGCCCACTCTGGAGCGTTGACTCTAACAGGCATTGAACCGCGTCTCCCGCTATGCGCAAGTGCACAGGCTTTGGTTTTCCTTGATGCACTTCTTCCGATATCCAAGGCTCCACCCTGATCGCGACTTGTTTCTAAATGGGGTGCGCCTGGAAGTGTTGGACTCGCACCGTTTCCTTGATCTTGTATTTGACCGAGGCCACATCTGCAAGGCTCATTTTCGCAGCCTTAGGGTCTCTTGTACCCACGCCATGGATATTCTTCGTTCCGTGACGTTCAGCACCTGGGCCGCTGATAGGGTTACTGCCTTACTTTTTTATTGATCCTTTGTTCGTTCGGAGCTTGACTACGCTGCGAGTTTTATGCATCAGCAGCCGAACGTGTATTGCGGACGCTGGACTCAATCCACCACACCGGCCTTCGCCTGGAGACAGGTGCCATCTGCATTTCCCCCATTGAGAGCCTACTTATCAATACCAGGGGGATGCCACTCGCTCTGCGCCGTGTACAGTGCATTATTCGACTGTACGCGCGAGTTCCGCGCCTCCCTCAGTCGCCAACAGCTCTCACTGCTTTCACAGTTGATCTCGACGGTGCTTATGCCGTCAAGAGACGCCAGTCATACTCTACACCCTTTGGGTTTAGGGCCGGGAAACTCTTTTGAGAGCTAGATATAGCTCTTGGACCAGTGGCGCCCCTGGTTCTTGCCTTAGACCATTTGTCTCCACGCCTCTGATTCCAAAGATTCGACAGTGCCGAGAGTATTACATTCGGCCTTTATGGATTACACTTCGTGTCACGCTGGAACCGTGCCACTGTATACGGATGGCTACAATTCCCAAGTGGGGATCAGTTTCCACGCCGAATTTCCTCTGTTTGAAGTTAGCGGGGCTCTGCCAGGTGCTGCGTCTGTCTTCGAGGCCGAACTAGTTGCAAGACACCGCTCGGCACGGGAGATTCCACGACGCGCCCGGTTCGGAGACCGGATTGTGATTGATAGCGACTCACAAAGCACCCCGAATGCTGCCGGGGCATTGAAATATCCGCATTCCTTGGTTCACGATATCCGTGACGCTACGGTTTTGGCGAGCGGGGCGGATGTCGAGGTTATCTTCTTCTTGGTTCCTGGACATGTAAGGAATTGCGAGAAATGAGCGCGCCGTTGAGGGATCCAAAGAGTCGCGAGGACTAGGCTACCAGACCAGTGTTTCGCTCTTCCTTACCCCGATTGCATGGCAGGAATACGGACAGCTCTTCGGGCTGTTTGGCAAAGAAGATGGAAGACGGTCAAGGGAAACCTAAAGTGGCGTGCCATTGTGCTGCGACTGTTCCCATGGACCTACCTCCTAAGGCTGCGACGGATTCAGATTGCTTTATGTCGTCTCCGAATTGGACACACTCGCAGAACGCACCGCCATCTGATGGACCGCTTGCCTGCGCCTTACTGCGACGACTGCGTCGTCTCCCAGACTGTTCGGCACTTTCTTGTTAATATCCCAGTCTGGGTGATCTTCGCACACGCTACCTGTCCCGGTAGCGGGATGAGCGGGGTCGCTACTGCTTGTCCCTTGTACTCGGGATGAGTTCGTGCACACTGACTTGTTGTTTGACATTTCTTTGTAGGTTTCACGTTCATGCGCCGTGGTGAGGCGGGCCTCTACCCGACGCCGGAGTGTGCTTCTTGCTTGTATCGGTTTTCCTTTTTTTATTGTTATTGTTATTGTTTTTTGTTTTCTTTTAAATGTTGTTATTTTAATATTGCCTAGTACTAGGCTTTCGTGAGTAAGGCGACTTATGCCCAAGTAAGCAGTCGCCAGTTGGGCTCCTAAAATTAAAAAAAAATAATAACATTCTTCCCCACTCTTACAACATGGCAGGAATCAGGTGAGCTCTTTAGGATGCCTGGAAAATAGGATGAGAAACGGCCAACAAGAACTTAATGTTGCGTGCCATTGAGTCACGGTTGTTCCCTTGAACCTAGCTCCCATAGCTTCGGCGCCTTCACACTTGTGCGATGCGATGCAGCGCTATACGATGAACCTTACTGCGATGAATACTTGTTCCCGCATACTGTATAGCGCATTCTTGTCGAATTTTCTAGCCTGGATTATCTTCGCGCCCGCTATCTGTCCCTGTACCTAGACTAGAGGGGTCTGGTCTCCACCATTTTATTTAGCTTTTTAGGTGACGCTCTCATATTCGAGCGCTGGAAGGAGTCGGGTCCGAGGTCTGAGTAAGTAAGCCTTTATCCCCTTTTATTTAGTTTTGTGTTTTGTCTTGTGGGGTTTTGTTTTACTTTTCTCCTATTCCTACGATTTTTGGGTGTATTGTGTTTAATATAGCCTAAACACAATATATATATATATATATATATATATATATATATATATATATATATATATATATATATATGTGTGTGTGTGTGTACCACGGAAGGAAACTGAATAAAAGATGGATTGGAGTTAGTACTTTCGTCCATTCGACATTTTCAAGCTCACAATGGTAAGAAACAATAAGACACACAGTCTTTATACTAAGCACGTTTCCCTATGAGGTCAACTTTTTAATGCTATCAGATAAGTCGGATTTTAGAAAAAAGGGATAAAATTGGATCTAGCGAAAACAGCCCTGGGCTAATGTTGAGATTACTTTCCTTTGTGTGGGAGATTAAAAACGATTCCAGGATATCTCTCTTTATAAAATCATTACTATGGATTATAGTATCAGTTTTTGACCAGTTAATTCCGTGTCCCATCTTGGAATTGTGTTGTGGACAGCTAAGGCATTATTCAGATATCCCTTTATTACTGCATTTCTGTGTCGTTGGGTCCTTATGGAAACATTTTTGGAAGTTTGGTCTACAAGAATAAATTATAATCTAAACATGGAATTCGGTAAATTGCATCATTATCATTATTAGGGCTATGCTTTATTAAGAGATTTTTTAATGTATTTTCAAAATACTTAGTAAATTTACTTTCTCCTATCTCAGGAACTATATCCCCCTCGCATATAAAAAATCCCTTAACCTTGGCATTAAATTAAACAATATGAGGGTAACATCAGATCTGAGACTAGTCAGCTTTGATGTCATCTCATTATTCACCAAAGTGCGCATTGATGACTTATTAGACTTCCTAGCCGCTATTCTAAATGCTTATGACCTCCCTCTACCAACCAATGCGATCATTGAGCTTATTTGTTTATGTATTAAAAAATGTAAATTTAGTTTCAACGGGAAATTCTAAGAACAAGTGTTTGGTATGGCTATGGGTAATCCCTTATTTCCCTTATTGTCAAATTTATATATGGAATTTTTCGAAACTAGGTTGATCCTCCCATTTTGGTCTACTCAAATTGTTTGGTTCCGGTATGTTGACGACATCCTGGTAATTTTAAACAACAGTTTTGACATCGATAGTTTTCTTTTAATTATCAACTCATTGGTTCCGTCAATTAAATTCACCTTAGAAAATGAAGTAAATAAGAGCCTTTCATTTTTGGATGTCCTAATAATTAGAGAACAACATAGATTTAAAATTAATGTTTATAGGAAACCGACAGATAATTTATCTTATGTCCATTTTTATTCAAGTCATGAAAAAAATATAAAATCCGCTGTTTTTTCCTCCGTGTATCTTAGGGCTCTTCGAATATGTAGTCCCGACTATATAGATAAAGAATACACAGAAATTGAAGATATTGCTACCAATTTATGCTACCCAAAGTACTTTCTAGAAAAATGCATGAATATAGCCAAAAAAACATTTTAGAATTGTAAATTAGAGACAATAGAACCTCGTAAAAACCTATTAATTTTACCCTATCATGATAATTTTATGACTGTAGTGCCAATTTTAAAACAACTTAATATTAAGGTAGCCTTTAAATACAATCATACATTAAAAAATCTCTTAATAAAGCAGAGAGCCACAATAATGATAATAATGTAATTTTCCGAATTCCATGTTTAGATTGTAATTTATTCTTGTAGGCCAAACTTCCAAAAATGTTTCCATAAGGACCCAACAACACAGAAATGCAGTAATTAAGGAAAATCTGACTAATGCCTTAGCTTTCCACAATTTCAAGATGGGACATGGTATTAACTGGTCAAAAGCTGATACAATAATCCATAGTAATGATTTTATAAAGAGAAATATCCTGGAATCATTTTTAATCTCCCAGCTGTCCACAATTCTAAGATGGGACACGGAATTAACTGGTCAAAAACTGATACAATAATCCATAGTAATTATTTTATAAAGAGAAATATCCTGAAATCATTTTTAATCTCCCACACAAAGGAGAGATCCAATTTTATCACTTTTTCTAAAATCCGACTTATCTGATAGCATTAAAAAGTTGACCTGAAAGGGAAACGTGCTTAGGCTAACCTTCGTGATATTTCCCATATATCCATATATATATATATATATATATATATATATATATATATATATATATATATATATATATATATATATATATAATGGGTTGAGGAATAAATTCTTGCGGTTTTATCAAATTTACTCATGATCATTAACAATTTTAAAAAACTTCATTTTTAATTGATAACAATATGCAATTTAATGAATAATGTATTCTCCGTTGTTATTTACGACCTCCTCCCAACGTTCAACTAGTTTTTCGGTGCCTCTGCAATAAAAATCTCTGGATTTTGACTCGAAGAATTCGTTTAACCAGGTTCTTAATTCCACACTATTATTGAACGAAACGCCGCGCAAATTGTTGGAGAGCGATCGGAACAGATGGAAATTCGATTGGGCCAAGTCTGACGAATATGGAGGATGCGGCACGATTTCCCAATTGAGCGTTTGGATAGCGTCTTTTGTCATATTGGCAATATGAGGACGAGCATTGTCGTGTTGCAGAAGGACTCCATAACGTCGATGAGGTCACTCTTCACGAATAGCTTCGGCGAGTCGATACATTTGTTGAATGTAGAGTTCTGCATTGACAAGCTCGTTGTTTGCAAGGAGCTCATAAAGAGTGATGCCTTCACAATATCACCACACACACAGCATCGTCTTTCGTGGAGGAAGTCCTTGCTTCAATCGCGGAAGTGGTTTTTTATTGGGGCTAAGCCATTGTTTTCAATGGTTCATGTCGACATAATCACACCACTTTTCGTCGCCAGTGATGATGCGGTGAAGAAATATGTCCATATATCCACGAGTAGCTTTGTGACGAGCAAGCAAACCTGCGGCAATCGTGGAGCGTTGAAGTTTGTTGCTTTCGCTCAAAGTGTGCGGGACCCATGCACCGAGTTTTTGAACTTTCCCCATCGAATGAAGGTGATTCACTACAGTTTTCTGATCACGGGCCAATTGTACAGCTAATTCTTTAGTCGATTGACGAGGATTTTCATGAAGGAGGTAGTTCTTCGTCATTAAGATTGAAATGACTGTTTTTGAAACGTGAAAACCACCATTGAGGTGTCCTTTCTGAAAAAGCATTTTCTCCGTACACAGCACAAATATCGCGACGAGGTTTGGCTGCATTTGCATTGCTCCGGTCTCGATTGAAAATGAATAACAACAAGTGTCGAAAATGCGCCTTTCTTTCAACTTGACATTCCATTTTGAGGGTACAGAACCAAAATTAAATTAACACAACTTTTAAATAAACCGCGAGAGTTTTTCTCAGTTTGGGAATTCTGCCATTGCTTGTAAATCCGGATGACCGTACTCATTAAACACTGCAAAATTCCGCCACCTCCTTCACATGATGACCTTTAGCGCGGCCAAATGCAATCACACCTTTTTGAAATTCCATGACGTCACTTTTTCAGATCATTTTAAGTAGATCTGATTTGCTATCTACAGATATTCATGCCGTCCGCAACACAAATTAAGCCTAACTAACGTTTCGACGTAAACTAAGCTACGGCTCTCGGCTGCCGAAGATTTCTACACGCTTTTGATGTTAAATTATGTTTTTTTCTCCCTAGGTGACTAATTCTTTGTCTGGTGAGCTTATATATAATCCTCCGACAGCTGATTACTGAGAGTAATTGTTTTGTGCGAAAAAAAGCTTCCACATAAACTTATTATAAACGGCTTATGAACAAGTTTCATACCATTCATGCGTGTAAATTCTCTATTTTGTCCTACCCAGATTGAGTTGTCCACAATTTTAATCCCTCTCAAAGTTATATAAACTTCAATTTTTTTACCCTCTCATATGTCTAGTTTATACGCTCAATAAGTTTAACATTTTAGGTGAGTTTCATGATTGTGATTTCTTCGTGATATAGCAACCAAATATATCGACCAACCATGTCCAAAAATTCCTTTTATAATGTAACAATAATATTGAATGACTTACTTTCCACATATATACATTGTAGTAAAAGTTTAAACTCATTTGCACGTAAATGATGAGATCCTTTTCTGTGACTGCCATTGTTGTGTTGAATATCTTGTGTTCGACTCACGGTTCAGTGATACATATGCGCATTACTTTTCATTTTTAAGATTGAAAATCCCACTGCACAAGCTAATGAACCACTTGATCAATATCATGGGGAAGTCTTTAATATCATCTCACCCAACTTACAATCATCAGTACGAGTAAGTTTAAAAATGCTCGACGCCACTCTCGTTTAGGTACATAGATAATAAACGTCAAGGGGCCTGATATCGAACCCTGAGGAACTCTGCGAGTAACAAAATACAAAACGTTTAAGCTTGGTCCTTGACCCATGGTAGTGAAGCCCCTGAGATTCAACGAGCTGAAACTAGTTGGTCATTTATCAAATATTCTTGCCTTTGTTGATTTAAGGAATTTATTCAGTTATTAAAATTTTGAGCAATTTAGGAATTCTAATCATTTATTCAGCATAAGAATGCATACACACAATAACTATGCAGTCATCCATTAATTTAATACGATGTAAAAGGAAAGTATTGGATAGGATTTGCAAATTAGAGTACGAAATCGATTTAAATGGATACTTAGACGCAAGTTAAGCTCGTTAAATGGTCATTCCAAGGTAATTTAGTGCATTCATGAGTTTAGACTCGATCTAATCTCATGAATCTAATCTTTCACTATTTTAATTCAACTATATTTAATGTGTTCTTCCTCTAGCTAAAAACTGTTCCAGTTCTTTGAGAGCCGCTGATGATGAGAATCAGTTCCTAAGTTGCTGTTCCAATTGATACCACAAAAGCTCACTTATATTAAGATTTTTTTTTAAATAGGGTAGTGTCGCCTTAGCTCCTAGATATATTTTTTTCTCTATTGGATTTGAGGCATCTAATTAGTAGGTTTTAATTGCTATATGTCTGTGCTGTAGAATGCCCTGGGGTGTAAGAGTTCGAAAATTTGTAGCAGTGGGTGTATCTGGTGTTTCTTAGTCGCAGACGGCCTAGAACCACCTCCTCTTTTCTGATTTTTCTTATAGAAGATTGTAGGTGTTTGTTTTTTTATTTATTTCTAAAAGGGGAGCATACCCGTTTCCTTTCCATGATGTTTGCCAGTCAAGTTAAATTGGTTTATTTATTTGGTTGATGAAGTCCCGGTATGAAGTTGAAAGGAGTGGCATGGTAACAGTTTGATCGGTTTTTCTTGCACTCTTGTCTGCTTTCTCGTTCCCGGCATTTCCGACATGTGCTGGACGCCAGCAGAAACACGCAATGGAGGAGTTCGCCCAAATTTTCAATGATCGCTGTTGCTGTTGGTTGTTCCATCATTCTTGATTTTAGTAGCTTTAGTGGCAAGAACAATGATAATCGGTTATGATAATACTACAGAGGCATTTGAGATTTAGCGCACAAAAATGTGCGTTAGGGAAAGATAGCTTCACAGGTTTCAGTAGATTTTTAACCGCCTGTGCATAGTTCAAAATCATTTTATTGTATCTCTTTGTAAATTAGGAATGCATCTCCAACAACCTATTCGTGTAGGGCAGATCTGGTTTGGAGAAAGGGCTGCAAGACAAACACTTGGATTGGCTAGCGTCTAATGTGGTGTGGAGGAACATCTTTCTTCTAGGATATCTGGGTGGGGAACTTGTAGTCCCCTTCGGAGGAGTAGTATTCTTGATGTATGCCTAATGGTAATATGTTATGAATAGTAAAGCCTTTGTTGGGTTGTATTTTGAAACCTTCAGAGAACTTTTGAGATGTAGCTTGAGAGACGATTTTGGTGCTGGGTATATAAATACTTCAGTAGTCTAATGTGGAAAGTAGAAAAGGTTTTGGAGATCGATTAGCGTTTTTCTGTCCGTTTCCTATTGCAGATCGGAGAGCATATATAGTATGTAGGTTGATTCCTGGAATGCTGCGCTTTTTTTAATCAATGATATGGATTTCCAACTTATTTGGCTGGCAAATGTGAACCGAAAAGAATTTGTCTTGCCTTTTGTAAGTAATTTCTTGTGCGCCTACTTTAAAATTAATGTAGGGTTTTCTGCTTTTGTGCTAAAAGTTATGGCTATAGTTTTTTTTTAGGTGATATGGTGAATCTTTTTGCTTCTGATATTGTGTACATATGTGGACATCGCGTTAGTGGAGTTTTAAAATTATTATTGTATTTAAATTGGCCTGGTTCCTACAAGCTAGATGGCAAAAGCATCCGTGTAAATGGAGCACTGTATTGGCAGGTGCACATTCGATGCTAGCTTGGTGACGGAAATGGTGTCCAGCGTTATCCTTAACACACTTCAACGAGGTACTCCTTCAAATTGTTCATAGATCCTGGTACTTGTTCCTTATAGGTCCACACTAAATCGACTATTTCCTAAGATATTGTAGATGAATAAGGCCAGTGATCCACGGATACCCATATTGTTTACTTGATCTAGAACGTGTCTCCGCCATACCGTGTCATAATCTTTAGTGAAGTTAAAGACTACAGCCGTTAGTACCTTATCTTCGGAAGATCTTTTGCCGATTTCATATTCTAAAGGAGTCAGGGGGTCGAGAGTCGGTTTGTGCTTTATGTAGCCAAACAGGCTTGGTGAGAGAATTTTTTTACTTCAAATTGCCATTTTATTCGGGTGTTGACTATCTTTTATAGGGTCTTGCCTAGAGGTTGGGCCAATTGATCCATAGTTCTTCAGGGTAGAGGGAATCTTTTGTAGTTTTAAAAATGGAAGCACGATGGCTTGTTGTCACTTGTGGGGGAATTCCACATGGAATTTCTTTTCCAGCACGGAAGTGACGTCTATGCGTTAAAGAAAATTCTAGAATTTGGTTAGGCTTAAATTGGTAAGCCCCCCCCCCCCACCATCCACAAGCGGTAGCCTCGAACCGCGTCCACCCCGGAACACCTTTTCGCGGGTTAGAATCGCCTGGGCGTGAAGGTTCAAGGCCATTCGAGAGTAGCGCTGGCCAAACACAACATGTTTCCCCCACCCCTGCGGGGGGAGCCTTGGATGTATAGGGATCGTATTCCTAGGTGGCAGATACAGAGTTGAGGGGTCTCGCCAGGATCTAAGAAGCATTCCCCCTAGTTCCAAGTCAGGTGCTTAACAACAAAATAAAGTGACGGCTGAACTTTTTGTGTCGTTAGAATTAGCCCAGCCAGTGAGGTATTTCCATTTTGACGATCGCCACCTAGCGATTTTTCCGACTCCACTCATCAACTCCTGTAGAAGCCCTCCTCGCTCCTTCCTCGTCTTCGGATGGCCAAAATACTCTCCCTTGGACCGGACGTTACCGCCCCCCCCCCCCCATCCTCTCTTGGAGAACCGTCATCACGTCAACTTCCCGCTCACAAGCTCCGAGTGCCCTCGCCCTCACGTTTATTGCCTGTAGAAAACATCCGTGAAACCTTACCCTGACGTCTCACCCGGAATCCTCCGTAAATCAACCCCCCCCCCTCCTTCAGCAACTCATTTGAGTTAATCCTCACCATTGGAATAGTCTCCTTCTGTAACGCATTAATTTCTAACTTCAGAGTCTGATGCATAACTCTTCAATTTCCCCCCTCATTTTACTAATATAATTTTGCATATTGATTCTCTTATTTTATGTAAATAAAATTATATTTTTGTACATGCATCTGTAAATAACCTTGAGCTGTGCCATTGCCCAAATTTTACCTGACCTCGTTTTGCACTCTATTCTCGCTGCTCCGCGCTTCGAAACTCGTGGCGTTCCGCCCCTTTGTCGGTTTGCCTTTAAGTTATTAGTTCCTTCCCCATAGATATAATATGGTATTGATATAATATAATGTCACACCATGACACCATTCATCCTGGAAAGTACCAGATGACCAAAGGGCTTTTGTAGAGCTGTACTAGGTTCATTAGAGTTAGACAGTTAGGATAAATATGGTTAAGCCTGACTTGGAATGTGTTGGAAAGTCGTCTAGTACGAATTTTAGTTATGGTATAGTGAAAGGTGAGTTGCATGCGAGGGCATGATTGGTTCCGAAGTTTGGGGCTAACTTGGGTCTGGTATTTTAAATTAAGAAAGGGTGTTTGAGATGAGCCTTTGAAAATTAGGTTGGTGTTGGCTAATATTCAGACTCATAGATTAAATGTCCGATTTTTTATAAAGAAGTTTTGGAGATAATGGTTAAGGTGTTTTGTTTGTTTCACAACTCTCTTCGGGATTTCTTGAAAGTTATACGTGTCACGGCACAAAGTTGCTTATACTCAATGAAGTCTCTGTTAGATTTAGAGGCTTCAAAATGTCAGTGGAGCTCGATCTCTGTATATTTTTGCTGTTAAGTAATCGCGATTCCATAATGTGTTGCGGTGTTGTAGAATCTTGAGGAAGATTGTGGAATGTTATTGAGGCTGGTAGTTTAAGGCTTTTATGAAAGGTTGGTATTCTGCTACGATTATGAGTTGGTTGAGTTTGGTTGGGATCTGGCCGGTCTCTGTTGAGAAGCATTGTGATTTGTGAAAGGGTCTCTGTTATGATTTGGTAGTAATCGGTAGAAAAAGGTCTTTAGAGAACGTTCACGTATGTATTGAAAGATATATACTGTAAAAACTTATTTTTTATGGTATATGTTGGCCAGTCATTGTTGAACACTTCCAGGTTGTTGTGGTTTATAGCATTTAAAAGCTATCTTACTCGGCTGTTTTCTTTTGTATCTCAGTAGTAGGTATTGCCTAGGGCAATAATGAAGATGGAAGTTAGGTAACTAAGAGATTGACGTAGATACGGGGAAAAAGTATGTTGAGAGAAATATATATTGAACATATGATAATCAACTTTTTGATTTGGTCTCTGATGGCAAGCGCATTTAGTACCTAAGGTGTTAAAGTGAGAGTGGTATATAAGTCATGTTGCGATTGATGTAAATAGTATTTTCTTTAAGATTACTTGTTGCTTGGCAATAACAGCTGTAGTTGTTGCTTAAAAAAAAGTGTCAGTATACATTGTCTCATTGAGACAGTTGCGAGGTGGGCGCCATATATAATCATTGAGACAAATCCATAAAAGTTCATACGTTCCAATGAGATCCTGCACTGACTCCTAGTTAGCCCTGAACACACGAATGCTCCACTGCAGGAATTTTGTTGGGTTTGTATATGTGGATCTATTTTTGAAGTTTAGATAATCCTGCTTTAGCAGAGGTGCTGGCACGGTTTATTGAGAGTTTGGATTTTCAATATTTGTGGTTGAAGTCTGAATGTATTAGCTATTTCTTTCGTTCTGTGATACATTGTTTTATTTGAGTGAGGAAACTTCTGTGCATTTCCTTGGGTCGCTGTAGTTTATGTCTTAAATTGTGAAATTTGGTTGTAAGTGATTTTGTGGTGCTACTTTGGCTTTACTGTCTTTTCGGCATGGGGGTTTGAGATATCTGATTGGGGCTTTCTTACTTTTTTTCTGAATTTTTCATTGTTGTTTTGACGAGGGATTTTTTCTTTGATTGGGTTTCTTCCGCTTATGTATTTGGTGTTTCCATCTTCAGTACTTACTTGGAATGTTTGGGTATCTATGTTTTCTTAAATATTTTTTGTTGTCCTCGCATTTTAGAAGTTTGTATTGTGATGCATCTATGCTTCGAACGTGACCGTTTCCAGGCTGAGTCACCTGCAGTTCTTTGTAAATCTATGTCAGGGTTGGAGATTCTGCGTTTGTTCAAATTGGAATTGGGATGGTAAAAGCTGGCGGTGTTTTGTTGTGCTGTGAGACGCAAGGTTCAATTTCGAGTTGAGGGAGGGGAGTATTTCAGGTTTAGTGAGGGTGTTTAGTTTGCACTAAAGTGGCCCAGTTGGGGCTCGAGTTTCTTTGTTTTGAAGGGTTATTGCTTTGGTATGCGCGATGCTAGCATATGAAGGGGCTTCTATGTCATATCTTCTCAGCTTAGTAACAGTGGATTTCGAACTAAAGAATATATATTCTTACTTCTTGGTTGTAGGTGAAGTGATTGCATGTTTTCTTGAAAGCATGGTTGTTTTCATCTGAATTTCTGGTTCCTAGTATTCCTTATCTTCTTCGTACAATGCTGAAAATATGTTTTTCCCCTATATTTATGAGTCTTTACGGTTAGATCTTAGCTGGTCATATGTTTCTGACTATATGAAAGAAACTCACTGTCACTTTCGATTTCTGTTCTAATGTAATTTCCTATAATGAAACATTATTTTAGTCGCACCTTACCTTCAAAAGTTATCACTCTAGTTTCATCAAAGTTACCATTACATCTTTATACTCGTAATTCTAAAACAGTAATTATATTTCCAATATGCGATGATATTCATGAACTCATTTTTCATGCTGTTCAGCCAGTTTACAGTATAGAAAAACACATACCGAGGTAATACTCTGTTGGCTTTGCTCTGGAAATTCGGTGCACCATTTCAAGGTTTTGAATTTGAGGAAGACTTTTAACTTTTCTGCATCTGGCATTTTTAGTTTTTTTTATATAGAGAATATCGTTGTTGGTGACTGGAATTTTAGATAGTAACTCACAGTCGCTTGAATAATGTCCTTTACATTAATACCTCTTTGAGGCTCTGGAATTAATCATCAGTTACTTTGAAGAGTTTCTTTGATGTGTCTTATTATAGCTAGAGGTCGAAAGTATTTTTTAAGTACTTAATACCTTCTTGAAGATCGAGGAGTATTCTTCGGTAACTGAGATGTGATTATTCAACTTGACATTTGATATTTATGCTTGTTCATTTTATATTACTTTCACATATACTATTCATTACATTTCACAACATATTTATATCACTCAATAATCAATGCACTTCTAAGATAAATATAGGAAAGTTCACAATATTCACAGTACTTCACAAGAGAAAGAGAGTGAAATTTTTAGCTATGTCTCATTCTTAAACGACATTGGTAGAGTTGATGACTTCAAAATATTAACTTATAACCACTCATTACAGGTATATTTCCAGAGAGTCCTTAGTTCAAAGTCGTCCAGTCAAGCTAAATTTCTGTCATTAGCAGCGTCCATTGGTTGCCTCATCATGGTCATTCCCGCTTTCATCATCGGAATAATCGGCAAGGCCACTGGTACAGAAATCTATACTTTTTGTTTCACCTCATGATTAAGTCAATGGGTCAGTAGTAACTTCCTCGTTTTAAGGGAGGTCAAATATCACTATCCTCGTGCGCACTCCCTCCGCTCCAGTTGCCCCAGCAACCGAAAGCCAAGATCTTTCTTTCACTCGCTTTCTCCGTTATCAACACATCCAGTGAGCAGATTATATCGCCCCATAATTATTAAATCAATGAATACTCAATTAAAACCCAGTGATATTCGCTCCATTCATTAAGTTTGAAGTTTAACACTAATCATTAACTTTTCAGATTGGGAGGCTACAAGCCTTAATCGCACCCTCACCCCAGATGATAACCCGATGATTCTACCATTGGTCATGCGAAATCTTACACCAGCGGTATTTTAGAACCCCATTTACGTTGTTATGTTAGATGACTTTATATTAACCTTTTAATATTTATGAATAGGTTTGTTATTAGACCATATGTGGGTTCCTTCATAATAGAAAGTTTTACATTTTAAAGAGGAGGGGGGGGGGGGAGTACCAGAAGTATATGAAAATGCTGAAAAAGATGCCCGAGGAAAAAACTAATACATTTGGCGAACAATAAACTATTGGCATAAGAGTCATAAAAGTCAATTCATATTGCTCTAGTTTGGGGAATTAAATGACAATTATTCCTTTTAAAAGTGGGTAAATAGATTTTTTTACTCTTAGTCTGGTGTAGGCGTAGGAAATGACAGAGTGAGAGCAGACAACAGACTTTTTATAATCTGTGTCCATTTGACCTCCGACGGCCGCCAGTAAGGGAACGAATTATGATTTGGTGGAAAAAAATTGGGGGGGGGGCAAAATTTTATTAATTGGCACACATTCAACCTAATTATACACTGTTTCAGTTTATTATTCTTACCTTTGAAGTTTTACCTGAAGTACACAAATGTGTACATCATGAGACAATTAGTATAAGGGGATATTACTAGACATAACACAAATCAATAAAACTTACCATTTTTCAAACAAATGAGTTGAAATGGACATTAATTGAACAATACCTGAGAAAAAATATTATTTCCTTTCAATAAAAATAAAATTTCATTTTATTATAAGAGTTAGGGACATAGAGTATCATTTTGAAGACACTTAGTTCTTGATGTGAAAATGTTGAAACAATTTCGTTCCTTTTGAAGGCATAGCTGAACCTTACATTTATTACATACAATTCGAAGCAAAGCAAAAACCAAAATGACAAAAATAAGAAAAAAAGATAAATACCCTCCTGGGCCTGAAAATGAAACCAGCAACCCTTTAAATCGGTTAAAATAGAGGAGGCCCACCTCATCCAGAAACTAAATCAAACCACAATCACGACTGCATAAGCCATTTCCGAATGCAAAAGAGAACCGATAGCGAGCCATCTCGTTCAAATACCGGAGCAAGAAACGCCTCCAAAGCTCTCCCAGATGTGGCAATTAAACTACGAAAGCCGGACAGACTAGGTGACCAATTAGTCGTGATAATAAGGTTCAGGAGAGCACACAATCAGATGGCTGGTGTTCCAGGAGTGTGCTCGACTCGGATTCGACGCGGCAAAAATACTTGGAAACCTTCGAGGCATTGAGTAGTAGGTTGAATGAAAATTCAAATTCAATTTGGACTCATCCATGTACAGTGGCACGCTACATACAGAGGCGTGACAACAAAAGTTCAGAGATGATACCCCGCATGGTAGCATCCTGTGCAAAATATTCGGCACCACCGGCCCGACAGCTACGTTGAACTGTCAAAAGAGTTTCCTTGTTCTTCATTTCATGTCAGTGTAGGCACCGCTAAGATAAAAATGTTCACATTGTTGACTGATGATGACGCAGGATTCGCGCTAGAAGCGGATAATGAGGTGTGCACCGCGTAAAGCAAACAACATCGACAAGGATGCTCCCTACAAGAGACTTGCGTAAAGCACCGCTTCCCAAACGAAGAACAATGTGGTGGATTAAAACTTCCTTCCAATTCAGGCTGAGTTGAGGATGCTTAGAATTGGGATACGTATTCTAACCTAAAACGGAAAAAAAGAGCAGTAAAAGAGAAGAGGAGTAACCGTATCAGCATGCCAATTTCCGAACGACATGGTGCTAGCAGAAGAGACCCAAAGGTTGTGAATTTGGTATTTCTCTACCACATCTTGGTTAGTTCCATTTTGGAATTGGTTCTAGTCTAGGAAAAGCAGTAAATCTTGATAGAAGTGTGTCATCTTAGTCTTGGCAAAAAAATTCGAACCCGTACGCTTCATTATATATATATATATATATATATATATATATATATATATATATATATATATATATATATATATATATATATATATATATATATGTATATATATAAATATATATATATATATATATATATATATATATATATATATATATATATATATATATATATATATATATATATATATATATATATATATATATATATATATATATATATATATATATATATATATATATATATATATATATATATATATATATATATATATATATATATATATATATATATATATATATATATATATTTATATATATATATATATATATATATATAAATATATATATATATATATATTATATATATATATATATATATATATATATATATATATATATATATATATATATATATATATATATATATATATATATATATATATATATACAAGGAAAATAAGTACCCTAGAAGACCTTATGGTCCATACAAGGAAGGTACTTTTGGCGCAATCCTCGAAGGTGTCCGTTGGCAACCTCGAAGATCACTCGCGAGGATCTTAACGGTGATTTCGCAAGACTTTATCTAGTCTTGACTTGAACTGGTCAACAGATTCACTGTTGACAACTTACGTCGGAAGTGCGTTCCAACTATCACATATACTGTATGTGAAGAATTTCCCACACAGATCACAGCGGTATCGCTTCAGTTCAGGTTTGTAGCCGTGATTTCTTGTTCTTCCCTCGCTGAGCTGGAAAATATCCCCGTAGTTCAGTCTGTCGAAGCCTCGAAGTATTTTAAACACTTCGATAAGCTGACCACGTAGTCTTCGGGTCTCCAGCGAGAACATATCTAATTCCCTTAGTCTATCATTATAACTCATATGCTCGATAGAGGGAATCAGTTTGGTTGCCCTGGCTTGGACGCGTTCCAATCTCACGTGTCCTTTCGAAACGAAGGAATTCAAAATTGTACGGCATACTCCAGGTGCGGTCAAACGAGAGAGTTTGACCAATATCCAAACTGTGGGTTTATATACCCTAACATCCTTTGGGCTTTTTTCTCCACCTCAATACACTGTTTCGAGAATTTGAGGTAACTGGAGATAGTTACACCCAAGTCCTTTTCTTTTTCGGTGGATTCAAGAGCAGTGCCCTTAAGGATATAGGGTGATTGGGGATTTCGGTGGCCGATATGCATTACTTTGCATTTGTTCACGTTAAAAGGCATTTGCCACGTATCCGACCACTCTCCAATCTCCCGAAGATCTTCCTGCTGGCGGGCAGTATTTCCATCCCTTGCAACGTTCATACCAAGCTTTGTATCGTCGGCAAATTTAGAAATCTTGGCAACCATGCCAACGTCCATGTTATTGTCGTAGATAATAAATAATAGTGGTCCCAGGACAGAACCTTGAGGCACCCCGCTAGTAACGGGCACTCACTCAGAAGCCTGTCCATTCAGCACCACCCGTTGCCGTCTGCCACTTAACCAGTTCTCTATCCAGCCTGCTACTTTTCCGTCTATGCCCAGCTCTCGCACTTTCCAGAGAAGGCGGCGGTGTGGTACCTTATCAAAGGCTTTCTGAAAGTCTAAATAGACCACATCTACCGCCTTGTCCCGATCGTGCTCACTGAAGACGAAGTGGAAGAATTCCACAAGGTTCGTCAGGCATGACCATTGCCTTCGGAAGCCGTGTTGGGAACTCCTCAGTAGTATGTTTGACTCTAAATGCGAGATATATATATATATATATATATATATATATATATATATATATATATATATATATATATATATATATATATATATATATATGATGAAAATTAATGCAATATCGCAAGAAAAGATGAGGAATTAAACCACATTCTCCGAAGACAATTTAATTCAGAACAGTTTCGGTGTGAGATACACCGAAACTGTTCTGAATTAAATTGTCTTCGGAGAATGTGGTTTAATTCCTCATATATATATATATATATATATATATATATATATATATATATATATATATATATATATATATATATATATATATATATATGTGTGTGTGTTCAAAGCCTTTGGAGTCGACGCTTCAATGTAGGCATCTAGGTTGCACCAAAAGAGACAAAATGCTGTCTACGTAGGGTATAGCGATAAAATCTTCCGGTAGCACCAAGATTGAGCATATCGAGAACATCCTCCTGCGTTGGTGCTTAACGCAAAGAGAGTGAACTAAGGCCACTTGCATGCAAGACGCCCTCTGCCTTCTCTATTGTATCGGTGAGAGCTCACTCTACACGAATTCAGAATCGAATATCTCGCAAAAGAAATGTTAGGCTTGCCCTCGTCTTCATAATACCGTATTACTCCGCAGTATTATAGGCATTCTCAAGATCAAATAAAACTCTGAATAAGTTCTTCCCACAAGGGAAGGCCTCGTAAATATCATTTTCAGTAAGAGAAAAATATCTAAAGATGCGTGGATCTTGCGAAAGCCCCACGGTGCATGTTCAGTTGGCACACACGGTCCATAAAATAATCTAACTCAATATTAGCCAATTTCGCCATCAACTTGAATACGCAGTAGATTGGAGAAATTGGGCGGAAACCAAGCGTGATAGAGTCACTTTTATCTGGCTTGCGAAAAGCAAGCAGAGTATCATTTGACAGGAATATGGAAATATACCTAACGCCCAGAAACTGTTGAACAAGTTAACCAAAAGCCCATGCCTCGCTCACCTAGGTATCGAAAAGCATGACACACAAAATATCGTACGAGCCCAAGTTCGCGCTTAGGCTATAGTGTGTTTCCACCAACTCAGGGTTCATTCTCCTGGAAAAGATCCTGCCTCCTAGAGTAGGGTTGCCTTTGGGTTCCCAGTCACCTTTGGAGGTGCTTCCATCTGGAACATTCCCAAGTAGTATTAGAACTCGACCGGTGACTCACTAGACCCATGGTACAATGATCGTACCGACAATGGGACCGGCGAGCCAACCTACGGCATGAGCCGTCGTGAATTAATCCCCGTCGCTTCTTGTACCTCTAAGAAGTTCGCCTCTATATATCCTCTCCCAATAGAAGCGGTCGAGTCTGGGCTGCCTGTTTCGGAAGTTCTTATCGCCTGGTTTAGTTGGCCACTGTAACCCCGAAGGAAGTCACCCTTTAATTAAACCAGGATATCTTTCCCTTCTCTTTTGCAACGCATTTTAACGTTGGCAGGTTTCAATAGTCCATGCTCGACGGGTCCTAGTTGTTAGAGTACGATTAATTGGAAAATCGGTTTTATCCCTCTAGCCTCTGTTCTTCATCGAAGAGTCTGACTAAACTCCTGCCACTCCACTGCTATTGGGTGCATACTGATGTAATGCTTATGGTGGGTGAGCCTTACTACTTTGTTGGCCGCAAGGTCAACTAAAAGTATCGGGTTGCGTCTCTAAGCCTCTCACATGCCAGATCTTCAGATCCTGGCAGTTTTTTCAATGACTAGTAGGATCTAGTAAGGGTGCCAGTCTGCCACTCTGCTCGCCCAGTTTAGTGATGTAGCCTTTGGGACTGACCGTTCGTTGAATAACTTCCGGTAGGTGTGCGACGTCGCACAGACACAAACCATTGATTTAATGCGCCCAAAATAGAAGCCTGAAAACTTCGAAAATCTGAAGGAAGACAGGCGGGGGTTGATGAACGCGGGATATAGCCAACCAATCCATCTTTCTCTGTTTTCATTGGTCAAAACTTTCGGAATCTTCATCTTCGTTGGCTCGATCAAAATTTCGGACTATATTCAAAATAGAAAATCTTGCCAAACATTAATGTTGGTGTGGGCGAGGACCAAGATAACACCCCTCTGACTGGTGATGCAGCTCCCTTCTCACAATTAATTAGTAAAGGAGTATCCAATTTACCACTTTTGGAGCCCACTTCAGGCAGTGCCACGTGTGAAAAGGAGGTGCTGACCTTACGCTTTATCAGTCTCCAATTTTCTCCCAGCGGAGAGGGAGCGATCCCTTCTCCTATGTATACGAGTGACTCACTCCATGGCGACTCACTAATTGTACCATGGAGCCCCTCACTTCTCTATCTCATGAGCTTGCCAAAAGTATGCACAACGGGTGCATACAGCAGAGGGAAAGGCTAAATGGAGGACTCTCACGATGCGATCGCGGACTCCAGTATATCCTCGCCCGAGATGGCAGGGTCTTATCCGAGAGAGAATATTGCCCTGGTGAGGACCACCCCCGAGCTAGAAGTCACTCCCTGGTACTTTCCTTCTAAGGAGAAACAAGGTTCTAAGATTCAAATGAAGAGAATTCTCTTGCTTCAGGTAGACCCCGCTGGTGAGGTACACTATATACTGTTACAACTGATACATACAAAAGAGGTACGTCTTCCAGACCCAAGGGCGACTAAAGAAGTCCTGACTTACTGGAATCAATTGAACATTTAGACAGGACCTTAGAAGTTGGTGCCTTCTCCTTTTCTTTTGGCTCCTCTATCTATGTTTAGGTACCTGACCAGCTACTATATGTCGTGTCAAAAGAGAGGCTTTGGAACCTCTATAAACACGATCCTTTAACACCTGCAGGTTGATAAAAAAACAAGCCTGATGGGTCTTAGTCGTTGGGGCGTGATTAATGGGAAAATTATTTCTGTCCCATAACCCCATCCTTGCACTGAATTGGATGACCACACCCCCGTCACTGTCCTCGAGTGCATAAGGATGTAATACTTATGGCGGGTTGTCTTTAGTGCCATGTTGGCTGCCAGGCCAAATAAAAGGCTCGGATCCCATATCTGGGTCTGTTCTGTGCTAGATCTTCAGAACCTGGCCGTTTTTTCGACGATAAGTATGACTTAGTAAGGGATTCACTTTGTCTCCCTGCCTCTCTGACTGCCCAGTTAGAAGCTGCGACCTTTTGTCACCGATTGTGCCCTGGATACCTTCCTATGGAACCCCATATCATTTAACGCGCCCAAAGATGGAAGCCCAAAAGGTCCGAAATTTAAAGACGGGATAAGTGGGGGAGAACTGGTAGGATTTCAAATTATCTTCTGTTATGTTCCTGGTCATGTAAAGATCATGAGAAATGAGAGCGTTAATGAAAGCACCAAACAGTGCAAAGACTGGGTAACCGAACAGAATTTCGTTCTTATCCACTCTGACTAAGCAGAACTCAGATGCGCCCTTTTGGCTAAATGGCGAAGAAGATAGGGGCCTGGACAGCTTCAGATGGTTTTCTGTCGCCTCCAAATTGGACACACAGTACACTGCAATATCTAATAGGGGGCTTCCTTGCAATTTTCGGCACATTCTTGTTGAATGTCCAGAGGATCTTTGCCCTCATTACCTTTCCTAATATCTGCACGAGCGGGGTCATTTCCACTTGTCTCTTGTACTATGAACGGGTTCGTTCACATAGAATTGTGGATTAACAGAGATTTGGGAGGAAGTGGGCCTCTATGTTGCATTTAGCTCTTTATGTGTTAGGTCCCTGATCGGGTGCAAGAGGAAGGCACTTCTCCCTTTTGCGCCTGAACATGTTTTTTTCCCTTTTTGTAGTCTTATTTGTTTTATGTTGATTTTTACGTTTTATTTAAAAAAAATCAGTTAAACTGTGTACGGCTGGGTACTATGTCATTTCGGCGATAGACCAGACCGAGGTTGGCCCTTTACTACACAAGGCTTTCTTGGATCGGAGAAAGAGAAGAGGACGCATACCCCTACATCCTCTCAAAAGAAAAAAAAAGCAATTAGACTAGGGGTTCATCTCTTTTTGGGGCTTCCGTAGCCGGACTGTTCAAATACGTATTCGGCAGGCGACCAGGCTAAGGAATGCCCGTTCGGTCCCAGAGCATCCTTGGGTGAACATGGGCGCGGGCAACGCCCATTTAAAAAGAGAAAAGTGACAAAGCCAGTGTAGCTTCGGCGTCGTCTGGGCCCCTCATCAAGATGCTGCCCGGCGTCTTTTATCTCGCCAGCTTCAAAATATTCTTGATTTTTCATTCTACCGATGGAAATATGCATCACAAAGTGCATATGCTCCTTCAGCGTCTGGCATGGCATTACTTATGGTTCTCGGTAGGAAATTGAACATCGCCCGTTTCTCGGACGAACGGTGCTTTCTGGTGAATGCAGCTGACCCTGCACATGCTGCATGTGTGAATGTTCTTCGAAAACCTGATGGCTTACTTGAGCAGATGACCTGCTCTTCCACATGAACTTCGTTAAAATAAGTAGTTTGTGTGATGTGACTCGCTTACTATTCCTAGGAAGGCATCACAAAAAAGATAGCCGACCAGGGCGGGATGAAGTTCGAACGTGTGATGAAGAAATATGAAGGAGCCTCGAACCCTCCCAACACTTTTCGTCAAGTTCGATCGTGACAGGCTTCCTGACTTGGAGCGAGATGTTCGGTATCACTACCGCTTCAAGGAATATGGGCCACCACCGCGTAAATGCTACCATTGCCCCGCTTCGGTCATACAAATTGAGAGTGCAGACTAGCTAAGAGTATGTTTGGTTAACCTAAAGTCTGCGTAAACTTGGGTAAGGCCAAGTGTGTGTAATGTGGTGAGCCACACCCTGCTTATTCGTATCTCTTCGAGAAATCAATCTTAGGCCAAGAAACTGCTAGTTTTGCGCCCTGTGCGACCTGGGAGTTCCTATTCGTCTCAGTTGAAGAAAATTCCCTCTGCTCCTAGACCCTCCAGATCTACGAACACGATATCCAACGCGCCTAGGTGGAACCCTTATGCGGGAAGTATTTATCGCAGCAAAACAGGGTCTCGCTCCACCCCGGCTAAAACCAGGGCCTTCCACTTCTTTCACGCGACCCCTTCACAAAAATCGAAGTAGCCACACGCTTCCGACTCTTTATTATACACACATAAAGCAAACTATCGGAAGGTGATTGTGGCATCGTCTACGAGGCTTCTGAAGTCTAGCCTCGAAATGAGGGCAGCAAAGAGGAGATTCAGCCCCTTTTCCCCTTTCATTCTTCCTTTATCGAACGCAAAAAACGAAATATCTTTTATAGTTTCCTTGCATTTTACAAAAATAACAACATGAAAAAAAAACGAATATCGAGTGTAAAGAAATAAATAATCAGAAATTTAACTTAGCTACAGTAAATAATCGATTGGACTACCACTTTGATGAATCACTAATCTGAGTCTTTTTTTCGCCACACACACAAACTTTTCTTACTTCATTAATGTCAATTTGTTGCCAAGATCCACGTATTTTTCTTTTCAATTCTGGTTCAGTGAAATTTTCTCTCCGACCTCGGTAAACCTTTTCTTTTAGTAACTCCCAAATAGAGTAATCCATGGGGTTAAAATCTGGACTTTGCGGTGGCCACTTATTTTTCGTTTTTAATCTTGGTGTATTGATTATTAAAAACGACTGTGTGGCGTGGGTTGTATGCGAAGGTGCTCCATCTTGTTGCAAAATAGGGTAATTTTCTTGATACAGGTGACGACAATCAGGCAACAACTTTGTTTTCAGGAGTTCAATGTAATTAGCAAAATTTACTTTTGTCTTTTCATTTTTAATAAAATGAACATCTGTTTTGCGATTCCAAGAGACTTCTGCAGTATCATAACCTTTTTGGAAAATCTTGAAGCTTCATGATACAATCTGTTTTTCGGAGTGTCGCACATTTTATCACGCCCGTAGACAACATCATTTTAGCGGTTTCGCGGAATCTCTAAATGCAAATCTTTTTCCTCCGTCAAGACAATATTTTTAACATTCGCGACAGAGAAGTTATCAAGTAATTTTCTGCATCTAATTTTTCTTTTATCCTTAACAGTACCGCTCTTTCTAGAAGATATTATTCTTTTGAAGGCTTTTAGCTTTGGTGCCTTAATTATTGGTTGTACAGAACTCCTTCCAATATTCAAGTTTCTAGCAATTGTTCTTTGCAATAAATGACTTCCTGGTTTATCTTCTTGAGAGCAGATGTTATCGTTAATGTAATTCACATTTCCCGTTTCTGAAGCTGTTTTAAGTCTACCGCTTCCTGGTTTTCTATTATCGCTTCCCGATCCGCAAATCTTTTTTAAGTCTTTCCATAGCACGTCTTTTCTAAGAAATTCTCGCAATACTCTTCCAGTCTTCCATCCCTTTTCACTCTAACAAGCTTTAATGAGAATACGATCTTCTTCTGACATCATTATGGGTACTGAGGAAATGTAAATAAAGATATCCATAATATGACATGTTCTTTCTTGTAGTCTTTTGTAAGAACGTGAAACTTCCTCTATCATATTTTGCACAATAAAATAATATTTTATCCCGATATTCGGTGTTGTTTTGCCCATGTTGTTATTTTTGTAAAGTGCAAGAAAACACTACAATGTATCTAAATTCCGGTTTTTTGCATTCGAAAAAGGAAGATTGAAAGTATCTTGCATATGAAAATTGTGATAAATAGGAAGGAGGTTACTGAGATATTATTTTTTTTTTTTAAATGTGTCATTTTTTTTTGGGGGGGGAGCACCTGATATAGTATAATTATGATCACTTTTTGAATTAGTGCATCCGAATTGTTTTTCAATTTGTACCTTTGGGGCTCGAAGGAAATGAAGATTTAATTCTATCTCGTCTCTAGAATATAACTGTGAAATTCTTGAGAAATATTCGTAAAATGAGCCGGAATTTAGTTCATGAAAAATACATATGAAAGAAGTCAAAAAACATTTTCTATTAAGGTTGGCTATTTTTTACAATCCTTTCTATTTAAGGAGACAAAAACAGAGTGACTCTTGTGTGGAAGGACATTTTTGTAAAGGCGATTCATTAAGGAGGTGCAGTTCAGCGAACTGAAAAATAGTGCACGATACAAAATGGCAACAAAGAAAGGGAGGGGTGGGCTGTTGGTTTTTGAGAATGGAAGAAAATTTAGTGGAAAAATTTAATTTTTGCCCATTGCCACTATTAAGTTCAGAATACACGCCTTGCCATTCAAAAAATTTTCCCTTTTTATAAAGCAAGTAAAGATGTGCGGAAGAGATAGAGTCGCATATCCTCCTGTAAGCGTTGTGGTCAAAAGAGTAAAATGCAGGTGTTGGGACCGGGATAGCACACTAACCTCCATATGTCCCCTGAAATCCCCTTGCAGATGCTAATTGTAGTTAGTGGAATTTCTTAAACTACCAGTACGAGGATTGAAGGGGGGGCTAGACATTTTTGAAAAGGCGATTCAGTAAGGAGGTGCAGTTCAGGGAACTGAAAAATAGCGCACGATAGAGCAAACCCGACCCACAAACACATCCACGAAAAAGTAAGTAGAAAGTAAATCAGTTGCACTTGTATTAAGTTTCGAGCAGCTCCAAGTTTACTAGAAATTTGTTCGTGATTTTGTGTAGTACAGATATAATGAACGAATTGTAAATTGTTTGCTACATTTAAAGGTTAAATATTTTGGAAAGAACAATTAATGTTCGTACCTGCAAACTAAGGTGCTCATATCTTGTTTGTGTTTAACCTATTTTGCCGTGATTATTAAAGCTATTTTACCTTTCCACTTAAAATCTTGGAGAAGATTACGAATGAAAACTCTGAGTGGATAAAAGGGGAGGAAGGGAGGGAGGGTGGCACCTGACTCTCTTTGAGGTGCTAGCGCCGCCGAATGGCCGAGTGGTCGTAGAAATTGGATACTGAAGTTGTAATGAAGATACTTCTTTTTCGTTACTCTAGTGGATCGCGTATATGGGACTGGGTGCTGTCAGCGCCGCGGTAATGTCGTCTGCAGATTCAGCTGTCCTCTCATCTTCGTCTATGTTCGTCAGAAACATCTACCGAAATGTTTTCCGGCAAAAGGTGAATCTTATGCAACGATTGTTCATAGCATATGAGGTGGAAGACATTATGGGAAAAATATACGGTGCAGGTGTAGTTAATGATTGTTTCTATGTTTGATCAATGCATGCGCGATGGCGATTCTTTTCGTTCCGATCGCCCTTTTGTTTTGATTGTTATTATTTTTACTTCATTCGATGTATCACCAGAACTTGGATCGGGCTTATATGTGGGAGCTGTTTAAATGGCAAATGGTAGACTAAGTTACATTTACACCAAAGTTATTGTTAAAGAACTCAAAGTTGACTGGACGTGATTCCAACATCCCACAACCCGAATTAAAGTTTTAATTAGCATGACAAATAGAGGTACGGAATAGTTATGGATATGTGGGCGATGAAGAGAATGAGGAGAAAGTGTACAGAAGAGCGGAATACTACAAAAATAACAAAGTTTTATCACCTTAATTTCTGTTTTCGTTAGGCATCGGAAAAAGAATTGATGATCGTGATGCGAATTTCAATTATCGTCTTCGCTTCCTTGTCGTCCGCCATCGCTATTAATACAAAATCAGTTTACGCTTTGTTGTAAGTTATGACAAATTTACATGCGCCTTTTAATTTCTGGCGATTGTTTTCCAGGGCGATTCTCGTATTTTTATTAGTATTCCCCACTATAGGGGCTGCCTTCGTTGCAAAGTAAGATCAGGTTTGGCAGGGTTGTCTAGCATGGCGCGTGCGAGGGAATGACTTATATGCTCGGTTTGGACATAGTGTCTTTTAAGGCTGTGTGATAGCTGAGTGTTTTCAGGCACCCGTCAACTGTACCTGTACCACCTCGTCAGCGCTCCGAAACTCCTTCCTTTTTCGACGGGCTCTTTTCCTTAACCTACCTACCGACGTGCCATATCCACCTGGACCTCGGCAACCACGGAGCGCCACCTATTTATTTAGGTTTCTTCCATCGTTATGCTTGTATAGTACGTAGTAAGGACTCCAATACTTTTCTACGGTGACTGGCAGTTACCTTCTCTGTGCCAGGCTCACCGTAGATGTGTCACTCATCTTGGTCTCACACCAAACTCACCAAAGTACTAAAGTGTATTCTCAGCTTGCTGCTTGAGACTTCATCTAGTCGAGTTGGAAAGACTCCATAGCATAGGAGGAAAAGCCCCTATAGTTCCCCCCCACTTGGTTCAGCCCATCAGCTAAGATGGTTGCTCGGGGTGTGGCCGCGGCCCTAGACTAGCAGCTACTTGGAGCCACAATTGAGAGTTGGGTGAATGGTGCTGCCCAGGTGCATGAAACCACCCCGTAGCATGTGGCTGCCACACATTCTCCTTAATTTTAGCCTCAGATGAAAGCATTTCTATTATCACGTCATTGTCTTTCTGCCTTGATGGATAGACGTCAGATTTTCCGGGCTGATCTTGAGTTTTACGGCAGAGCTACTGAGATGTTTTCTAAAATTTTGCATTTTCCTCCTAGTTCATCGTTCCGTCTATGGTGTGAAGACTTCTGCTTAATGGCAGAGTATTCACCAATTACGGGCTTCTCTTCCCTTTGCACGGTTAACCTTGAATAGGAGATATTATTAAATTTTTTCCAGCATAGGCCTTCTTAACGCTAATTCGCAATTCCGGTTATATCGCCTCGTGCAGGTCCCATTTTATGATTATTTTGGTCATGCATCTTCCAATCTCCTAACTTCCCAACTTTTTGCTGTTGTTGTTGTCAATTGCTCTCCAGGAACAGATGACCTTTGCTCCCCCCGATCGCCTTTAGTTCTACGGCCTCTGCTGTAAGGGGCCTATAATTGAGGCTGTAGGAACAAAGGCGGTCGGAGAGAGCAGAGGTCATCTTCTCCTGGGGAGTAATTAACAGCAACAAAAAGTTGGAAATTTGGGAGCTTGGAAGCGCATAGCCAAAATAACCACAAGTAAATGGGTCCACGTCTTCTGGGAGACTGTCCTGATAGACCAGGTTAGAATAGGGGAAGGCTGTTGCATGCTATTTGATTTTTTTAGCATCCCTCTGTACCAACGGCCAATGTAACAGCTAGGAAGTCGTGGCAGAGATGCACTCCGACCACCCTATCGATTCCACTAAAAAGGCGCTCTATCACAAGGATTATTGGTCCCCTCGGCCGACGTGAGCACACCACACAGCAAGAAAAGGGGAGTGGATAGACTGGGTCAAAAGACAAACATTTGTCCAACGGATAAATAGGCAAAATTGGTATTTAAAAAATCCTTATGGCATGCAAAATGTACTAAAAAGTAACCATTTGTACCAAGAAGGAATCACCCACAAATGCAATATGATTAAAATGTTATTTTCTTGAACCAACATTTCAGACAGCCGTTGCTTTTAATCTAAGTGGAACCATTTTTGTTCCAGCCATCTTTGCGGTGACCTGGTCTATGTGATGCTCTTCCCTCAACTCACCATGGCAGTACACGCTCCTGAGTATGTCAACATTTATGGATCAGTGGTTGCATATTTTATTGGCTTATTCCTTAGGATTGGAGGTAAGCAAGGAGATTTTGTATTTGTGATTAGAATGTTATATCGAGTTGTTTGTATTTGAACTTTAATCACTTACCCCAAGTGCTTGAAATGTTCTCCGGCAGCATGAATGTAATTCTGAATGTGTCGACTAATTGATTCTCAGATATTTGCTAATGTGGGTGTTGTGATGATCCCGCCCTTTTTCCTAATTGCATGTTTCAGGTGCTCGAGCGTTGTAGGACTTGTCCCATAAACTGGATTGTTCTGTTAACCCTACGAGTAAAAAAGCAAGTGGAGTCAATTGAAGTGAACATGAAAGATACTCAAGGCTTCGGCTTCACCCTATCCAACGGTTAAGCAGGTTTCATCAAGGTACCTTGTGACGTCATGGAGAAAATGGGAGAAGAGGGCTTTATCTTGATAAAAGTAAAGGTCGTTTCCAAACAGCGTCCGGACTGCAGATACAAATTCTGCTTGCATCATGTCGAGATATGCGTGACTGGTAACTGCCCCATTAAATAAAAATAGTCCAACCAAACTCCTGGCTGAAAAAAACACACCATACTGTTAATCCGGATAAATTAACATTCTTATCCACATAAACGTATGGATTATCAAGCGCACACTACCTGCAGTGGATTCGATTTACTGTGCCATGCAGCTTGAAGATAGCGTCATCGGACACATGATTTTATTGGCAAACTGCACGTCTTCGGCTTCCATTGACTAAAACCATTCACAAAATTCGAGACTGTGATTAGGGTCATTTTCAGTCATGGCTTGTAACAGCCTTGGAATGTATTTTAGTTTTTTCATTGTGCAGACTTTATAATCCAGTGAACTCCTGATTTGCTGATCTCGGTCTAATGCATAGACAAAAGTATAAAGCATCCTATGGAATCATTCATATAGCGAAATTAGACATTTGTGGTAGATTAATTCAGTATATATATTATTTATTTATTTTTTAATCATCCCAATACTTCGTGGCATGAAGTTCACCAAATTTTCATAAATTTGTGACGCTGTCTTTCCCCACTTCTGTTTGGTTTGTACCTGTGGTACTTCTTTTTAGTGTTCCAAGAACTCCACAATGGTGTTCTATTGGATTTAAGTTGGGGTTCTGTAGTGGCCACTCTAGAGGGGTGATCCCCATTTCTTCAAACCAATTCTTGGTGTGGTTGGATATATAGCATTAAGCAGTGTCCTACTGATATATAACTTCATTTATTGGTGTTATGTGATGTAATTTCTGGATACATGGCTCTAACCCTTGTGAGGACATGGTGGCATAAATTGTGAATTTAATTTCTCCTCGGCATAATAGGGCGGTTCATACTCTAGAATTTTATGAAACTGGCGATGAGGGGGATTCAAATGATGAATATTGGTGAAAAGAGCATACTTTTGGCAGAAAAGTTAAATTCTGATTGATCTGACCTACATCAATTTGAAATTGAAATATTGTTAGTTCTGGGTCATTTACTATATTTTACTATTATTTTAATTACCCATAAAAGATCAAATTTACCGTTTTCTATCATCAATACGTTTATGTTTATGTAGTCTGAAAGATATTTGTCTAAAAAATGTATCAAAGATTCATGAGAAGTAGGAAACCTGTTAAAAATGGTCTAACTCCAAAATGGCAAGTAGCCAGTACTCATTACTCAGTGAAAGGCAATATTCCAGTAGTGTTGCCAGTTCTGGTAACTATTGCAACTGGTAACTGTTTATAGAGCATTTACACTTTATTTGGATTCTAGTAAAGGCAGTGGATCATTTTAGAATAACATAATTATTTGGTAGAGATTTTTTCTTAATCTAAATGCCATCTTTTCATTTTCAGATATACCTGCGATTAGTGTGACGATGGTGAAAATCAAGACAAGGTCCAAATTAAGTCCTCATCTGACTAATTTTGTTGGGACTGGGCAAGAGCTGATGGTGTCTGAGTTACCAACAATAAGAGATATTTTGAGGTACCGCATCTACCTGAGGGGGCAAAGTGAAGATGACCGGAGAAATTATGAAGCGGACCAGCTGGTAAAAGACATGTATCAGGGCTTGATTAATCAGTGGACCAAAGCTAATGCTCTCTTAAAACCACCTGTTGTAAATCAAAAGGTCACAATAATATCAAAGCTTAAGGAGGTGTGGAAGGAGGCAGTAAAAATTTCCCTTAGTAAAGGAAAAATTGACATGCAAATGTCAAATTTCCAGTTGTGTGGAAGTAGGTGTAATGGCTGTGAGACTGAAGCCCACATTAACTGCTGTTGTAGTAATGAGAAAAAAATACCTACCTTGGAACTGGCCTTTTTTAAAGGACAAAGGGAGAAGGGTGGAAGTAAAGGTACCTTTCAAATTGGAGGTCCTGATATTTTAGAGCATAATAGACAATTAAGAGCTTCAGAAAGGAAAGAAAAAGAAAGAGAAAAGGGTAAGCGCTGTTTTAGCAGGAAAAGCAGCAAGAAAAGAAATCATGTATTTTTTAGCAGAAAGTGAAGATCTGGAGGCAGAAAATTCTGATGGTGACAACAGTTTGGATGATGAAGTAACTTTTGAAGCTGTCCAAGAGCCGGAATCTTCCACCAGAAATAGAAAGAATTATGATGAAATTCCAAGTATTGCTCTTGCTAGTATAAGGTATGGTGTCGGATTGAGACCAACTGCAGCTATAGAAACAGCAGTTTTAATCGATGCTGGATCCATTACTGAGGAAGATACAAGTAAAGTAATTGATAAGAATAAAGTTAAGAGAGCACATGAAAAGGTAATGACAGTTATTGAAGATGAGTTTGAGGAAAACTTAAGGGAGGATATAATAATAATAATAAGTATTTATAATGCGTTCTTCAGGGCTGTTAGCCTTTACAGAGTGCAGGTTGTGTAGTGAGTGTAGAGAATGTTTACAGGAAAGAGAAGGCAATTCTGAAGAGATGAGTCTTCAGGAGACGTTTAAAAGTAGCAAGGGAGGGAGAGGATCGGACTTCGGCAGGAAGGGCAATTTCTTGTGATCTCTTTGATGGACGAATTTATGTGACAAATTTTATGATGGAGGCAAGGGGAATTGAAAAATTGATTCCAGCAAAAAAAGAGGAGCATTACATTGTCATCAGTGAGCCTAGGAGCAATTACCTCTTCCACCTTGTCCCAGAAAAAGCTACAAACGAAGAATCAAATGCAGAGAAGATCGCTAAGGCTATGTTTGGATGGCTGAGGGAAAGGGATTTGGATAAAAGCTTAAATGGAGGAGACTCCACGAATGTAAACACAGGTGTAAATGATGGAGTAATTCGTAAAATAAGGCTCCATTTGGGCAGAAAGCTTGTTTGGTTGGTCTGTAACCTGCACACTGGGGAACTCCCTCTCCGTCATATAATCATCAACCTATATAGCCCAACACTATCTGACAACAGATATTCCGGACCAATAGAAAAGCTCCTTGACTCTGTTACAGACTTGGATATCAACCCAAATTTAACTCGAATATCTTTAGGTCCTCCTCTTACCAAGATACCTCAGGAAGTGGTGCAAGATCTTTTCACTGATCAACACTACAGCTATAGAATTGTATCGGCAATCAGAGATGGAGTGCTTCCTACAGGGCTTTCTCTATTGGAAATAGGACCAGTAAACCACAGTCGCTGGCTGACCACAGCTAACAGACTTCTTCCATCTGTGGGTGTCAAAGCATGAGCTCAAAGGAAAAGCCTTTAAGAATCTACGACTGATTGTTTAGTTCATCATTGGTGTATATTACCCTTGCTGGTTTAACGTTAAGATTAAGCACTCTTGGACCGAAGGACCTAGGCACATTCTGTATAAACTTCATTGCCTTAAGTCTCAGAGGAAGGAGGTGTTGGATATTGTTTTGCCAACTGTTAAGAGATCAGCCTGGTATGCATACATTGAAGCCATCCTCCAAACCTTCCTATGCTCTGAAGATCAGGTGGAGAGAACTGAAGGGGTGAAAAGAATCCAGACCTTCAGGGTGGAGGGGACCCAGATACTCAACTGGGAGACTCCTGTGTAAGGCTTAGAAGGACACCAGATATCAAGTGTGATGCTACCAAGATTGGAGATCTGAAAAATTGGTCAGATGATGTCTCTGAGCCATCTCTCACTTGCTCTTTAAGTACTTCTGAATTTAAAAAACTTCATCGACTCTCCTATTAAAGCACCTGACTGGCCTTGTCACACACAGGGCATTGAGAGGGTTGCAGGAATGGTGACTGAGGCTTCTTCCAAGTATTTCTCAAATGAAAATACGGATGGAGGAATCAGGGAACAAGAGACAAGTAGACGTCTGATATCCAGGAATGAGTCAAAGCAAGATTTGTGTGCTCTGGTGAAGTTTCACTTTTGAAAATGACCCAAAGTGACCCATGCAGCTATATGTGAAGCTTTGCATACACTTTTATCACTCAATAAACATGTAAATTTGAGATTACTTTGTGTTTGTGTGTACTTGAATTAAATAAAAATACGAGGGGCAGTCAATATGTTTTGCGAATCGGTAGGGCAAAACAAAAGAAGGGGGAAGGCTGTTTGTGGGGGTGTTAGGACAAGTTATGATAAATCAGGACCTGCAGTCGCACGCTCCTGTCTCGTCTATTTAAGAAGCAGTAGCTGATAGCAGATCATCAGTCACAATCACAAATTTTTCAACAATGGAGAAGGTTGAGCACCGCGCACTGATCAAATTTTTTACCAAGGAAGGCAAGAATGCAAAAGAGATCCATGAACGCATGATTGCAGTGTACACCGACACCACCCCTTCCTATGCAACCATTGTTCGCTGTAATAGGGAGTTCTGTCATGGTCGTGAGTCCCTTGAAGATGACCCCCGTCCAGGACGCCCGTCAGACGTGACCAACGAGGACAATGTGGCCCGTGTGGAGAGGATGATCCTCGAAAATCGGCGTTGAAGGTCGAAGAAATCGAGCGAGAACTTGGAATATCACATGGAAGTGTTATCAACATCATCCACGACAATTTGGCCATGACCAAGGTCTCTGCCCGTCGGGTCCCTAGAAACCTGACGCCCCATGATCGACTTCAACGTCGTCAAATTTCGGAGTAGCTGCTGTTCCTGTACAACCAAGACCCGGCGGGATTCGAGTCACGCATAGTGACAAGTGATGAAACTTGGGTCCATCAGTGGGCTCCCCTAGCGACTACTTTTTATTCCGCCAGCTCAAGGCTGCACTGCGTGGGCGCCTGTTTGGGGACGATGAAGATGTCCAGTTGGCCGTCCAGGAGTGGATTGAACAGCAGTCGGGAGATTTCTGGTTGTCGGGAATTCGAAGCCTCAGGGATAAGTGGCGCAAGTGCATTGAAATCGAGGGTAGTTATATTGAAAAATAATAAAACACTTTTCCTCATATCTCGTTTACTTATATCCGAATTACAAAACTTATTGACCGCCCCTCGCAGGTTACATAAGCTCGTGAAGAAAGGGAAAAAATTACTCTTATTTAAATGGAAATTGATGTAGGTAGGAGCAATTGTATAACAAAATAAAGTTCTTTTTTAAAATCTACACCGGAAAATCTATCATTTAATCACCCCTCATTAGAGGATTTAATGAAAATATATGGTTGCCCCAAAGTATGACCCGCCCTATCGGCATAAAAACATCTCTCTTGATCTCTATTAAGACATGCAGTCCCATACTATGATAGAACCAGCTCCATACTTCACAGTTGGTAACATATAATCAGGGTGAATTGGCTCTTCATTTCTCAAATGTATTCATATAAGTCTTAAAATCTAAAAAAAATGTTATAAAATAGTTATTTTTTTTAAAATAAATTATTCCAAGAGATATTTAAATTCAATTGCATAAATTACATGCACTTGGGTCTTTCCGAAAGTAATACCTCCTAACTTTTTTTCCAAGGAGTCCGAGGAGATTGCTTATAGCACTTTTATGATGAATGGACCTTTGCGCTAATAACCTGAAATTTTCATTTCTATTTTGTAAATATTGACGGTTTGACAGCAACTCCTCTCATGGACGTAGCTCGGAAGCAAAGACGCGTCATTAAATTCCTCCATGCAGAAGAAGTAGAACCAATTGACATTCATCAACTATTGGTGAACGTTTATGGAACCGAGGCAGTTGATGTAAGTATGGTTAGAAAATGGGTTCGTCGATTCAAGAGTGGCGACAGAGATTTGAGTGACAAACCGCGCTCCGGACGCCCATGCACAGTCACCACTACGGAAAATAAGGCGCGCCTCGATCAGCGTATCTGCGCTAATCGGCGGATAACGGTTAATGAAATTCGTCCAAAATTGGAAGTTGCTGTCGGTGTACTGGAAACGATGTTTTCATCCCCGGGGTGCAACAAAGTGTGTGGCAGGTTATCTCCAAGGCTGCTCACGCAGGAGCAAAAAGACCACCGACTGGCTGTCATTCAAGAGTTGTTGGACCGGTGACGAGCCGTAGTGTCACCACGACGAGCTGAAGTCCAAACAGCAGTCGATGAAACGGCACCACTCAGGCTCCACAGCGAAGAAGTTAAAGACGCAGACATCAGCAGGCAAAGTGATGTGCGCCGGCTTCTTGGACAGAAAGGTCATCATCCTCTTTAATTTCTTGAAACCAAGAGAAACTATCAACTAAGACCATTACATTGAAACGTTGATCAAGCTGAAGGCCAGAATTGCCGTAAAAGACCAGATCAAAAATAAACATTTTGTTTGCACCACGATAACGCCAGTCACACACAAGTTTAAAGACCACGGAATGTGTGAAAAAGTTCGGCTGGACGGTGCTGCCGCACCCTCCGTATAGTCTCGATTTGGCACAGTCTGATTTCTACTTGTTCGTTGCAACTCTATTTTCATACCTATATAGCTAACGATTTCCTCCTTCTCTTATGCATTTATAACTTTTTAGTAACTTACTATAGTGTATGGTTATCAATGTGATTTATCTTCGGTTAATAAATCAGCCTAGATAGCGTTTCGAAAACCATAACCATAAATTTTGTTTGATCGAAGATGTCTGCCGTTAGCTTTAGGCCTAGAGGCGACAGCGAAATAAATCTTGCAATAATGACTTGGGAGTTAAGAAAGACAATTACACAATATATATATATATATATATATATATATATATATATATATATATATATATATATATATATATATATATATATATATATATATATATTCATAAAATCAACGAATGTACATGAGATAAGTAGGTTAAGTAAATATGGTGAAACAATAAGGTGAATAATATAGAGTATCTTTGATGTAGAGTAAATAATGTAGTATCTATGTAGTAATTTAGAGTATCTATAACACTGGTCTGCGTCAAAAATGTTCCTGAGGGTTTCATAGGTGATTCTCAATGAAATTTGTCTCTTAAATCCAAATCAAGCATTCATATTGCTCAATCAGATCTAGTTTTTAAGATACAGACCAAGCTCCCTAGATGGCGTTAGAGAGCTCAGTCTCTAGCTGACCGCGAGTGCGAGTGGTTGTGTGTTGCTTGCTCACTCTCCAACTAAGTGTTGGTTTTTTAATCCATGACTTTTCTCATCTATGAACAGTGTTTAAGTGTATTTCTAAAACTTTATTTATCTTTGTGAATTTTTTTGCAGGCAAATACATTAGCAAAACTCCTTATATTTCATAAAAATGAATAGAAAGTGTAAAAACAGTCCTGATAGATTTTGTTTTGTTTGTGAAAAGGTAACTTTTAGTGACCAGCTATGCACTATAACGCCGTTAGTAAAGTTCCTTTACAATGCATATTTTGGAATAAAGCTAGGTGATCAAGACAAAAACTTTGCTCCACATATGTGCTGCAAAGCACATATGTGGAGTGAGGGCAAAAATAACTGTTTGTCATTTGGTGTACCTATGGTGTGGAGAGAAGGCAAGGACCACATTACAGACTGCTATTTTTGCAGGACAAATCTTAAAGGTGAGATAATTACTTTAACAATATAGTCCTTGACAAATCTAGAAATGTTTATACAAATCTTTTGGTAGCCTATTAAAATTGTAATTGTGTATAAAAATAGTGTTTATGCTGGTAGAAAAATTGTGGTTAAATTGTATATAAAAATTGATTGTATTTAAAAATTGTAAATTTACCTGGTATGAAAAATGTGTATAAAAATGTGTAAACGAGGGTCGAGTGAATTAAAAGTATGTAAATTGAGTATGCGAAACTTTTTTCAGGTGTCAATAAGAATAACAAACACACTGTAGTCTATCCTGATGTTCCTTCTGCCATTAAACCACAACCATATGGTCCAGGAGTTCCAGCTCCTTCTCCACCTAAAAATACTGAGCTACAAGGCAATATAGAAGATATAGAAGTGGATGACACTGACACTTCAGGGACATATCAGCCTACGTCTACAATGACTTTGCCAAGACCACTCACTCAAGGTCAATTAAATGACTTGACTAGAGATCTTGGTCTTTCTAAAGAAAACGCACAACTTCTTGCATCCCGTCTTAGTGAGAGCAACCTCCTATCTCAAGAAACTACATACTTTTGGTTCAGAAATAGAGACGAAGAGTTTCGAAAGTTCTTTGCAGTTGATTCTTGCAGCTCTTTGGTGTATTGCAATGATGTAAAAGGTTTAATTGAGGCACTTGACGTTCCTTACCAACCAAGTGAATGGAGGCTCTTTATTGATTCTTCTAGCAGAAGTTTGAAGGCAGTACTCTTAAATATTGGCAATAAAATGGCATCTGTACCTATTGGCCATTCAGTTCATTTAACAGAAAGCTACGAAAATATGAAAGTATTGATTAATACAATCAAGTACTCTAACTAGAACTGGTTAATATGTAGCTCAACCTCTAGTCCCTCCCAAAAATGTTTTACTACCTCCTCTTCATATAAAGCTTGGCCTGATGAAGAACTTTGTCAAAGCACTGAATAAAGAAGGCCAAGCTTTTAAGTATCTACTGCAAAAATTCCCACAGATCAGTGATGCCAAGCTCCATGCAGGCATATTTGATGGTCCCCAAATTAGAACTCTGTTAAAGGACAAGCATTTTTACACCAATATGGAAGCCAGTGAACAAGAAGCATGGCGAGCGTTTAGTAAAGTAATCGACGGTTTTCTGGGAAATAAAAGAAGCTCGGAATATATCTCACATGTAAATGAGCTTATGAAAAGCTTCGAAAAAATGGGAGCTTGCATGTCGATAAAAATGCATTTTATCCAGTCACATCTTGACTATTTTCCGGCAAACTGTGGAGATTATAGCGAGGAACAAGGAGAAAGATTTCACCAAGACATAAAGACGATGAGGACAAGATATCAAGGACGCTGGGACATCAACATGTTAGCTGACTATTGCTGGTGTCTTAAACGCGACGAACCAACATCGCTTCACAAGCGGAAGTCATCAAGGACTTCTTTTCTTGGAAAATAGTTTCTTTGCACTCCTGGGTAAGCTCATAAGTAGTCTGTAAGTTTAAAATTAATTAAAAGAAAGTCGAATTGAGTCGATATTTTTTATTACAAGTAATTGTAATTTATTAAATAACTTTTATATAAATAAGGGATTTTTTCAAAAATGGCCCTTCTCTAAAAACAGTAGTGCGCTGTATCTCAAAAACCAGACCTGATTGAGCAAAATAAATCTCATATTTCAATTAAGGAGAACAATTTTGTTAGGAATCACTAAAGAAAACCGCAGGAACAGAATTTTTTTTAAACGCAGGACTGTGTAATGGACTGAATTGGAGCTGCAATGAGAATTAAATATAATTAGGATCTACTCTCGTATGGTCGTTTGCAAAGAATTGTGAGAGAAAATGGAATTAACTAGGTAAATGAATAATTGTAAAAGGAATGGTTACCGACCTTTATACGAAGAAAGCAGCAAGTCGAGTGGGGCAGAGTAGCGTGCTCTTTTGATAGAGTTGGGAACGTGTGTTTGTTTGTTTGTGTGTGAAATTTAAGAGATGTTGTTTGGAACAGTATACGTTAATTGAATTGACAAGAAAATAAATGAATTAATTAATTATTAAATTTAACATAAAATGATTTAATTCACAAAAGTTGAAGTAAATTTATTGAAAGATTAAATTGACAAAGTTAGAGTAAAATAAATGAATGATTAAATTAACAAAGTTAAAGGATTACATGAATTATTTAAATGTCAAAAGAATTGAATTTTATACATAATAAATGATATATATATATATATATATATATATATATATATATATATATATATATATATATATATATATATATATATATATATGTTTCCCAGGAGGTTTTTATTATAGGAATGCCCAGAGGCATTGTTATACTTACCGTACTTATATCCCACCAGGTGGAGAAAAGATTATTGGAATTAAGCCCCTCATCAAATATCCTTGGTATGACCATGAAAATGATAAACAATTATTTCCATTTAGGTAAGTGCATAAAGTTAATTCGCCGCTTTATAGTGTGTTGTCTACAAACATATTCACTTTGACCTATAACAGGACGTAAGACCTTAAGATCCACTCAAGGCTAATTCAAAAGAGATATGAAAGATAGAAGTCAGAGGTTAAAGATAGATAAAGGAAGATATGATATAGATTAAGATTTAGTTTCACGAGTCTTATTTCTGCAAAATCATATTTTAAAGTAATCTTTATCCATTCTATTCTTAAAGATATTTACTTTATTGTATTAGTAAACCTGTTAAGTATTTTAAAGACATCAATAAGTTATCCTTGCAGATCCCGATATTTCATTGAAATTAAAGTGAGGTATGTCAGCTTTTCTTCGTACGATTCATTCCTAAGTTCAGGAATTAATTTCGTTGCTTGACAATGGAGGTTTTACAATACTTCAATGTCCTCTTGCATCTATGAAGACCAGAAATATAACTCACACTTCATATAAAGTCCCACAAGCGCTTTGTATAAAGGAAGTATAATATTTTTTGATTTAAATGCCAAATGTATCTTAGAATCACATTAGCCTTTTGAGGCGCTATATTGCATCGATCTAAAAGTGTAGATTTTTCAAGGTTAAGACACCTAAATCCTGTTCCGTGTTGAATGTATTTAAAATTTGATCACCAATATTATAGTCTTTTTTGAGATTATCATCACCTATGTGCCTTTTTACCTTACACTTGTCAACGTTAAATTGCATCTGCCATCTTTCGGATTATTTCAAACTAAGTCATTTTGCAAGTTTTCAGTCACAATGATATTTTGCCAATGTACATATGGTCTCATGTTATCAACATTTTTTGAAATTTTAAACAATAAATTCGTGTCAAGATTATTTATACATATTTAAAATAGCCGTTAGTGATTGATGCACATAATGAACTATTTGTATTGACAACAACACGCTGCCTACGGTTTTACAGCCAGTCTTCATTCAAGTTTTTTGTACGTTGCTTCCTATTCCGTGCGTTTCTGCTTTATTAACTCTTTTATGTGGTTAAGTTAGGCTTTGTTGTCGACCCTACACTAAAATTTTAATATGTTTGTAGATAGCACACTAAAGAAGCACCGATAATTTTGCAAGGATTTAAATAGCCAGCAAGTTTTCTTTCCAATAGAAATTTGCCGAAAAACCTCGCTAAATGTTGAGGCGTAAATTTGGAATGCAGTGATAGAAAGTAATGGAAAATGACAACTCCGAATGCTTGAGCCGAAGGAGCTAATTTCTAATACTTCAATCCCATACCATTATTTTTATACCCATTTGGATAATTTCCATTACGTATTATTATTTGCGCCACCCATCCTTTTCATTTAAGTATCTTTAAATAGCAGTTATTCTTCAAAATACTTAGAATGGAAGTTTTCTTTATCTTATATATGTTGGTATAGAGTATGGAGTATTTAAATGATGGTTAAATGTAGGAAGACAGGTTGCTTACGTTCCTAGCCCCAGAAGTAGGACGCGGTTTCTTCCTGTACAACAGATGAACGTGGTGGGTTGTTCACTTCTTTATACTCTACCGATGTGAAGGAGTCGACCTCGTCTCCTCGTTTCCTGCTCAGTTCGTTAACATAGCTAAGATGCGCGTCTTCGTTAAGTGGAAGTTTTCCTTTCAAAATCTAACTTTTGCTTCAATAGTTGAAAACCCATATGTTTTAGCCTCAAATAAAAGACCTTGAACTTTTACAGAACTTTGGCAATGCTCTCAACACTGGTTACCTTATTGATCTTCTCATGGCTGGCTAGGCAATTGGAAAGCATCAGATCCTCTAAGTCCTTGACGGTGACGACGAGTAAGGGAATTGATAATCCCTCAATGGTTTCGGATAATCAAAGGAAGCTTCAATTTTCATCACAATCGATGCTAGAGATGCATCCTGTTCAAGAAAATTAGGAGTGTCGCGTTTGGTAATTGCGTACACAAACATTGTCTTTATCATATTGTAGTATATTTTGCTATCTTAATACTGATAATCACATTTTTCTATGGTATGCCGTTCTTTTTTTAATTATTAATAAAGCACTATCATAGTATATATATATATATATATATATATATATATATATATATATATATATATATATATATATTATATATATATATGTGTTTTTCATATACTTATGGGAGCATTAAAATTTATAAAAATTAACTTGGAAAGGTTAACAGCTTGAATAAAACACCATATGAAAAAGTTTAAGAACTACTCGCATGTGAGGATTAGCACTTTAATGGTCAATGGGAGTTGAAAACAATATAGGCAAACAAGATTTTCTAATAAGGGGGCCGGGAAAACTGAAAAGCTTGGCAAGGGTGCTGCGAGCATCAAAAGGTTGAGAAACAGTGGTATAGATATTGCGCAGCTTCTGCACAAGTTTGGAGTGACACACTACCAGACCGAAGATTGGAGACTGTTCATTGACAGAAGCAAGCGATCTCTGAATTGTGTTCAGATGCACAACGGCAACAAATTTTCGTCTGTACTACTCGATCACTCGACTACATTGAAGGGGAAGTATAAGGCAGTGAAGTACGTGCTGAAGAAAATTCGTTATGATCAGCATGAGTGGTTGATTTGTGTTGACCTGAAGATGGTGAACGTTTTGTTGGGACGTGAACGTGAGATAGTAGAAATCGAACATAACAAGGAACGTCATAAACAACGATCTGGTGGACAGAGATAGAATAGTCTTTCCACCGCTGCACATCAAGCTCCGCTTGATCAAACAGTTCACCAAAGTTCTGGACAAAAATGATGACTGCTTCACTTACTTGTGCCACGCTTTTCTAGATATGACCATGAAGAAGTTGAAAGCTGGCATCTTTGACGGTCCTCAACTCCGTCAGCATCTAGGTGGTGGTCAAAAGGTAACCGAGATAAGCCTCTTCAAGAGTGGTGTGATTACTAAGGAGTGATTTGTCACCGAATTTTGGTACCACTCTTGGGACCGCCAATTGTGTTTCTTGATTCGTCTGGGTGGTTGCCTAGTTGCTTCATCAGTGAATGCTTTGTATTCACAAGGTTACGACTGCAATATAGAAAGCTCTCTTCTTGCTTAGTAGGCTGGGTAAATTGGGGATCGGAGATTTCCTCGAAAGGTAAAAGGAATCTTGTAGCTGGATTCAATATTCTGTATTCGGCGAGAGCTTAGGCTCGTCAAAAAGAGGGTCGTTTCTTGATAAAAAGAATTCAGCCATAAACGCAGTCCAGCTCTTGTTTTACATATATGACCCGCAGACATGCGGTATTTTGACTTTTCACTCGAATTATTTTTTATACATTTAATTAGTCCCCATAATATTAAATTTATTCTTTCTATTTGCATTAACATTATTTTAAAGAAATTTTTTTTTATTTTAATCACTTATATCTACATATTACAGAAACAAAACAAAACTATTACATTTGTTGTTTTCTTAAGTCTATCTCTTATGTTTGCCAACTGTCACCATTTCTCTTATTTAAGCAATCTAAACTATAAATGCCCTTTGTTTTCAGCAATCAAACCCGATTTATATTAAATAAATTAAAAAGATAAGATTGTAATTATTTCCTGTAGACTTTTACTCTATTTTTATATTTATTAACTCAAAATTACTATATTTCACTTTTTCATTTATTTTTAAAGTTCTTTTAAAATTCTACAAATAACGGATTATATAAATGTATTTATTTTAGTTAATGGTTATGAGAATTGCAATAATTTGGAGAAATATACCTAAGATGTTTAATTTAGATTAAATGAAAAATAATTATTTACAATTTGTAAGCAATGCTCCCTTCACAACACTTATCATTTGTATTCCCTTTACATGGAATGCTATTTAGGTTTACCGTGAACCCACTATAGAATTTTCTGAAACTACAAAATGCACAGTTTTGAGGTATTTTTGAGTACCTCAAGCTCATCAATGATCCAGAGTTTGAAAACTCAATGTACGAAGTGGAACTGGAACTGGTCGCGAAGAACTTTCTTGGCAACAAGAAGGCCAGGAACTACACAGAACTTGCCACCTCTATGCTGACTGCTTTCTGAAACCTCGGATGTAACATGAGCATCAAAATGCATTACTTATTATCAGATATGGATCGGCTTCCTGTGAATATGGGATCATTGAGCGACGAGCAGGGTACGAGATTCCATCAAGGCCATGAAAGAGATGGAGATCAGGTATTACGGAACGCTGTGATAGAATATTAATGTAAAGTACTTTGGGACTAGGAAGAGAAACACCTAAACCAGTGATCGTTCTAGGATTTCGAAGAAACGGAAGTTTATGCTCAAAATTCTAAACAATGCTAAACTATTTATCCAATTTGTATGTACTACTTTTATCAATGTCTACTATTCAATGTATATTAATAATTTTTTGTAAAATTTAATTAGTAAATCGCGTGAGAGAACGATTTTTTATGTTAAAAACTAATGTCGGATGAGAAATATTAGCAAAGATTAACTGGAAATGTCACAAAAATATGATCGATTTAGTTATAACATCGGATTTTTTTTTAATGAAGTTAGCAAAAAGACCTGACCTGATAAGATGACATTTTCGGATTCAGCGGTGCAAAATTGTTTTAAATTAGCAGAAGAAAGACGCATTATAAAGGTTCTTTTTGTAAACTAATGTAACTTTCGGATAGGAAAACATTTTTACAGGCAGTTTTCAGTTTTCATCCAGCTATCTAGGTTGATATATGTATATAAAACGGTTTGAGTACCTCACTACCCCTCTAGATAAAATTTGAAATAGGGGAAATAAAAATGAATTTAAAACAAGGTCTGATGACCAAAAAGTCGCGTGACTTCACATATTCTGATTTATGACTTTACGACCTTCAGAACATTTAACAATTCACGAACTAACCATGGGATGACTTTGGTAATTATAATATTCGAAAGAAAATATAAAACAATATAAGGGTTTCAAATTTCGTTAGAAACGTCCGAATAGTTATGATGTTATTGCCCAAAAAACTCATTCCCGGGCTAACCTTGGGAAGACTTCGGCAATTATGTCATTCGAAAGAGAATATAAAACAAAATAAGGGTTTCAGATGTATTTAAAATAATTACAATGTTATTAAAAAAACAAAAAAAAAAGCAAAACGGGGAGCGACCGAATATAGAGTCACTCGGGACTAGACTCGCACGCGACTAAAAATTAAGTAAATAAAATGTAATAGTTGTAATTGGAAAATCATTGCGGTCAGATCTATTTTAGATATTAATATATGTATTAAAACAGGACTCAAAAGGGTAGCGATATTAGTACAAACCTCACCGAAAGATGGAATGGGAGATAATCGGAAAGAATTTAAATAAAAAAGTACCTTGTAAGATCAATATTATACATATATATATATATATATATATATATATATATATATATATATATATATATATATATATATATATATATATATATATATATATATATATATATATTCAGTAAGAAGGACAAAATGAAGAAGGCGGGTCCCATCTTTAATTCCAACGTTTCGGGTTATTACAAAACCCATCTTCAGGAGCTAAAAACAAATTCTAAATGAGTAATCTTAGCCTAAAAACATAAATAACAGCACAAGTTCAAAGTTACAAACCAAAGATCAGAGAAAATTACAAAAACGACGTTAAAAATCTAAAATGAACGTTACGTTAATGAACAAAAAAAATAGTGAGGGAAAGAACAGCAAAATATGTGTAAAGAGATTATATAAATTAAGGACAAACAAAGTAAACGTAATATTACAAAATTAAACAATTGAAATGGAAAAATAGAGAATTGGATACAAACAAAAGGTAAAACTAAAATATAGACACTGAAACATTACCTTACATGGTCGGATCACAATGACGAGTGAAAACAGGAAGGAATTCAAAGAATGAATACAGCTTGGTTAAGTTATAAACAGAGGAAAGGATGACGTGTCCTCATTTAAATTTGGTGGTTGTATTTAATACAGAGTGATTCTTTAAAGCGGAGAGATGAAATAGATTTAGCAAATTTTAAGACAGAAAAATCATTTAAGGACACGTCTGTTTTACAATCAATAAGAACATAAGAACATAAGAAAAGAAGGAGACTGCAAAAGACCATTCATGGCCTACACTTGGCAGCTCCTGTTCCAGTCAACACACAAAAGATTTCTCACCAGAGAAAAGTCATCAACATTGTCACCCTTTACAGGAGTTCGTCAGATCTAATCTACAATATACATAAAATGCATACAGAGGATTATGTCCATTCATGCAACCGCAAAATAATCTCCCCACTCCTTAGAAAAATATATACATATGTACATAAAAAAGTCAGTCCCATCTAGCAGCATCATAAATATATTTATCTAATCTATTCTTAAAACTACCCAGAGAGGAGGCTTCTATCACATGCCTAGTGAGCCTATTCCATTCATCTACCACACGATTTGTAAACCAATTCCTCCCAATCTCCTTCCTAAACCTATACTTATCAAGCTTAAACCCATTGCTACGTGTCCTGTCATGTTCACTAAGTATAAGAACCTTACCCAGATCCCCTTTATTATATCCTTTTACCCATTTGAAGACTTCAATCAATTCCCCTCTGACTCTTCTCCTTTCCAATGTATGTAGATTTAGTTTTCTGAGCCTTTCACCATAAGGTAAGTTCCTTAGCCCACCAATCATCTTTGTCATCCTTCTCTGCACAGACTCAAGCAAATCAATATCCTTCCTATAATATGGTGACCAAAATTGTACTGCATAGTCTAGATGAAGCCTAACTAGCGCCAGATACAGTTTTAGAATGACTTCAGCACTCTTATTGCTTACACTCCTCCTAATGAATCCCAATATCCTATTAGCTTTATTCTTAGCATTTAGGCATTGCTTTCTAGGACGAAGGTCTGAACTTACCAAAATACCCAAGTCCCTCTCACAATCGGTCCTCCCTAAATTTCTCCCATTTAATTTATAACTATTCAGTGGATTATTTCTACCTATACTAAGTACACTACATTTTTCTATGTTAAACTTCATTTGCCATTTCTCAGCCCAATTGGACAGAATGGTCAATTCCTCCTGCATTACAACAGCATCAGAATCAGCCCTAATGGCCCTACCTAGCTTAGTATCATCAGCAAATTTACTCAGGTCACTACTTATACCTATGTCAAGATCATTAATATAAATTAAGAATAGCAAGGGACCCAAAACAGATCCTTGCGGAACTCCACTGCTAACACACCCCCACTCAGATTTAACTCAATCTATACTAACTCTTTGCTGTCTGTCACCAAGCCATGACTGAATCCACCTAAATATACTGCCATCGATCCCGTGTGCTTTAACTTTGCTCAGAAGCCGTAAGTGTGGCACTCGATCAAAAGCCTTACTAAAGTCCAAATATAAAATATCATAGTTTTCATCATTATCTGCTGCTTCATACACCTTACTATAAAAAGACAGCAAATTAGTCAGGCAGGATTTACCCTTACTAAAGCCATGCTGTGATTCTTTTATCAACTTATGCTTATCCAAGTGATCCCTAATATTCCTTGCTATAATAGATTCCATCATTTTCCCTACCACTGATGTCAAACTTACTGGTCTGTAATTAGACATATTTGTTTTATCCCCTTTCTTAAATATAGGTATCACATTGGCTTTCTTCCATGCCACTGGCACAATGCCACTCTCCAATAATTTTCTAAAGATGCATGCTAGGGGCTCACTTAACACATCCTTACATTCTTTCAAAATTCTAGGAAAGACCTCATCAGGACCGGGTGCTTTACTACTTTTGATTTTATCAATTTCCTTTGTCACTATCTCCTTTGTGATCAAGATATCCTTTAATTTCTCTTCATCATTACCCCGAAAGATCATTGACACCTCGGGTATATTTAGAGTGTCCTCCTGTGTAAATACTGAGAGAAAAAAGTCATTTAGCATTCCAGCCATTGAGTCCCTATCACTCATTAATTCTCCATTGGAATCTATAAGTGGGCCTATTTTATCTCTAACCTTAGTTTTGTATAATTGATAAAAACTTTTAGGATCTTCCTTTGCCCTATTTCCACTTTAATTTCATAATTTCTCATTGCTACTCTAACTAACTTTTTAACATCTCTTGCTAGTTCATTATATCTCTGCCTTAAGTGATCCTCTCCATTTTTTATTTTCCTATAAATGCCCTTTTTAATGCCAATATAATGCTTAATTTTATCTGTCATCCATTTTGGGTCATTATTTTTAGTCCTAATCTCCTTATAAGGAATGTTAATCATCTGACCTGTAATTAATTGCTCAATTATTCTTTCATACTCCTCTTCAATTGTAATCTCTTCCTCCTGGTGATTATTGTCTCCACTAACTGATATCATTGAATCTATTCCTGAATTGATTTCATTGCCTGGTTTCTGTACAACTGCCTCCAGGTAAGTCCTTAGCCCATTATAATTTGCTCTTCTAAAGTCAGGAATTTTAACATTGTTCATGCTACTATCAATACCATTCCATTTCATCTTGAATCTAATTTCACAATGGTCACTATTACCCAAATTTCCTCCAATCTCAGTATCCTTAATAACTTCTTCCCTATTTGTCAGAACTAAATCCAGTATATTATTACCTCTAGTGGGTTCGTTAATAATCTGCCTCAGAAAATTATCTTGGACAACATTCAAAAATTCCTCAGCCTCCTGATCACCCACAAGAGCTTCCCAGTCTATATTTCTGTAATTAAAATCGCCCATTATACACACATGCTTACTTCTACATGCCCGTTCAATCTCCTGCCACAGAAGATTTGAAGCTTCCTTACTAAGATTTGGTGGTCTGTATAATAATCCTATGACAAGCTTGTTTTTACCTTCCTTTACATTTAGCCATAATGACTCTGTGTTATCATCTAATTTAATTGTACTGTTTACACAACACTGGAGATTATCTTTAATATAAATAATAACCCCTCCTCCTCTCTTCCTATTCCTATCTGTATGGAACATGTTAAAGCCTTCAATCTCAACCTCAGGTTTAAAGTGATTTCCTGCCAAATCAAGCCATGACTCTGTTATCGCAATTATATCAAAATTCTCTTCACTCGCTAACGCTCTTAAGAGATCTATCTTATTCCTTATACTCCGACCATTTGTGTAGTATATTTTTAAGGTTTTTTTATTATTCCCATCTTCATTGCATCGTGCTTTTCTATTCCTAGTTATCTGCTCATTCACTTGTGCCTTAGTCCCCCTATAACGCATCAGTATGCCCTCTCCCTTAGCTATTCCTCTATCTCTGCATCCCTTCCATTTCCTACACCTGCCCTCTATTCCTGTTATTCCCTTACCTCTAACAGCTTCTAGTTTCCCACCCGTAAGGACCTAATCACACTATCCAGCTCCCCCCATAGAACCTCAACACCTGCCCGACTAAGATGGAGCCCATCCATCGCATACAACCTCCTATTCCCGTAAAACCCTCCCCAGACATCTACAAACACCAATCCTAACTCCTCACACAGTCCTTTCACAAATTCATTCAAACCAATTGCACGCGACAACCATTCTACCCCCACATCCAATCTCGGAAGCACACCAGAAACAACACCTTTTACCCTGCTTTTACTCATCCTTTCAACTAACCTTTTATACTGCTCACGTAACTCACATGTACCCACCTTCTTTACATCATTCACTCCCACATGCGTAATCACAACTGCATCCCTCTCACACCCAGAAACCAGCCTATCATACCTCTCACAAACATCACTTACACCAGCACCCGGCAGAAAAACTCTCATTCCCTTCCACTTGCTATCACTCAACTTCCTATCTAAATACCTAATCTGAGAGTCACCCATCACTAGCACCTCAGTCATTCTCCTATTCTGTCTTGGCCTAACATTACCCTCCCTCCTGCTCTCAGTCACACTACCACCCATCCTGCTTTCATCCACAATCACACCAGGCAAATCACTTTCACACTCTTCCTCTCTCAGGACATTGAATCTGTTAGTCAACCTAACAGGTTCTATGTCCCTCTCATTCACACACCTAACCTGTCCTAACTTATCTATCCTATCCATTTTCACCCACCATTCATCATCACTCACAACTTCCACACTGTTCCCAGTCCTAGCCCTATCTTCCACCCTCTTAGCACTAATCTCACCCTTCAATTGCACACTTGCATCTCTTCTCACCTCAAACACCAAATCATTCAACCTCTTACATTCCCCACTCAACCTCTTAACCTCCCCTTCCAGAAAACACACACGGCATTCAGTTACATTCACTCTCCTTTCAACTCCACATGCATCACACACCACATACACACTACTTTCAAACGGCATGCTCTCACCATCTATACAAACAGCCATACTCTCAGAAATTTACTAAGGAAAAAGTTAACACTCACCCCAAAAAATTCTTGCTCAGGATTGCTGCCAGTTATCTTCCCCAAAAGTGTTAATCACTAATGTATTTATTACACAGTGATTGATGTATTAAATAAATACAAGAAAAACTATACACCCAAATCAGTATTATATCCCAATCTTACAATGAGAATCAAGAGCTTCCTGCAAGACAACCTTCCAGAACAAAGCCAGACAGCCGTTTCCCGATGGAAGAAAACTCTTTGTTACTTAATGTTTTATATATATATATATATATATATATATATATATATATATATATATATATATATATATATATATATTTATATATATATATATATATATATATATATATATATATATATATATATATATATATATATATATATATATATATATATATATATATATATATATATATATATATATTTATATATATATATATATATATATATATATTTATATATATATATATATATATATATATATATATATATATATATATATATATATATATATAAAATATATATATATTATGCTGAGCTATATCAATTCTGACGAATTAAATTTAGAGTTACTAAATAAGCATCCTACATTCAGCGAGTTATTAACAAGTATTGTTGTATAGTAAAGTAGCAGGTGTTGGACCTTGGCCCACCAAAGTGTGGACACGCCCTGGTCCATCGCCAACTCCTGACCCACTCTCTTGTGAATGTCCTTGACTGGACAGAGACTATGTGAGCCTACTCACATTTTATTTTGGACATCGCTACAAAACTACCCTTCAATCCACAGGATATTATAAATGAAGAACTAATATACATCGACTCGGGGTTATACACTTTGTCTCATCTATAATGCTACACATTTACATTGCTTTGATATCCATATACATATTTTTAATCATTCGTGTTAACTCTACCTCTCCAACTAGTCCATCTAATAATACTATATGTAATGATTACAATACATGATATATACATTCATTTCACAGGCGAAGTGCTAGGTACAGAATTATTTGGCGCCCGGACAATTAGCCTCTTTCTCTCTTATTTCAATAGACCGGGGGAATGAAATGAACGAAACCGGATCTAAAAATAAAAGAATGACGGATCTCTGGCGAACATAACCCATCTCCCATAACATAACCCGGAGAAGTGACTATTCGATTTCCTCCTACGTCACTGACCTCCGTTTAACTATCTTACCCCTGAAGTGAAGTGCAAGAGGTCGCTTTCCTACTTTTGGCATGAGTTTTCGGGTGGCGCTGATTACTCAATAGATTGCCATCATGCGAGGGATGGAGCTTCGTCGGTTTCAACCTGTCTACTGAGTGTCTCGTTTGTCATCACGGAACTCCAACTTGTAGACCTTGTCGTCGCACTTGGCCACCGGGAAAGGTCCAGCATATGGTGCTTCAAGGGGTTTGCGAATACGATCTATTCGGACCCACACATACTCGTACGTTGACTCTCAAAGAGCTTTTGGTACGAAGGGCATGGGCAACGAGTGCAGGTGGCTAATTCCTTAATGAATTTTGAATCGGTTTTTGACGACAAGTTGGAAACCAAAGGTTTAGGACACAGTAATGTAGTCTCTGTGACTGCTGTGAAAGGCGAAAATCCCGAGTCATTAGGCAAGGGGCGAATGCCCAAAAGGACTCTCGGAAGGGCCATCAGTCAACCTTGCCGACGAGACATTATGGGACACTTCAAAGTTCTGTGTGCTCTTTCCGCCATCCCGTTCGTGGATGAGAGGTACGTCGTGGTGTGGAGACGATGAAAACCAACGAGGGCTGGTAATTCATTGAACATTTCGAACTCAAAGCGGGTTCCTCTGTCGGTTACGACATATAACGCGACTACAAATCTGGAAATCCATAATCTTGGAAGGCCATAGCAACCGTTATAGCACTTATGTCCGGAATCGGTAACGCTTCGATCCATCTTGTTACCCGGTAAATGCACGATAGTAGAGATCAGTTACCGGCGGGTAGGATTGTCCAGGCAACGCTAACAGTGGAAGTGGTCCAACGATATCAATGTGCACAGTTTCGAATCTTGACGAAGGAATATTAATGGGTAGGATTGGAGATTTCCTGTGACGATTGATTTTGGAAGATTGACTTGAGATACATTCCTGTGCCTAGGAGCGAATGTTCCTGACCACATTCGGCCCAAAATATCGAGACTTAATTAGACGGTGGGATTATTTAATCCCAGTGTGTGACAAATTGTGTAAATGACTGAAGATAGTACTTCTGTATGTTGTAGGCACGAATGGTCGTAGGTATCTTATTGTTACTTCGAACCATAGTTGAGCTTCTCTGGGAAAAGGGAAAGATTTCAATAGTGACCGATGTTCTCCTGTTTCTTCGTCCTTATCCTGCGCTGCCGCCAAAGCTTGGAGGTCAAATGAGTCAATTTGGACCGAATTGACGTTCCTCTGTAGGCAATCAGCAACCACCTTGTCTTGACCACGCACGCAGATGATATCGCTGATGTGTTCCAAAATCGCAATCCAAAGGCGTTGCTGCTTTTCCGTTTTATCACACAACGGTGACGAGAAATCCGATACTAGCGGTGCGTGGTTTGTGCATAGGGTAACATGGCCACCCTCAATTATGTGCCTTCAGTGGATCACAGCTAGATACGCCGCTAAAGGTTCTCTGTCGTAAGTGGAGTACGCTTTCTGAGGGCGGTTTAGTTTACTCGAGAAGAATGCCAACGGTTGCGATGATCCATTTTCCATCTGGTAAAGGGCGGCACCTACCGCGTATTGGCAGCAAGCCGTCACCAGCTGACATGTGAGTCATTGGGCAGTGGGTGACAGAGCTTGACGGAGTTGATGAAGGCTAATTTAGTACTAACGAATGCTTCTCGTGCATCATCATTACATTCGAGCTTACGAGCCTTGGGTTGCAGGCATGCAAGCTCAGTGAGTGGAGCTGGAATTGTGGCGAAATTCGGAATGATATTTCAATAGTATCCCAACATGCCCAAGTACCGTTGAAGTTCCTTGTAATCTTTCAATTACACCATGTCCCAATTTCTTTTATTCTCTTGGGCGGCGAGCAAATTTCCGCAGCCGAAATGAGATGCCCTGGAAAATCAATTTCCTCTTTGCTAGTTCGCATTTCTCCAGGGACATTTCCGTAGACTGTTCTCAACCATGATTTTCAAAACTTTATCTAAATATTCCAAATGGTCGTCCAGATTGTCCGAAAATATCAGGATGTCTTCTATATATACAAAAACGAACTCTAATCCCCAAAACAGGTTATCCATGTGTCTTTGGAATGTGCAGCTTGCATTCCGGAGGCAAAAGGGTAGCTTAATTTATTTTCATAATTTATTCCCATAAACCAAACGGAGTTACCATCGCAGTCTTCTCTACGTCCTCCTGATTTATGGGGATTTGATGGCAAGCACGAATCATATCCAACCGAGAGAAAATTGTTTTACCATGGAGGTGGTTTGCCACACTCTTTATTCTTGGCACTGAATATCTGTCGGGCTTTGTGATAGCATTAAGCGCGCAGAAATCACCGATGACTTCTTCGGAACCATATGAATCAGTGATTTTTACGGGTGCACGACCTCCTCCGCCAATAGTGTTTCGAACATTGTTTTGGCAACTTTCAGCTTGGCTATTGAAAGTGGTCTTGGTCGCGCGAATATCCGTGGTATACTGTCGGTCTCAATTGTGTGCGCCACGGGGTTAGGCGATAGCGGGACTGTAGAAGGCTTCATACCTTTCTAATACGGCCTTTCAACTGGGTAGTAGGTGCTGTATTGTTTCACTTCTGATTTGAGCTTAGTTTGGCTGTCGACAATGATGCCGCGCGCACAATCCACCAAGAGATTAAAGTGCCCTAGTAAGTTAATCCCTAATAATGGCAACGTTGACCCGCGATCAAAAACGACCACCTAAATGACCGGCGAAGACTAAGGACAACTATATCCGTGTGTACCTCTCCGTAAACTTTTATTTTTCGACCATTAACCGTTTAATGTTCACACTAGATTCGCGTAATTCATCCATTCGCCCAATTTAATCGAGATTATTAACACAATCGCTCCCGTATCAATTAAAAATTCGCACTTTAATTTATTTACTTTTGCGGCGACGATGAATATAGATAGCATACCAGCGGTCGCACTTGCACTGACATGCCTTGCTAGTTTTCCGATGGGGCTAGCGAAGATGGACTGGAGGATGATTGCATTGGAACATGTTTTCCTTTCCTTGGCCACCTGCACCAAGACTTTCAGAATTTTACAATTTCACCAAAATACAAATTGGAACGGCACACGACAGGTCTTTGGTTCCTGCGAAGATGTCGAAGTCCTATTGGTATACTATTGGCACTGTATTCGTTATTACGCGGCGGTACAAAATTAGAACGGTTTCCATTAGGGTACGCACCTATAGGCACTGATCGCGCACTTCCCGTATATTACACATTATTTACAAGATTATCACCTCTATTGTTTAATTTGGGAATACACACATCGGGGAAAGAAGTAGCATTATGTTCTATGGTATCACTGTTATAATTAACATTAAGACACTGTGCTCTATAAAATGTTATTAGTTCGTCAGCATGCTTTCCAAACTGGGCCAGGGTTAGGTCTTTCTGGGTAGCGATTATGGACGCGATGTTAGCTGGCAAGAATTGATTAAATTTGTGCCTCACGAGTTCTTCCCCAAATCCTACCTGTAGAGCAGTCCTGCGCAGTTCCTCCAGGCTGTATGAAGGTCACGGAATCCCATTTACTCGCCATTAGGCGAGTAAATTGGATTCCGTGACGCTACTAAGGGAATGAATTGAGTTAATGAATCAGGAATAATAAATCTTCTCCTTATGAATAATAAGAGTCTGTCTCTCTATACATATGTTTCGTCTCCAAGGGGCGTAACCTTGACATGTCGGTGGAGAGGATCCAGTGGTCTAATTCATTCGTTATTTTCACCGCTTGGGCGGAGTTTCCAACAGCTCTGTGCTCCTGTTGTGCCTACATATTTCCCATAGATTTAGTTTTATTATAGGGAATTGTTTGTTGCAGCTCTCTCTGAAATTTCTATGGTCAGAGCCTATATTTGTTAGTAACACTTCAGTTTCGGGGCGCACGATAGGTGGCGCTGTTTATAGGCTACAATTTTTGGCTACAATATATGTCTTATGATATCAGACGGTAGCGTCAGATGTGAACAATTACAGCGTTATATTTTTTGTATCTGAGTATAAACTGGGGGGATGCGCCCCCCAGACCCTCCCAATTGATTGAAACAGGATTATCGCAGGGTGGTCCTCCCGCAGTGATATATCCCCCACAAGCAGTCTCCTTGAATTTACCGGGGAAGGGGGAATCCCCAACAGCTTTTTACTGGCAGAAAAACCTAACCTAATAACAAACAATTCTTACTTTTATAGGTTTCTTGATTAGTTTATGCGCCTCTAGATAATCTAAAAGTTTTTCACGATTATACAAACTAAAGCCGAATTCGAATAACGAAGGAGCACATGGAGAGCACGAAAACGCCATAACGAAAGAAAAACATTTGCAAAACGGGTCCTATTTATAAGCTACGACTTTGCCTGTAACAATCTGTTATCGTTCGCAGCAAACAAAAAATACGAAAACAAAACAAAAAACAATAAAAGACATCAAGAAACCTTACTTAACTTAGAAAGAACTATAAACGAGCAGAGGTGCAGACATTTAGTAAATAATACAGACTAAAAGTTACAAATCCTCAAAACAACAAAAAAAATATAACGCCGTGATTGGTCACATCTGAAGCTACCGTTTGACGTCATAAGAGATATATTGTAGCCCCAAATTGTAGCCTACTAACAGCGCCACCTACCGTGCGCCTCGAATCTGAAGTATTACCTATTTGTTCAGCTGCTGATAAATGTTTCTAACACGCGTATGTTTGTTTGTGTGTGATCCTCGTATTTGTCCAGGTGGTCACTTTTGATATCTTTGTATGTTCCACACGACTCTAACGACCGTTTGCTTCAGATCTATTTATAGTCTTCTCTCAGCCGTTGTCCTATTCGGATATGCGACAGTGCCGCTCCCTCTATTTGATTGATAAAGTGTTTTCTATTTATCGATATTCATATTAAAAAGTGGGTTTTTTCTATTTGGTTATTTCTTTTATTAAATCCTTCATTGTGAATATAAGTTTTGTATGAAGTGATTTTGTTTAATTATTTATAAAGACTCGTAAACTGAATCTCGAAAATCACGAGTGAAGTCATAATTTCTCAGCCAATCACCGAGTACTATTTTCCCGCCGCTTGCCACACCCGTAAAATCAACCAATCAGTGAGTAGTTTTGTCATTTAAGCTAGCTGCCCGGCGCCATCTTGGATCAAACGACGAAAAAAGTGAAGGTAGCCGTAAACCGTAAGTAAGTGTTTTCTTCTGTATTTTTGACTTATTATTCTAAATTATTAGTTCTTCAAAAATATGGCAAGCATGTAGACAAGCGGCCCGGCCGGAAAAAAATTATTTTGTGTAAATATTATCGTTCACCCGTGTCTGAATATTCATGCGTGTTCGAGTCGTCTGACGTCATACCCCACCCCCAACCCCTATTATAATTCGCAAAACGATTAAAGGCGCTGACATGATGTAGTTAAAGCATTCACCTCTGTAAACGTCAGAATATTATAAAAATTAGGATTATATACTGGGGGGCTGTGCCCCCCAGACCCCCCCCCCCTTAATTTAATGAAACCCAGGATCATCGTAGTGCGGTCCACGCATCGTGTTTACCCCCCCACGAGCCGTCCCCTATAAATGTACTCCAAAAACCTGAAACATTTTGGAACACGGACGAAAATAAATGTATATTTTTGGTAAATATGTAGACGAGAGTCTACATATTTACCAAAAATATACATTTATTTACAAATCACAATCTTTAATTAGATCTAAATTATTTTTCCGTGCCTGATACTAGACAAGTAGTTTTACACCGAATAGGCTAAATTGATCGCGCCATATTGTTTGACTAAGTCAAATCTCGAACTAAAAAATGCCAGGTGCCGAGAGGTTAAAAGCCTTCTGCTCAAAGTGTAAGTCAGTCAAGTGGTGCAAGAATTTTTCAGAGCAAAGCTATCATAGAATTACAGCGTCGAGTGTTTGCTTATTCTGTAAACTTGCTGAACGACATGATAAAGAAAAAATTGAACTTATGAACATGATCGCTACCCTAGAAAACAGAATTAACTCTTTAAAACTGAAAGAATGCGACTGTAAAAACAATGAGAACAGAGTAATAAATATTGATAGCAAAGTAGTCGGATTAGAACAATCTGTTGCATTATTAGATAACAAAGTGAATCAGAAAGACAAAAAAGGAGACGATTTTTTGCTTGTCAGAAATAAACATCCATCTAAACCTAACCTTACTGAACCGCCTAAAATAGAGACTCATAACAGATATATAGCTTTGTCTGAAGCAGAAAATGACACATACGAGTACTTAATTGGGGACTCTATAATACGAAATCAAATTGATCATTTTAGTGAAAAAAATATTAGAAAGCGGAAATTCAGATGTTACCCCGGCGCAGGAATCAAGAAAGTAACCGAAGAAATCGGTAATTTAAATCTGAAGAATAAAAAATCCTGTCTAATTGCTCATGTTGGAACAAATGATGTTTTCTGTGGTAAAAACTTTTCTGGGACAAAAAAAATTATCAATGAATATACCGAAATGGTTCAAAAAATCAAATCAAAAACAGATCGTGGACTAATTGTCGGCATACTGCCAAGACTAAAGGAGAAAAAGGAAACAATGAGTAGGGCAATTGGCATAAATTATCGCCTGCGAAGGATATGTGAACGGGAGAATGTTGATTTCGTCGACTTTTGGATGAGTTTCATTAACAACAAAGAATATTTCGCTCATGACGGAATCCATCTTAGTACTAAAGGTAAACAAAAATATGGAGATTTAATTCATTTGAGTCTATATAATATTCTCGAAAAGAAGCGCTCAGATAATACTTCTTCACTAAGGATTTCGGGAAACGATTCAACCACAGAACCTCAAGTAAACAGGTAAAATATTTAAAAACTGTCTTGTTTAACGACAGGTCTATTAGGAATAAATTACTAGAGCTTAAAGCGTTTGTAGCACTAGAAACATATGATATAATAGGTATTACCGAGAGCTGAATTTATTGTCATTCGCGAGATTTCATTGGTGGATTTCAATTAGAAGGTTATAAAATGTTCCGAAGGTGGAGGCGTGATTTTATATGTAAGAAATAATCTCTATCCAACAGACTGTAATATATGCTCCGAATTCGAACTCATAGGAGTCAAACTAAATCTTGAAAGAAGTCTGTATGTATATTTAGCATACAGAAGCCTCCATCAAACAGTAGACGTAGATCAAATATTCTACGACTGCTAAACAAATGAGATAAACAACAAATTATGTTTATTTTGGGGCGATTTCAATTTCGGACGAGTAGACTGGTCTACGAAAACCTCTGACACGGAAGGATACAGATTAATTCATTTTACTGACGATAACCTACTAACACAGTGGGTCAAAGAGGCCACAAGAGGTCCTAATATCTTAGATATAGTTTTAACTAGCGACGATGATTTGATTTCGAATCTGAGCGTAGGAGACAAGTTTGGTAATAGCGACCACAATGTAATTTATTTTAATATCAACGTACCATGCATCAAAAGAAAAGTATGTATTACCAAGCTAAACTTCAAAAGAGCAAATTTGGAGGGGTTAAAAGAGTGCTTGTGTCATTACGAACTAAGTTCTGGCCATACAAATGAAATCTGGATAAATTTTAAAGAAAATCTGATGAACAAACAAACAGTCGCATTTCATTCTATCAAAATCATAGGAAGTTGGTAATGTCAAACAACCAAAATGGTTAACAAAAGAAATTAAGAAAAGTATGAGGGACAAGGACACAGCATATAAGCTACTCAAAAATAAAAACTCAGGCAGCATCAAAGAAAAATATATCCAACTGAAAAGAAAAGTTAAAAGGGAAATTAAAAGAGCCGAGCGAAATGAAGAGATTAGAGTGTCCTTAAAATGTAAGACAAACCCCAAAGAATTCCTTGCACTGGTAAACAGTAGGAAACCAATCAGAAATAGTATAGGACCCATCAAAGACAAGAATGGTGTTTTGCAATATAACGACGTAAAAATAGCAAATGTTTTAAACGAATACTTTGCAACGGTATTCACCAAGGATAATTCCGACGTTATTCTGGCAATAATCCTCTAAGATCAATAGAGTTTTCAGATAATGATGTTTAGAGACTCATCGACAAAATGTATAAATTTAAATCGCCTGGTCCGAACATGATCTCCCCAAGGGTGATAAAAGAAGTTAAAGATTCCATAGCCGAACATATAACACAAATTTTTAATCTTTCTCTCGGAAGAGGATGCGTCCCAGAAGATTGGAGATTGGCTAATATAACTCCAATATTTAAGAAAGGATTCAAAAAGTTAGCCAACAATTACCGCCCTATAAGCTTAACATCGGTGGTGGGAAAAATGCTCGAGCGACATATCGCAGAAAAAATAGTTGAACATATTGAAGTGATTGCATTATTACGTGACTCTCAACATGGTTTCACCATATAAATTCTAATTTATGACATAGAAAGATCAGTTGACATTTTGTATTTAGATTTTAAGAAGGCCTTTGATAAAGTACCACACGGAAAGTTAAGGACAAAAATTAGAACATCAGGAATAATGGGAGAAGTTGCAAATTGGATCGAGAACTGGCTCACAAATCGTAGGCAGAGAGTTGTAATTAATGGTCAATCATCTGATTGGACATCTGTTAGTAGTGGAGTTTCACAGGGGTCAGTTTTGAGACCATTACTCTTCATTATATATGTAAACGATATTAACATCGGATTGGTATCAAAGATTTCAAAATTTGCTGATGACTGTAAATTGAGTAAAGGTATAATTAGTGAAGATGACATCAAAGACTTTCAGGAAGATATTGATCAAATTGTGCGCTGGTCTGGAAACTGGGATTTTCCTTTGAACCTAGATAAATGCAAAATAATGCACATAGGCAATAAAAATCCCAAAGCTGAATACAAGATATTTGATAGAACAATGACATGCACAGAAAAAAAAAGATCTATGCATTTACGTAACCAGAGGTGGAGAAAAAAGCCTTAAAGATATTCGGTTATATAAAAAGACAATTTAGCTACAAAAACGAAACAATAATATTGAATACGTATAATGCCTTAGTAAGAACCCAATTGGAGTACTACTGTGCGCAGGTTTGGTCGCCATATTTGAAAAAAAAGACATTGAGAGATTGGAGAAAGTCCAAGCCAGAGCGACAAAATTATTTCCAAATTTAAAAAATTACAATTACAAAAAGCGACTGAAAAAGTTAAACCTATTCAGCCTGGAAACAAGACGCATTAGAGTTCAATTAATCGAGGTATACAAAATTTTGAGAGGAATAGTAAATGTCGACCACTCTATCTGGTTTGAACTAAATAGAAATTATACTCGTAACAATGGCGTGAAGCTTGTTCCCAAACAATTTAGAACACCGCTATGCGGAAGCTTTTTTCATATTTAATAGTTAAAGTGTGGAATCAGCTGACGGAAGAAATGTGTCTAATCTTTTAAAAAAAGATTAGACAAAGTTATTAGAAAATTAAAGTATTGAAACGCAATATCACAAGTGTTAATTAATGTTACAATTGAAAAATTTGCGTAGACAAGCAGCTGAAAATAGTACCGCTAAGTGAAAATAAAAAAATTCTGACTGTTCTTCCGCCCCGAGCACAATTAGGTATCTTCAAATTTTTCCTTGCCCGAAGTTTCGGGTGGAAAAGGTGGGTGGGGAGAGCCTTGATCTGTTCTATACTTGCCTCAAAGTTGTAGAAAGGGCTTTTCTAAAATAAGTACCTCCTCGGTATGGGCAGAAATGTCTTTTGAGGTACCTTAACTCAATGTACCATATATATATATATATATATATGTATATATATATATATATATATATATATATATATATATATATATATATAGTTTCATTTCTTAATTCTCTTTGGTTCTTTATTTATTAGACTTGGCATATTATTTCCTTAATTTACACATATAGCAATTTTTATGATTAGATAAATCCACCGACATCGCTGGGCCTATTTAATCCTGTAATTTGATGCCAGAGGCCTTACCTATTTTATAGAACGAGCCCAACACATTAACGATTTTTTTTAAGACAAATCGCTTGAACATCATAAACATAAATATATAAACAACAGCCCAAAATACACAGCGATAAAAAAATAATGAAAACGATAGGCTTGATCACAAGGTGCCTTGCATCGCTTTGCAAAACTCTTACACTACCTTCTGTTTTCACCACTTTTTACTTTTTCTATCCACACATGCTTTTTCCCCATACACACATGAACACATTTACACAAATTCAAATTCGAATTTGAGGCATGGAAGACTGCTTGCTCCCGGTCCGCTTGCAAGAACTCTTCGGAGCTCGAGCCACCGACAGCACGCACTCGCTCACTACAGAAGAACTTCTCTAAACTGAAGAATTCTACAAGAAGAACAAAGAACGGAAGGAATAACCTGCTCCAGCTTGTCAATCTTGAATCGCTTCATTCATTTGAAGCCTGCGCAAAAGTTTCCCGAAGAAACTAACCCGCTTGGTCATCAGAGCTACTCGTACCATCTTTTCTTCTGACACCACTTCTCCCCTATGATCATCTTCGCTTTTCTTCTCTGACACCTCTTCTCACCTATGATCATCCTCCTCCATCTCATCACACCCTCGCTCCGTCCATCTCCTACCGAGGTAAAGAGCGTATAATAATTTTCATCGGGTCTCCATATTTTAATACGGCTGACTAACTCAACAATTCCCCTGCCTCAGGGGCACATCGTTTGGTTGCGGAAGTAGCCAAATATAACCTAATTCAAACTGTGCTATTCTCTTTGAAAAGGCATAGTTTGAGGCTCCTAAGAAAGCAGGTTTGAGGAATAGCACACTGCCGAACTCGGGGTCATAGGTGTCCTGGACATTGGAAGTTCACTGCAACCTCGGTATATTCCAAAAGAAGCCCTGGTGCTCCTGCCAACACCCACTGAGGAAGATGAAACCGTCTCTGTGTACACGTGGAGCCGTGAGGAATGACCATAACCCCTAGGTGACGGCCCCCGGGTGTGTGGGACTGGATTCGCACACCATCCAGCAATAAGTCAGTCATGAGTCATTCCTCGGAGAATCCCACCCAGATCGATCTATTCATCCCTTGGCAGCAAACCCGTACTGGATAAAAAGACCCAATAGAGGTAGGGAAAACTCACTATTCGAAAAAAGCAAAAAATCCGCCCCCCCAAAAATCTTTTTCCCAAGCAAAAATATACAGGTTCGATCTCTAATCAAGTTATCCATCAGAAAGAAGCGAAACCCAAGGAACTGGGGGACTAATTGAGAACCCAGACGGCGCCAAGGGGGTCCCTACTCAGAGTCCTCAAGGCTTGAAAGCCACACAAAACTCGTTTTCAAAGCTATCAAAAGCAATCGAGCCTTTGTTCCGAGAACGAATGCTCGACAGCTAAAATAAACAAAACCCTCAATAATTTTAAAAGAAAATACCAAAAAAAAAAAAAAAAATCCCAAGAGAACAAAGGCTCGAATGCTCAAAGGAAAAATAATATAACGATAAAAGTAAAACAAAATGAAGTACGAAAGCGTTACTCAGGCAACCTGGCACATATCACCATCACCCTCATTTATCATAATCATATCCTCTCTTCATCCATATCATCAACACCACTTATCCCTCACTTACAAAATCATTTCTACCTTTCCTATCTCTCTATCACACATTCACCTTTTATGCTATCACGATCCATCCCGAGGTAAGGAAAACGAGAGACTGGTTATGATGCAATGCGGTTGATGTTGATATTAAGACTGCGCGTGGTGGGCAAGAAGCTGGTTTCTGGCTGGAGCTGGATGTTTATTTTTGTGGGGGTAGAGGGGGGGGGTCTTCGCGTCCATACTGTGACAACTTCAGCCTGCGCAGTCGTCGTCGATCTCTCTCCCGAAGAATGATGGTTGTTTTACCGTTTAGCATTTCTTGGTTGAATGTCGTTCAATGCTTCGCAGTGTAGCGGCGTTTGATGGATCCGTCTTGGAGGTGTGTTGTTAACGCCGAGACAGGGTTGTTGATGTCATCCCAATGTACGAGGAAGTGCGATGATCACAGACACCGAAGTTGCATTTATATTCGTACAAAAGGTTACGCTCCTGCAAATGGCCCGTGGCGTGAAGGCAGCTATTCTTAATGACGAGAGCGCGAGTTTACTTTAGACTATGATAAAAGGTCGGAGAAGTAGGTAGCTAGAGATAGGGGGAGGGGTTAAGCTGTTTGCCAGGGGGAATTAGTGGCTATGGGCAGCTCTGAGTACTCCTGTCCCTCTGTTCGCTTTTCTTGCGTTGAGCAGGATTTCATTGGAGTTAGACTGTATGTTTAAATTCGGTTGCTTCTCTTGGATATATATAGCTTCAAGGAAGAGCAATTGGCGCATGTTGGGAGCATAGTCTAAAGTTTCGGTGTTTTGTTCTATCATTTTTCGGTTAAGGCATGTTCTGTGTATTTCCTCTGTACGTTTTTTAGGTGCACCGTTGTTCAGATGGTATGACATTCTTCTTGAGAGAGTGGTTTCGGTCATGCCGATATACGAGTTAGGTAAGAGTTCACAGTTTCCTAATTCACATGTGTATTAGTATATCAGATGTGTTCTTTGTTTCGGTTATAGCGGGGGTTTGGGGTTATTTTTCATGAAAGGGTTGAAGTACGTCTATTTTGATAGTAGATGATTAGTGCGATCTTTTTCTCGGTAAAAGTTTATAGGTTTTATTCCTCGGTCTATAATGTCATATGTGGAGTATGCTTGCTGTGTCTTGCTTAATTTACTTGAGATAAAAAAAAACACTGGTTCCGGGGGTCCATTCACTATTTGGTGAAGGGCAGTACCTACCGGAATTGGGAGCTGTCCGTCACTAGTTCATACGGTGAGTCATCGGGCAGAGGATAAAAGAACTTGACCGAGTTAATTCGAGCTACTTTAGTGTTATTAAATGCTTCTCGCGCACCCTCATTCTACCCAAGCTCTAGAGCATTGGGTAGAAGACGCGCAAGGTCACTCAGCGGAGCTGCAATTGCGGCAAAATTCGGAATCATTCACCTATAGTAGCTTAACATGCGCAAGGTGGTTTGCTACACTGTGATTGCATTAAGTGCGCAAAAATCGCCAACCACTCTGTAATCGCCTGGCGTCTTCTTCGGAACTATGTGAATGGGTGAAGCCCAAGGTGATCTCTCCGGGCGCACAACCCTCTCTCCTTCAATAGCGCTTCGAACTTTGCCCTGGTAATTTGTAATTTGTCGCTTGAAAGAAGTTTCGGTCGCGCGAAGGTTAGTGGTGCACTGCCGGTCTCGATTGTGTGTGCCACGGAGCTGCAGCTGGGCAGTAGACGCTGGAGATCATTAATAATTAGTGTTGCGGTAGGTTCCCCGGACTGTTTAACTTTTGTCATGAGCTTAGTTTGATTATCGATAAGGACGCCGCGCGCACAATCTACCAAAAGATTAAATGACCGGCGTAGGCCAGGAATAACTATATCTGCGTGTATTTCGTCGTGCACTTTTATTTTTCCACCATCAGCCGTTGCAATGCTTACATTGGAATTACGCATCACACGCGTTCGCACCAAATTAACCGGAATCATGTATACACTCGCTCCCGTATCAATTAGAAATTCGCACTTTATCTTATCTAATTTCGCGGCGAAGGTGAACACTGACGGCATACTGGCAGTTGCACTTGCAACAGCATGCCGTGCTAGTTTTCTGAAGGGGCTGGCGAAGATGGCTTTGAGAGCGGTTACATATGCACGTTTTCACCTCTTTTCGGCCATCTGCACTAAGGCTTGCAGAATTTCGCACTTTGTCCAAAATATAAATGGGATCAACATACCACAGGTCTTTGGTTCTTGCAAAGAGGTCGCAATCGTATCGGTATATTATTTGCACTATAGTCTTTTCTACGCGGCACAAAGTTAGAACGATTGCCATCAGGATACGCACCCATGGGCACTGAACACGCATTGATTGAATACTTTACTTGATTGGCCAGATTGTCACTTCTGTCATTCACATTTAACGCACTTATGTTAGGGAGCGAGATATCACCACCTACTTCCTTGTCACCTTTATGTACAGCGAGGCACTGTGCTTTGTAAAATGGCATTAATTCGTTCGTAGGTTTTCATAACTGAGCAATGATTAGGTCCTTCTGGGTGACAATGATGGGCGCAAGGTTTGACGTCAGGGACTGAATAAACTTGTGTCTCACGGGTTCTTCTCCAACTCCTACCTGTAGAGCTGTTCTTCGTAGTTCCTCCAGATTGACCGAAGATCGACCAGTGAGCGGAGAGGAGACTATAAGCTTTTCGAATAGCTCTGGTTTGTTCCCCTCGAACAACCCAATTACCCCAGCCCCAGCCATTAGAAGCTGGTAGTTCTGTATGTAAAAGTCTGTAGCTGGAAGCCGATCGACAGTCTCGGGAGGCAGTGAGGCCAGGACGTGAAAAAACTTTGTGTCCTCCTTACTTGTCAATGGGATATGAAATTGGGCCTCTACTATTTTGAACCAACCTGATACCGCGGTCTCATTAAAGATGGAGGGCTTGATCGTGATGGCGTTTGCGACTTCCGTTCCTCCTTGTTCTGTCGGTTGTTGGTCCGACGAGTCCATATTTTGGGGGTTACCTCTAATCCGGTCAAACGAAGTCACCAGTGATGCGTGTGATTTGCTTGGGGTTATCGGCTGCGGTAACAGTACCCAACTTATTACTTGGGTAAGGTAAGGAAATTATAAAAATTGAGGTTCTGTAGGTTTATTCTTGGTCTTGTGGCAGCCTTTTGTTTTCAGGCAACTGAAATCGCTGAGTTACTGGTCTGTAGTATGCTCACGTCCCTGTATCTGACTATCAGTGTTAACAACATTATTGTCCTTGTATTCTCTCTCTGTCTGGCCGTCCTTGTGTGTCTTTTACAAGCCTTGTTATCCAAAAAGAAAGATTAAGGGCGTGGCTACGTTTTTCCATTCCGAAAGCTGGGCGGAGCCTATTTGATCAGAAAATATGTGCGTGTATTTAATGTAGGCACGTGTGCACCAAGAGAGTCTTCGAATTTGGAAATCTGACTGATATCTATCAGGTCAATATTCGTCTTCGAGTGTCCATGTCAAAGCTGGTGGGTCAGACTTCATATGTATTGGATTCATTACTTGTATAAACAGCTGTTCAATTGTCTTCCTTATCGCAGCGGCCAAAATCATCGGTTTACACCTGTTTTTTAGTACGTGTGTGTGTGTGTATGAATGTTTGTGTGTTAGTGTGGGAGCACAGCGATTTCATTGCTTAGTGGTTTAGCATTATTTATATGTATACAGTTTGCTTTTGCATTAATTAATTATTAACAAATGTCATGTTATTTTAGTGTTTGGTCTGTGTGTCCATTTCAAGATTTCATAGGGCCAACGGGGTGCTCGATTTGTTAGGTTCCTTGTTGACTCTACTCCATCTTATAATTGGGCACTCCATTCGGCGCCACATCAAGCCGGATGCCAAATCGTCTTCCTTCTGGAGCTCTGCGAAAAATTTTATAATATAGTCATATAAATGAACCCAAAATACACCAAATACGAAACACGAAAGTATCGAGTATAAACCGGGAGCTTTGGCGGTATATAATCAGTCTTCTCAACATCGCAGTAACTACTGACAGTGGGTTAATAGGCTGTGAAGAGCATTCAGTGAAATAGCATAAAGAAAAACTTCTTTTAACCTTGAATGGGGAAAATAACATGCATTTATTCCCAAGAGCAGATAAGTCGAACATCATGCTCTTTGTACATTTTACCGGTGTGAAGTGGAGACAGAGAGTAATGGAAAATATGCCATTGATTGTCAGGCTTCATCATCATAAGCATCATTTTTTTATCAGGCTCGTTCATCTCACTATGACAAAATCTGGGCTGCAGAGCTTTGTAAAGTGTATCATGCTGTGAAACATCATCATTCATACAGAAGTGTTGATTATGGAGTATAGGTTGACAGAGAAATCTACAATGACTCATCCATATCGAAAGGTGTCACTTGTGGGAAAACTTAAGCAAAGACACTGTGTGAAATTATTCTAGCTCCCCATTCTGCCAAAAGCATGTGGAGTATACCAAAGAACGGGGTTTACACTTTTCAATAGTTACTCACGCTTCAAACAAATATCCTACAAAGTGTTTTCCAATCTTCTTGAGATACTTTCATTTTGAGAAGGAAATTAAAAATGTTTTACTTGACTTTTATAGTGATGACAATGAAACAACAGAGGCTATAACAAGTCAGCTACTGTCTAATGCAAGTGTTAATTACACTAATTAACAATGATTTTGCTACTTGGGTATTAGTTTGGGATTTATACTAAATCGAGTATCCTGATTCCGAATCTGTAATCAGAATTGTTCTAGCACGTAAGGTTCCTGAGTTACACACATACTCTTTAGTTACACATATGGGCAGTGTTGCTTCAGTTACCGTAGTGAGAGGATGTGTTGTGTGTGTTTGGTTCCTGCGTTACACTCCTGCTTTATCACGTTGTTAAACTTAGTCATTATAGTAGTGGTGTTGAAACGGTATTTACATACAGTGATTAATTGCATTTTTCTTTCAGATATATGTCTAAATTAATTTGTAAATGAAATAAGATTGTACAAAAGTATATAACAGGATATATACAAACTAAGTTGAAAACATGAATCGGCAAGGATATATAAATAGCTCAGACCATTTTTGTTATATCTGTGGAAGATATATAGTATTTGGTTATTAATGGGATTTCTTTTAGTTAATAAATCAGCCTAAATAGCTATTTGAAAACAATTACCATAACTTTGTTGAGTTTGGATGGAAATAGTCGTCTACTGATTTTTAGGCCTAACGAGTGACGTGAAATGAATTTAGAAAACTTCTAAACTAGGTTTGTAAGAAAAACAGAAATAAACAAAATAAATATATTTATAAAATCAACTAATGCACAATGAGATAATTGAATTAGGAATACAACGTAAGATATGGTAAAGTAAATATGATAAAGTAAGATGTGGTAAAGTAACTATGATTTAAAGTAACAAAATGTAAAGTAACTATGATATGAAATAACTAAGATATGAAGTGACTAAGATATGAAGTGCATATGAAATGAAGTGACTATGTTGTAAAATGACTATGATGGTATGTGAATTGGGATCTGCAATGAGAGAAGTAACGAGAATTAGGACCTACTCTCGTATGGCAGTTTGCAGAGAATAAGTGTGATAGGATTTATAACTGACCTTGATTGCAAGTAATGTCGAGCACCTTTGGATGGTGACGCGAACACAAAATGAGAGAGTCAATTCGTGTTATTTCACAAGCGGTGAAATGCGTGTGTTTGTATGTGCGTGAAAAACTAATAAATGTTGTTTGAACCAGTGCGTTAAATGAAATCAGTTTCTCGTAACGGGATATTTGAATTATTAAAGGTTACATAAAAAGAATGAATTACAAAAAGTTATGCATAAAATAATTGAAGGATTTGAATTTTATACATAATATATATATATATATATATATATATATATATATATATATATATATATATATATATATATATATATATTTAAGTTTCCCAGGAGGATTTTATTGTAGGAATGCCCAGAGGGCATTGCTATAGATATACTCCAAGCAACCAGCTGAAAAATCTCTCTCTAGTTTTGCAGGCTGGGTTGAGTGATCATCAGATTCCTTATGGGATGAAGGAAAAATATCTATTTATATCTGGATTCTTTATTCCTGTGTATTATAGCCGGAATAAGCCTTGAATATGGTGAACAAGGAATATAACTTTTGTTCTTAAAACAACAATAATTTTCTGATTCTTTTGATGGTATAATCACTCTTTGAAATTGGATAGTAGTAGATAAAAAAGAGGGTGAAAATGGGGGGTAGGGTTGCCCTTGTTTTAGGGGCATCGCAGGCGTTTTTGTTTTTGGGGGTGTAACTTGTGTTTCCTTCTGGTTTGTTGTTGTTTGTTGTGTGTCTTTGTAATCGTATCTCTTTAGTGTTCTTCTTATTGTTTGTCTGTATAGTGTTGTATACTGAATGTACTCGCGATTTCGAGCATTCGAACTTTTGTTAGTGCTCGATGTTAGAATTGCACTTCGCGTTTGTGTTCTTTTTTCGTTGTTTTACTTGTTTTCTCGTAGGATTGGTGTCTGTTTTATAGTTTTGTAGGCTGTGGTTTTGTGTTTATGTGTATATGTGTTCTATGTTTTCCTCGGAGCAGTGTTTTGTGCTTGGGAAGCGTCGATTTCGGGCGACCTTCCCGCGCAATCTGGCAGGGATGTTGATCCTGCTGCCAGTTCTTCTTACTTCTGGGATGATGTCATTGGCCATTGTAGACCAGACCTTTTTGGCTAGTTTTGGGGTAGCGATATTAATGGGCTCCAGACGTTGTCTATGGTGCAGTACCCTCTGCGGAATTCGCTCCCTTCTTCTGGTCTTGTTGATGCAGAGGGATGCAGAGTTCTGCACTCGCTAGAGCCTCTTCATGGTGGTCTTGTTGGCCGTTTGAGTCACTACTGCAGGGTAGATGAGCTTAGCTCGGATGAACATCAAGTATAACTTCCTGATGTTCGCCGAGCTAAGATCACGGAACCTATAAAGATTGGGGATCTCTCTCCTCGCCATAATCTGCCTCTCCTTGTAGTGACTCGAGTATCCGCGGTCGGAGATCTTTAGGCCCAGGATGGTGCCTTCGGCGGAGTAGCCGTATCTCCTCCCATCTATTATGATGGGCCACGTTGACTCTCGGCTTAACGGGAGAATTCTGAATTTCTCCCTGTTTGTCCGGATCATCCATTTTTTCTCGTATTGGTTGATGTTACAGATCTCTGCAATTGTGTTGATTGCCTGATCCCTCGCTTTCCTGACCCTACTCGGGACGATCTGTGTGACGTCATCTGCATATTGCAGATATATCGTGTCCCGGTGTATAGGAGTAGGGAGGTCGATGGTGAAGACCAGGTAAAGCAAGGGACTCAGGCAGGCAGCTTACCCTGGGGAACGCCCGCTTTGAGTTCGAATTCGGGTCCTTTGTGCACTTCTATCATGATACACGCCCTTCTGTCCATGATGAAGTAACAAAGGATCCTTTCCAGGACCGGGTTTAGCTGGAGACCCAGTATTTTGTACTGTAGTCCGCTCGGCCAAACCTTGTCGAAGGCCTTCTGCACGTCCCTCATCACGATGTCTACATATTGACCCTTTGCTCGGCCTTGAACTATCTTTTCGGTTAGGAACGCCAGGGCCGTTTCCGTGCCCCTTTTAGGTCTAAACCCATGTTGTTGGGGGTTATGCGCTCCTAACTCGTCGAGTCGATTTTTTAGCCTGTTTGCTATAATCTTCTCAAAGATCTTGCCGGAGAATTCTAGGAGAAAGATTGGGCGATAGTTGGCCACTTGGTCTGGGGGCTTGTTCCCCTTCGGGATAAAAATGATTTTTGCCACCTTATACCCGTCGGGGAAGTAGCCTGTATTCAGGGATGCATTCATGGTGTTCACCATGCCCTGGATAATTTGCCATGGGGCATTTACCAAGCTGGTAGACTGCCGCCACCGTTAGACCTCCAACCAGGGTTAGGATTTCGACAGCCACGAATGATTCATACAAGTCTGGAAGCGTTTTGAATTTCAAGTTTTTCTTGATAGCGATGGCGCAGCCATCGAATCTTGTTTGTGTGTGGTTTTTCTGTATGACTGTGTAGTTATGTATTTTTATAGTGCGAGTGTTTGTGTTGATTCCATGTTCTGATATGAGAATGATGTCTGGGTCTTCTTTCCGGAAGATGTTCCCGTAAAGAATAGATTTTCCCTTCCATCCATTCACATTCAGTGTGAGTATTTTTAGAGCGTTGTTTCTGTTCTCCATGTTTTCTTGTAGTTGTGTTCTGGAGTTTGTTGTGTTTTATGTGTTGGTTACTTTGCTGTTTCTTACTTTCTTGAATTCTGCATCACTTAGGGTGAGGCAGGAGTCTTTGTGTAATTTAACGGCGCCATCCAGCATTGCCTCTTCGACGTCTGCCTCTTTATCCGTTGCTGAGTAGGTCCATTTATAGGTCTTGTGGTGAATAACCTGAAATATCCCCTTGGGGGAGAGCTTCTGTGGGTATGGGTTCACCTCGCTCGAGATTATATTGAGGTCAATCTCCTCTCCGTCGTACTTGTAAGTATGCTTCAAGGTTTTTGACCTGCTTCTCGAGCTTACGGGGCTTTTGGTCGCCCTGTCCTCGACCTCCTCAGCGTCAGACTCCGAAGACGATTGGCTCGTCAGGTTGCCTTCAGCTTCCTTTATTTTTCTGGCTTCCCTTCTCTCCCTCTTCTCTCGGCGCTTCTGTGCCTCTAGCCTCAGATCAGTCCTGGTATGGTTAACTTTTGCAGTCGTGGTTTTTGTCTCCTTTGCCGGTTTGTTAGCTTCATTTCCTTGGGGAAATGGAGTCGCCAGTGCCTCGGTTGCCTCCTTTGCCTGGAATTGGGGCTGAATCACGTCACCCGATGGCGGGTCGTCCGGAAACCACATCTCAGCCATGCCATTCTTCTTCAGCATGAGATTGAGGGTCTTCGTGAACGTTCAGGGGTTCGTAAGATTATTCACGTGCGCGAATAGAATGCACGTGAGTATCTTCGTCGAATTCTCATTCTCAAATTTGAGATAAGTCTTCGACGGCTGCTTTCCCGTGGCCATGAGTGGAGTAGTCCTTGCTGCTGCTTGAGCATAGGAGTTGGAGCTTCTCGTGGTTTCTTCTGTTTCTTCTCGTGTTTATGATGTTTCGTGTTTATGTATGTATGTGTATTGAGTGTATGGTTATATTTACGTTTTGGTTTTCCTTGAGGGAGAAGAGAGGTCCCCCCCCCCCCTGTTCGCCAGCCGCCTGGATGAAAATGAGAATTGCCTTTTAAATGGAAGATGATGATGGATGAGATGAATCCAGGTGGAATCCTCTCAGGGGTGTGATTGTATGGCGAACTTATTGACAACGCCGCCCCCCCCGAGGGTTTTGAATCGCGACCGCTCCCCAACATACCATAGAGACGGTTGTATGTCCCTCTATGGTCCTGGAAGGGGCCTTCGCCGTAATTGGCACCGAAGGTTGCAGTCCCTTCCTTATCCGGAATGTTTCTGACATTGTTCTCTACTGTGGGCTAATCCTCAAACCAGCTTCCTCCAATGCCCCCAATTATGGCCAAGCAACTGCCTGACATAGTTGGGACGAAACATGAATGGCAATCTCACTTCACATCTGATGGCGGTTCACGCAGGAGGGTGGGCCGGGGACTTAAGCAGTCATCTGCTTAAGTGGGACTGCTGTAAAAGGAAGATGGATTAGTAGTGAGTGATGATGAAGATGAGTGAGACACCTACAGTATATTCTCTTTTTTAAAATCTGGTTCTAAAATTAGAACTCAGATTTTCGGAGGCGTGGGTAAAAATATTCCCAAAACTTTTCGTCCTTTATTAAGACAGGAGATGCGTGCTGCGAAGTAGTTCTGCCAAGAATTCCGATCCGTCTGATTCTTTTACTGGTATATTTATTTGAGAGAAAAATTTCATATACAAATTAGCGTTACAAAAAAAATAGTTTAACTTTCTCTTCTCCGCTCAACTTTTTTCCCCACTATTAACTATTTTTTTTTTTTGTAACGCTAATTTGTATATGTAATTTTTCTCTCAAATTAATATACCAGATTCTTTTAAACAAAATTCACCTATATAATAGTTATTTCATTTAAACTTAACACTATAACATTTCAATCAATCAGGCGCCAGGATAGATTTAAAATGTTACTAACGCTCCAACCGTTTACACATAAACACGGCCGAAGTCAGTTTTCCGAATTTTTCAAGCAGGAAAAGTTATCACTGTGTCATCAAAGGATACGGTACCCCAAATTTCAAATGCACCGCTTCATCCCCAGAAGACAAGGCTGTGTGTGTGTGTGTGTGTTTTTCTTGGTTCAGCCGGTTTCTCGCTACAGGTAAAACAATGAATGCCGAAACCTACTCAATCTAATTCAAGCGTGTGCAGGATAATTTACTTCAGAAGCAACCATGGCTAGTTAATCGAACGGGATATTGATGCACGACAAGGGTATATTTTTTAGGCCACTCATCTGGCAACTGCCTGCATGACCATAGTCGCCAATATTATATTTAAGCTTATTTTTAGGTTATTTAAAAGAGGAACCCATGAAAAAAAAACATAAAGGTACGTTCAGGTGCCGGTATCAGGCAGGCTCTATCATGGGCCCGAGCGTGTACCCAACACCCACCTACTAAATAATGTGGAGGCGGGCCCTACTAAATAATGTGGAGGTGGCCCGCCTCCTCCAAAAACTCATATAATCCACAATCAGGTGTGCACGAAGTCGTCCCGAGTACAAAGGATATGCAATAGCGTCAAGGAGGGCAACGCAAGATCTCGTTTATACTGCAAAGCTAACCCGCGAGACGATTTGTAGTTTGGGATCGCACCCACCATATTCTCCTGAGATTTACCCATGTCGCCAGACATGAGGAGTTGCGTGCAAGAGGGGCTCAACTCCCAATCTCCCCATTTTCAGTACATCAAGGTACCAAAGAACAGACAATATTGAACCTTAGAGCCTCGCTACATAAGGTATAGCAACAGGTGGTAACGCCTCATTGACTGCGCTAAGCTCTGAATAGAGTTACTCCAGCCACACTTAGAAAACTTTCGAAGTCTTATTCTACATAGCTTCAACTACAATATTTTTACATAGGTGAAGATATCCTCTACGCGTCAAGACCGCTGACTTTACTGCTACACGATTGTAGTGTCGCGGGCGTACACACGCGCGCGCGTGCCATATCTCAGCAGCACACCTCGTTCCTAATAACTTCTCTGCTAGTCGAGGCCTATAGTGGTTAGCGCGCTTGCCCGGCAATCTTTTGGTCGGCAGATCGAATCTCCGTCCAGATTCTTTTTAAAATCGGACATTATTTACTAGGGAGGTTCAGTCCCGGTTTACCCTAGTAAGTAGCACGTGCTACGGGCTTCGCGTTTCAGGGGGACTCGCGGAGATGTAAAAAATTAGTAATAATTAAGTTTTTGTTCTTAGGCACAGAAGGCCGAGACAAAATAATTATTAATTTTCCTGATTTTATATATTGTTATTATTATATATGATATGACTATATAAAATAAAAATATAGAAAACTTCACTAGAGCATACTGCATAGTATAATAAGTCTGGCATTATGTTATAGTAGTAAAGGGTGATGTTCTTTAAAAAAGGAATACAAAGTGTACAAAATAAAACCCGCTTTTTCAGTTGAGTCCTCCCAGCCATACCAGCAGTCCTTTTAAATACCTCATACAATTTATTACCTCTCTGCAAAAGAAAATGGAGTGAGGGGAGATACAATATTCATATTATATATATATATATATATATATATATATATATATATATATATATATATAAACTCACAAAGTGGCACGTGAGGAAAGCAATAATATGAAAATTAACCTACAGGAAAATGAAAAGATGAATCCAAACACTAGAACTTGCAAATATAGTTCGAAAGTGCTTGGATTCATCTTTTAATTTTCCTGTTGGTTAATTTTCATATATATATATATATATATATATATATATATATATATATATATATATATATATATACGGGTGGGGGTCCCGCTGTTCCTTGTGCTACGAGCCCCGCAACTCCTTAAACCTGCCCTAGGTAGGTTACCTCCGTGGCTGGGCATCAAGGTGGGGACGGGTAGGTGTAACTCGTAGCTATGATGAGAGGCAGTCCAACTAAGAGAAGGATAACTCTGATTTCAAAACCCTGGATCCACAGGAATAATTGCCTCTTCCACAAGATTCCCTGTGAGTGAGTATCTGTGTTATATTTTATGCACTTGAATTTTCCACTTTCACTTTATTTCGGACGTTTTTGTCCACTTTTTATGGCTTTGAATGCTGACATGTTCACGGCGTGCACGTCCGATGGTGGGATGTACACCGTGCCCTTCAACAATAGCGCTGCAATTTCGTCCGGTGGAAAAGGTCCCTCGAAGATCCATTTGAATTCCTTCTTGACAATGCCAAGTTGGAGAAATTATGGGTCCTCTCTTGGGGGTGGGCACAGGGGAGAGCCAAATATCTTAGGGCACACGTCGTTGCCGTCGAAGAAGTAACCCTTCTCGAGGACTGCCTTCTTGTCGGTGAGGGGAATATCCGTGTATTCCTCTTCGTGTCCGACGAATTTTGTTCGTTTATCTTTTCTTCTTCTTCTTCTTCTTCTTCTTCTTCTTCTTCTTCTTCTTCTTCTTCTTCTTCTTCTTCTTCTTCTTCTTCTTCCCTTTTTTCTTTTCTTTTTGCGCCTTTCCTTGTTTGTCCCTCTCCTTCCGAAGTTTCTTCAGTTATTTTTGGTTCTTCGGTAGAGGACTGCGTCGGCTACTCATTTGATTGATGCCCCCGTTGGGACTCTTCGGTAGACTGAATATTTAGTATTCCCACCGAGTCTGGATTTTCGGGGACTCAGAGTTTTTTGGTAACTTCGTTCTTCTCCAGAAGACGGTTAAATTCCTTAGAAAAGGAGCCGGGGTTATCTATGTGAACAAAGAGTATCATGTCATGATATCTCTACCCACCTCCGGCATCACCTGCTTCAGGGAACTTGTTGTGACAAAGTTCTTTGGGGCCACCGTTTGAGCGTAGTTGGTCTTAGTTCTTCCCTCCTTTGTCGCTTTTTATATTCTCCCTTTTTTTACGGATGGCTTCTTTGAGGATGGGGCACCTCATGGGCAAGGTCCTACGGTCCCCTCCACAGCTAACGCACTTTTGCTTCCCTTCCGTGCAATCTTTCTAACCGTACTTAGATTTAGCGCAGTTGGAGCAGGCAACTACCGTCGCCGTGCAGTCCTCTGTTAAATCCTTTTCGACTGCATAACATTTGTATCAACAGTCGATCGGTATGTAGTCTTCTGTTTCAATTTGTTCGGGTAATAACCCTTAGGTAAAACCTAAGTAGCCCAGCTTTCTTGGCTCTTCTCGCCAGCTCGATGCTCGAGAAGATGATCTTTACTATACTGTTTCCTTTGCCGAAATTTTCCACCTTTAAAATATTGGCCCATGTCTGCTTCGCTGACAGCTCTGCCTTGATTTGTTCACAGGTATTGTCAGTGAAGAGTGGGTTCAATCGCCGAAGAATAACAGTACGTTACACTAATATTTCTTGTAGGATGTTTGCCTCTAGTCTGATTTTTTGGAGGTGGACCATGGCCTCGTTCGAGACCAGCCGTTCCACATCCTCCATGGTGTGGCAGATTGACGCGTAGCCGGTCAGGGGGTCAATTACCTTGATGAGGACTGTTTGTAGATAGCCTCAATTAAGGCTGTTCTTGACGGTTTAGCTTCCCCTCCCCTATAGTGCTGAGGGGAACTCTCTTACAGTCATGAGGGCCGACCCCATGGGGCCCCACTGGGTAGTGGGTTCCCCCTCCATAGGGCACCCTCCTTCTACTCGTGAATAAAGAGATTTCGATCCCACGAGCGAAGAAAAGGATTCTCTTGTTAATGAAAGCTTCAATATGAATCAAAAAGTTCAAGTTCAAGTTCAAGTTAATGAAAGTGATGAAATGTGTGGTAGGTTTTCATAGGTGTGAAATTGCTTACTAGTTTGCCCTGGTGTTGAGGACCTCACTAGCATTTCTCTCTTTTTTACTTTTAGTTTTTTAGGTCTCATCCTTCTATAGTTTGTGTTTATATATTTTACTAATTCTTAAGTTGGTTCATCCGCCGTGGCTTCCAAGCCTTTCAAGTCATATTTTGCTAACTGGTACGTTTTCTCTTCGTTAATTTATGTTTTTGTTTTTTATCTTAGCTTGGGCATTTCGCCTATTTTATTTAAGCTTTTTATATTTGTTTTTCCTTTAATCTTTATCTTAATTTAGTTTAAATTATATTTTGGGCACTTGCCTCTTTTTACCTATGTTCTTTATTGTTTTTAGTATTTACTAGAGTTTTTATGTTTGCTGTTTAATTATTCTCTAACTTATTTTAATTTAAAATTACATTTGGGCACTTCGCCTCTTTTTCTAACCTTTAACATTTGTTGTTAATTTCTATTTCTTTTATAATTTAACTTGGACTCTTCGCCTCTTTTTATTTATGATTAACTTTTGTTGTTTGTTTATTTCATTCCATTTTATGTGTCATAATAACTTGGGCACCTTGCCTCTTTTCAATATCCTAATTGTCTCTTTTTGTTTATTTTTACCATCTGTTTTTTATTAAATTATTTTGGGGGTTTACATTCTTAGGTATAGATCGGTCTTATTTCTTCTCTTGCACAGTTTCTTCCGCTGGGGAACAGTTCTGTTCTTTCTACGTTGTGACGTCCATGTTGAGGTATGTCGACATTATTGTTGATATTTGGGAGAATATCTTCCTCTGCCTTATCCCATGTCTTTCTCCCTAGCCTCTGGATCTCCATATTAAATGGTTGAGTCACACTCTTTCGTGTAGGACTTTCTGCCTGATACAGTCGATCCTTCTTGCGCCGTCAATAAGCTGTGTGGCTTTATTCTGCACCCTCTGCAACGTCCTGAGAGAGGTGCAGCTTGCCATCTGCGTGACCACTGCTGGGTACACCAGGACGGAGCGTACCTAGGCAGTGTAAAGTTTCTTTTTGATCGGCAGATTGAGGCTTCGAAATCTGTAAAGTTTCTTCAGCGCTCTTTTGGCTTAGGAGACTCTGTTGTTAATGTGGGTTTTATATTCTGATTTTGTAAGTCGTAAGCCCAGAACTTTTCCCTCGTTAGAGTACGGGTAGTGTTCGTCATCTACAAGGATATCGTCTACTATCCGGGGGTTCATTGGAATTACCTGGAAATTCTGGCGGTTCATGATGGAACTTAGAACGAGTTGAGTCATGTCATTTACGAACTGCAGGTACATCGTATCGTCCCGCACTGGAACAAAGAGGTCTATGGGGTATACAAGGTACAGCAACTATAGCGTACGAGAAGTGCAGGCGAGCGGCTTAAAAGCTTCGTTTAAATGAGTATTTTTTATCCTCAGGATGGCCGAGTGGATTCGCCGCTGGCTGACAGTGGTCTAGCGACGTGGGAAGCTGTTCGCAACTCGCCTACGCTATTATTTTTTCTTTGACCCCTCTCCTACTCCCCTCTATCTACAATGGTGCCCAGACCCGGGAGGGAGAGCGTTAGCACTTGGATAAAGTTTCCAAACGGACTCTCTTCATTTCTTCAAAATACGTTCCGCCTCTAGGAGGGGGATTGTATAGCGTACGAGAAGTGCAGGCGAGCGGCTTAAAAGCTTCGTTTGAATGAGTCTTTTTTGAGACTCAGGATGGCCGATTGGATTCGCCGCTGGCTAACAGTGGTCCATCAACGCGGGAAGCTGGCTATTATTTTTTTCTTTTTCCCTTTTCCTATTCCCCTCTATCTACACAACGGACTCAGGCAGCTGCCTTGTGGAATACCCGCTTCGAATTCGAATTCGGGTCCTGTGTAGCCCTCGATCGAAATGTGAGCTCTCCTTTCCATGATATAGTCACAGAGGACCCTTTCCAGGATCGAGTTTAGGCGAATGTTGAAGATCTTGTATTGTAGCCCCCTCAGCCAAACCTTATTGAAGGCCTTTTGAACATCTCGCAGTACCACGTCTACGTATTTCCGCCCAGCTTTGTTGCTCGCGAGTTTTTCCGTTAGGAGTGCGAGGCCCCACCTCTCGTGGGGCCTGGATCAATTGGTCAATTACTGCCAATCTCACTGCTTAAGATTGTGGCGAAGATCTACATGAAACTCCTAGCTGACCGGCTTTCAGACCCCTCACCGAGAATGAGTCCATAACCCTCAGCAGCACGAGTTCCGTAGGAGACTGGGATCCGTTCCCAGTCTCCTACGGAACTCGTGCTGCTGAGGGTTATGGACTCATTCTCGGTGAGGGGTCTGAAAGCCGGTCAGCTAGGAGTTTCATGTAGATCTTCGCCACAATCTTAAGCAGTGAGATTGGCAGTAATTGACCAATTGATCCAGGCCCCACGAGAGGTGGATGCAGCCGGTGCGCCGCACCAGGGCCCATGAGAGTCTAATGGGGCCCATGAATATCAAAGTTCAAAAATGAACATAACATAACATAATTTCACGGATGACAAAAGCCACAAGGGCCTATCAAATGTCATCCGCATCCGTCAAAACCCACACACAGAATGCATCCATAGGATTAAGTCAGGTCATGTATCTACAATATACAATTTAAACAATCCATAGGATTGTGTTAGATAATTCATCTACAATATACAATCTAAACCGTCCATAAGAAAGAGTCAAAAACTAAAAGTATCATCATTAGGGCAAGACAAAATCCAAATCCCCCAAAATATAAAATAAAAGGAACTGCATCCACAGGAATGAGTCGAGAGGCCCATCCGCACACCAAAAAGAAAGAAGCTAACCATCCTTTCACATATAATCATCTAATCTGGGCTTGAAAATATTCAAGTTTGAACTGTCTACTGTCTCAGGTGGCAAACTATTCCAATAATCTACCATTTTATTGGTGAAAAATATTTTCTAACATCAAGTCTGCACCTCTGTATTTTTAATCTTTAAGCGATGACCTCTAGTCCTATTACAACCTTCTAACTCAAATAACCTGCCGAAATCCAATTTATCCATCCCAGAAAAGATTATAAAAAGCTCAATCATATTTTCCCACACACACATCTTCTTTCAAATGTGAACATATTTAGTACCCTCAGTCTATCTTTATATTCAAGGTGCTTCAGGGAAGGTATTATTTTTGTTGCCCTCCTTTATACTGACTCTAACCAGTTGATATCATTTCCAAAATGTGGTGACCATGTTTGTACACAGTACTCTAAATGTGGCCTGACATAAGAGTTGTATAGTTTAATGATAACCTCCTTACTATTATAGCTAACATTCCCTTTAATGTATCCTAGTACTCTATTTACTCTATCTTTGTACTCAATACACTTCTTTGAAAACTTTAGTGACCTATCTACTACTACTCCCAAATCCTTCTCTTCTTCAATTGAATTAAGCCAATGCCCATCCAACTCGTAGCTGAATTCCCTATTATCTCTTCCCATGTTAATAACTTTGCATTTATTAAGGTTAAAAGTCATCTGCCACTTCTGAGCCCAAGCTAACAACTTATTTAAGTCACCTTGCACTTTAAAGCTACCTTCAACTTCTTTGACTACAACTGCCAGTTTAGTGTCATCAACAAAAATTGACACTTTGCTATTTACACCCTCCCCTCCACATAGAAACATTTGAACCCATTATATGTGTTTTGATATCCTTGTGTAGCGGTCTATACCCCTACAAATGAAATATTTATTCCTAACTGTATATATATATATATATATATATATATATATATATATATATATATTCAAAAAGGGTTGGTAACCATGACCTAAATCGTGAGTGGTACATCCGCTCCCACAAGCCTAGCGTCTAAAATATTAACCATGAAGTAGATTCGTTGTCCTCGAATCGGTGAATCAGACCCTTCCAACTCCGTTATAATCTATTTATCATACCATATAACTATTTATCAATCCATTTAACTATTTATCCAATTTAACCATATAATCTATTTATCTAATTTAATCCATATATCCATTTTTAACTATTACCCACTTTAATCCATATATCCAATTTAACTATTTATCAATTTAATCCATTAGTCCAATTTAACTATTTATCATACCATTAAACTATTTACCCACTTAACTGTAATCCAATTTATCATCCAATTACTTATAAAACATTTGCCAATTTATAATCTATTTAATATTTATCAATTGTAAATCCATTCTCGTTAATTCATGCAAATTTAATCACACGTGTAATTCAATCCAATCATAACTGTTACTGTATAATTTCATTTTTCAATAATAACTGTTTATTTAGTAATATATATTTTTCTATCTCTTTGTTTGTAATACACGTTTTCCTCAACGTCTCTAAGATTTAGGCCTAACTAAGTTCGTCTGTAAAAATTTAGATTTCACGTTAGCATTTAACTTCATTCCCTTAAATAACGAAATATAGGTTTAAATGTTTATTGTGATTATAGCTATCTAAGATATTGATGCAATATTCATTTAAAACATATAAATGGTGCATAGAATAGTTTAATTATCTCCTATCCATTCATTGATTCGTAAAATTAATTTTCACCGTCACGTGTGTGGTATTTTTCGGACGACTCATTCCTCCGCCTCACTCGTTTCCATTTTGTTCTCACGTGGACTTTCATTTTTCACGAGTGACTTTTCGAAACGTGCTCGTTTTCTATCTTAAATTGACCTTAACATCTTTAAGTGATCCCTTAGCAATTTCATAAAATTAATTATAATATACAGTAATAAATACAAAGAGTGACTAATTTTCAATATTTTTTTCAGATTTTTACGTTCAAGCGCGTAAATTGAATTTGTACACACACACACACACACACACACACACACACTTTTAATGGATTATAACGGAGCCCCAACTTCGGGCACAGTAACGACCACGCAAGCATCCTCCCAGCAACAACAATGACGTGTTCATCCACCTTTGCACCCCCCCCCCCCCCGCAAGCATTCTCCCTCATTCGCCTCCCACTCAACGACCTTTCCCCACTCCTTCTCCGATTCAGCTTCCGCCATTTGGCCCACAAAAATCCATCGGCTGGTGGGAAATGGTGGAGCTCATCCTTCTGCACCAGGCAGTTCATGAGGAATATACAACAATTGTCGTAGCCCAGAAATTACCTCTAAGTATTTTTTCCACTTTTAAGAGTATTCTGCTTGGTGAGGTAATTTCTGGTTCTTGGGGAAGGTTCAAGAGTGCGTTCATAAAGGAATTTGGGAGGTCGCAAATTGAGGACCTGCGGATCCTTCTCAATATGCAGGAGATGAGGGACAGGTGCCCCGCGCATTTTCTGGACCATCTCAAGGCCCTGGCATATGCCAATGGAGCACATGTCAACCAACTCGAGCCACTTATAACTGAGATATTCATGCGTGGGATGCCGGATCAAATTAAGCCCTTTATATTAATGTCCTTCCCAGTGAACGTGGAGAAGATGGCAGAGGCGGCTGACGCTCTGTATAATAATCCATTCGTCAGCTGGGAAAATGCGGGAACCAGGTCGTTTAGCGATGAAAATAAGGGGTGTCGATTAGTAGTGCCACTCGATTGAAGCGGGAGATTGTCGCGAGGGAGGACCGGATCGTCGGGTGACGATTGTTCTGGTGTTCTCCAGCTGCTATCGAGTGGTCCTGCAACAAAAAGGGAGGCGGCAGCAGTTGGGGGGAAGAATTGGGGGGTGTAGAGATGGTTGGCGGAGGGTTTGCGAGTAAAGAGGTGGGAGGAAGAGTTGCAGTTTGATTTGAAAGAGCCGAATAAGGGTTCGGAAGTGGAGTTAGTTCGTTGGGAAGTGCTAAAGGAAAGTTGCGTGCGGAAGGTAGGCTGGGATGACCACTGGACCTATATTAGTGGAAGAGAAAGTTAGTGGCTGTTCCAGATGAACGGCCTCTATGAAAGCGGGTTTAAATCGATCGATGGAAACCGTATCCTGCTTGGTGCCAAGCTGCAGTACAAAGAACTTCGGCTTCCTGGAAATGACGAGAAAGGGTCCGTCATAGACAGGTTGCAAGGATGTGCTAGTGGAATCGCGACGGACAAACACATGAGAGAAGTTGCCATCTCCTTTGGCGCGAAAGGTTTCTGATTAGTAGGCACTCTTGTTGCGGTCGGTTTTACCACAGACATCGTTCGTACTAAATTGTGTACGTATGCAGCAGGATATATGTCGGAAGGAAGTGTTAGGTACGAAACCATACTCATCTGGACGTGCAAAAATCTAGCGAAGGCGAGAAAAATGCTCCTCTAAAGACGAAGATGCTATCAGGAGGTGGTGTATATAACAAAATACGAAGGGAAGACCTCTCAGAACCTTATCCACGAAGTGTTGGAAGGTCTGACCACTGTTACGAAGCCCGTAAGGCATTCGGTTCATGACGAAGGAACCGAATGGAGTGGTGATAGCCGTCTTAGGGATATCATCAAGGTGAATCGGGATTTGGTTGAAAGCGCGAACCAAATCGAGCCGAGAAAAAATGGAACAACCGAAGAGAGCGGAGTTAAAATCTGATAAGAATAGCAGAGGATACTTATCCGGAACTGTACAGGAATTGAGTCGCCTGTAGTCTCCTACAGCTCTGAATTCCCCAGTAGTAGACTTAGGTACTACATGAAGCGGTGAAGCCCATGGAGAGGTGGATGTGGAAGCGATCCCGTCCTCCATCATGAACTTAAATTCCTACTTCATTAGGGCAAGTCTATCCGTGGCCAGTCAACGGCGACGTAAGAAAACTATACCTCCTGTCGTCTCTATTATGTACACCACATTGTGCTTAATAGGTCTGTCCTTAGAAGAAGGCCACAGAGGCTTGGGAACTCCCGCAAAAGTTGCTGGAAGTGGGGAGCAGTTGTAGGGAGACGAACAGAGAGGAGAGAGCTGGTGGAAGGAAAGAATGAACCAGCAATAGTTGGGGTCGTGGTTCTGTCGATAAGCTTGCGCTGACGAGAATCGACGGCCTTAAATTGGCATGTCGACGTCGGCTATGATGAACGTCCATGGGAAAACACGATGTAACCCGAGAGAGGAAGATAGCGTGAAGATACCTTCCCATAAGTCTTATGTCCGATGAATTGGCAGCTTTAAGGACAAGATCAGAAGAAATGCAAGCTTTCTCGAATGAAGAGGCTGGGATGACATTGCTTTGAGCGCCAGTGTCAAACAGGAAGGAAAACCTGAGAGTGGGTCATGGACACTAAAAGGAGTATCGGCCTGAAGAGATGAGGTTGCAGAGGTGAAAGACCACATATCACCTGCGAATTCAGTTTAAAGTTCCCTGTGCTGCAGGTGAAAGTTTGGTGAGGTGACCCCGTAGAGTTTTGTAAAATCGGAGGTGGTGAGGTAAGTTTAGGTTGAGATTGAGGTGCAAGTTAAGCATTTGCTGGTAGTTGCATGGGGCAGCGCATTTTTTTTTTGCTCTGTAGCCAAATTTGAGGTGATATCAACAAAAGGCTCAAAGATAGCAGTATGAGCAGCACGACCAGAATGAGGGTTAAAGGTGTGGGCATGAAATGCTGCACGGTAAAATTTGCAAAGGTGTACACAGCAGACAACGTTGCTCCCATAATTAGAATGGTAACAGCAACTACCCTGAGACTTGTCAGGATTAGGAGGATTAGCCCTAGGTTGGAAATGAAACTGCTGTTCGTCACCTCTTGTGCTGCTGTTTCCTTGTTGGTGTTGCCCTTTTCGGGAGGAGGAACGACGTCTGACTTCTCCGCCCTGCTCACGATTGTGATCTCGGTGAAGAAACCGTTCGCACCTTTAGAACACGAATATCCATCTCTATCGTCTCCAGAACGGATAAAAGACCCGAAACCTGACAGGATAGATCCCGAGGGAGTCCTGGCCGATTGTAAGGAGTCTCGGCAGGTGACCTAACCTGTGAAATGGATACATGTGAGTGGTGTTTAACATAAGAGTTGTATGATGTGCTACGCCCCCTATTTACATCGTTAAACGTCCTGGTTTTTGCATTTCTCCAGCTGACGAATGGATTTTTATACAGGGCTTCAGCCGCCTATGCCGTCTTCTCCACATTCGGATGGGAGGACATTAGTATAAGGGGCTTAATTTGGTCCGGATTCCCACGCCTGAATATTTCTATTATGAGTGGCTCGAGTTGGTCGAGCTGTGCTCCCTTGGCATGTGCCAAAGCCTTGAGATGGTCCAGAAAGTGCATGGGGCACCTGCCACCCCCCATATCCTGCATATCAAGAAGGATACGCAGGTCCTCAATTTGTGACCTCCCAAATTCCTCCATGAACGATGATTGTCCTGTGATCTTCAGGGATTGCCTGGTGTAGGAGGATGAGCTCCACCATTTCCTACCAGCCAATGGGATTTTGTGGGTCGAATAGCGGAAGCTAAACCGAAGAGGGGGTCGGGAAGGGACGTTGTTTGTTGGTAGGTGAATGAGTGAGGATGCTTGCGTGGGGGACGAAGGTGGATGAATACGTCGTTTTTGTTGCGGGGGAGGATGCTTTGGTCGTTGTTACTGTGCCCGAAGTTGGGGGTGTAGCTTTGGAGCTCCGTTATAATCAATTAAAAAAAAAAAATAAATAAATGTGTGTGTGTGTTTATGCACAAATTCAATTCACGCGCTTAAACGTAAGAATTTGATTTTTTTTTTAATTCGTCACTCTTTATATTTATTACAGTATAATATAATTAATTCTATGAAATTCCTAAAGGATCACTTAAGGATGTTAAGGTCAACTAAGGAATAAAAACAAGCACGTGTCGAGTCACTCGTGAAAAATAAAAGTCCATGCGAGGAAAAAATGGAACCGAGTGAGGCGGAATGCGACCTCCGAAAATACAACACACGTGACAGTGAAAATTAAAGTAATTTTACAAATGAATGGATGGGAGATAATTATACTAGTCTGGGCACCATTTATAGGTTTTTAATGAATATTGTGGCAATATCCTAGATAACTCTTAGATCACAATAAACATTCAAGCCTATATTTCGTTATTCAAGGGAATGAATTGTTAAATGATCACGAGTCTAAATTTTGCAGACGAATTCCTTAGGCCTAATCTGTGAGACGTTGGGGGAAATACGTAAATTAAAAACAAAGAGTTAAGAAAAGTATATATTATTGAATATACAGTTATATTAATCCAGGGTGAGTTTATACCGTGACAGTTTATGATTGTATTGAGAATTACGCGTGAATTAAATTTGAGTGAGTTAACGAGAATAGATTTACAATTGGTAAATATGGTTTGGTAATTAGAGTATAACAAATGATGATTGATAATTAGATTGGGTGAATAGTTTGTATAAGTAATTGGTAAATATTAATTGGTAAATTGATTGGTAAATAGATTGGTAAATTATAAATAATTGGGTAAATAGTAATTTGTAAATAGTATTTGGTAAATAGATTGGTAAATTAAAGTATAACAAATGATGATTGATAATTTTATAATTTGAACATAGGTATAACAAATGATGATTAATAATTGGATAATTTTTAAATATATTATAACGGAGTTCAATGGGTCTGTAAATGAGACAAAAAGAATCAAGCATTAATTCGGGGTTCTTTTGAGAAATATTTAGCCGAACAACTACAATTCAAATATTTACAGACTTGTTTCACCCATGCGGAACTGAAAAGCGAATGAAACTCATGGATTAATTTTAAGACGCTTGGGAGAGCGGATGTACCAATAACCCCGATTTAAGTTAGGGTTACCAACCCTTCTTAAAATTATATATATATATATATATATATATATATATATATATATATATATATATATATATATATATATATATATATATATATATATATATATATATATATATATATATATATATATATACAGTAATGAATAAATATTTACATTTGTAGGGATGTAGACCGATACAGTAAGATTTATGGAGAGTTAGAGAGAAAGATAGTAAGAGAGGAAAGTGGTGAAATAGGGTGGGTTTAAAGAATAGAGGATTAGAGGATGTGTGGAAGACAGAATAAATAGGTCCCTTGTGAAAAGGTAGCTATTTTTTTAATTTTTGGATGAATTTTCTTTGTTTTTTTTTTTGTTTCTATTTAATAAACTATAAATTTTACAGTTTATTCAATTAAATTAATCCTGTAGTTTAATTCTGATTTTTTTTTAGATCTTCATCATCTTAATGGTCTTTTTGGCATTAAAGCCTTTATTTGAAGCGGGTTTTTTTTTATTCTCGCTGTGGGTTTTCGAAAAAGTTTATTTTTAGTTACATTTGAATTTTTGCAAAGTTTAAATTTCTACTAAAGAAACTTGAGCATTACACTCTTCGTTTTTTAATGTGTTTTGTCGATTTTGTCATGACTATTTTGGAGTCACATCGCCGTCAGAGTGTATCTTACTGCTTTTAAATGGTCTTATTTGTCGGTTGACCTCGATGTCTAGGTGTGTAAGAGAGAACTCAGGGGTCAAGCGGGTGCCAAAGGCTTGCCAGATCTTCTTAGCTCTCTCGTAGAGCGCCACGTTGATCGGAGATAATCCAACTGAGTCGTGGAGCTCCCTCTTTCGTTTGTGTTCTCTTATTCGGGTGTTTGTGATGAGAATCACCGCTTTATTCTGGATAAATTGTAGTTTCACAATGGGGGTCTTGGCGCTCACGTTCAGCGGCACTGGGGGGATTTAGGTGACGGAACCTATAAAATTCCCTCAAATCTCTCTTGGTATTCGCTCGATATGACTCTTGTTACCTTCTGTGGTGATTTTGAGCCCCAGAACCTTCCCTTCCAGGCAGTAGGGGATTCGTTCCCCTTATACACGTTTATAACATAACATAACATAACATAATTTAACGGATGACAAAAGCCACAAGGGCCTATCAAAGGTCATCCGTATCCATCAAATCCCACCCATATAATGCATCCATAGGATTTTGTCAGATCATGCAGCTACAATATACAATTTAACAATCCATAGGAATGTCCAACCATGCATCTACAATATATAATTTAAAGCCTCCATAGGAGTCTGTCAAAAACAAAATCAAAATCCCCCAAAATATACAATAAAAAGAAACTGCATCCACAGGAATGAGTCAAGAAACATATCCACATACCAAAAAGTAAGAAATTAACCCTCCATCCCCATATAATCATCCAATCTGCGCTTGAAAACATTCAAGTTTGGGCTGTCTACAGTCTCAGGTGGCAAACTATTCCAATAATCCACCACTCTGTTAGTGAAAAAATATTTTCTAACATCCAGTCTGCACCTCTGTTTTTTAATCTTTAAGTGGTGGCCTCTAGTTCTATTATTACCTTCTAACTCAAATAACTTGCTGAAATCTAATTTATCCATCCCAGAAAAGATTTTAAAAAGCTCAATCATATCTCCCCTCACACACCTTCTTTCAAATGAAAACATATTTAATACCCTCAGTCTATCTTCATATTGAAGGTGCTTCAGGGATGGTATTATTTTTGTTGCCCTCCTTTGTACTGACTCTAATAAGTTTATATCATGTCTAAAATGTGGTGACCATGCCTGTATACAGTACTCTAAATGTGGCCTGACATAAGAGTTGTATAGTTTAAGGATGACCTCCTTACTCTTGTAGCTAACGTTTCTTTTAATGTAACCTAGCACCCTATTTGCTCTATTTTTTGCCTCAATACACTGCTTTGAAAATTTCAGTGACCTATCTACTACTACTCCCAAATCCTTCTCTTCTTCAATTGAATTAAGCCAATGCCCATCCATCTCATAGCTAAATTCCCTATTATCTCTCCCCATGTTAATAACTTTGCATTTATTAAGGTTAAAAGTCATCTGCCACTTCTGAGCCCAAGCTAACAGCTTATCTAAGTCACCCTGCACTTTAAAGCTACCCTCAACCTCTTTGACTACAGCTGCCAATTTAGTGTCATCAGCAAAAATTGACACTTTGCTATTTACACCTTGCCCAAGATCATTTACATAGATTATAAATAATAAAGGGCCTAAAACTGATCCCTGAGGTACGCCACTAATAACATTCCTCCACTCTGACCTCACTCCATTCAGTACAACTCTCTGTTTCCTATTTTTCAGCCATTCAGTTATCCAATTTAAAACGTTCCCACATATCCCATGCAGCTTTAATTTATGAACTAATCTTCTATGTGGAACCTTATCAAAAGCTTTGCTGAAATCTAAGTAGATCACATCAACTTTCTCACCCCTATCTAATTCTTTAGTTACATAATCCATAAAATCCAGTAAATTAGTTAAACACGATCTATCTTTTCTAAAACCATGCTGAGCATCATTAATTAACCTGCTACTCTCTAGATGATCAGAAATTCCCTTCTTAACCATCTTCTCAAGAATTTTACAGACTATAGAAGTTAAGCTTACTGGTCTAAAGTTATTTGGGTCCTCTTTGCTTCCCTTTTTAAAAATTGGCACTACATTTGCCAATTTCCAATCATTTAGTATTTCTCCAGACTCTAGTGATCTAATAAATATCTTCTCGAGAGCTACTGCAATACTTTCTACACCTTCTTTGAGTATCCTAGAATGAATGTTGTCAGGGCCAGATGCCTTACTAGTATTTAACTGAATTATAAGCCCTTTAATTTCTTCTCTGTCTATATTAATAGAATTTATCACTACTTCCCTTGACCTAGAATTATCATCAATTAATCTAACTGGTTTCTCTTCTGTGAATACTGAAGCAAAATGATCATTAAGGACCTCTACTATTTCCTCATCAGATTCTTTCAAAACCCCTTCATATTTAATAGGCCCTATTTTATCACTGTTAGATTGATTGTTCATTCTATAATAGCTAAAGAATTTTTTAGGATCTTTATTATTATTTTTAGCTAAATTAATTTCTGCTGTCCTTTTGGTCTTCTTAATAATCTTATTTAGTTCATTTCTGGTTGACCTATAATGGTTTAAATTATCTAAACTACTCTCACTTTGTAATCTCTGGTATGCCCTTTTTTTCTCTGAAACTTTATTAGCTATTTCTTGGTTCCACCATAATGGTTTCCTACATTTCTTCCTAATAGACTTCATCGGAATACACTGTTCCTGAACCATGTTTAATATAGTCTTAAAAATATCCCACATCTCATAAGTATTCTTTCCATGGAACTCTATATCCCACCTAATCTGATTTAGCATGCTGCGTAATTTATCGTAATCTCCCCTATAAAAATTTGGAATTTTCGTGGAGTTTGTCGTTGTTCTACCCTTAACTATTTGCAAATTAAACCGAACCATCTGATGATCACTGTTTCCCAATGATTCCCCTACACTCAATCCTTGAACTAAGTGATCATCATTTGAAAGAATTAGATCTAATATATTGGCACCCCTTGTTGGCTTATTAACAAATTGGATCAAAAAGTTATCCTCAAAACACTCCATAAACTTACAACTTGCTCTATCTCTTCCTATCATATTTTCCCAGTCTACAGAAGTTAAATTAAAGTCACCAAGAATAACTGTATCTTCTTTGCATCCTTTACTTATTTCCCTAATCATTAACTCATCGATACAATCAGTCTGTCCTGGTGGTCTATAAAAAGCTCCCAAGTGTATTTTCCTATTTTTACCAACCTTAATATCTATCCATAATGATTCACCTTCTCCTTGCTTTATAGAGTTATTTAGATTTGAAGAAATGCTATTTCTGATATAAATAATCAACCCACCACCAGTCCTATCTCTCCTTTGACTAATGTACATAGTATAACCCTCTAGTTCAAATTCACTGACATTATCATTAAATATATTTTCATTAACCCATGATTCAACTATACATATTATATCTATATCTTCATGAATGATATAACTAAATAATTCATCCTTCTTATTTCTAAGACTACAAGCATTTGTGTAAAGACAACTCAGCCCACCTATCCCTGAAGCACCTGAGGGCCTATCTCCTCTGCATCTCCTTTCTCTCTTTCCCCGACCCTGTACTCTTGTATTTCCCTGACCACTTTCACTACTCAAGTAGTTTAACCCTAAAGCACTTCCATTAGCCTGCCTACCTTCTACAAATCTGTGTTTGCTTCCTTTCCCTGCCTCACTTTGAGCCATTAAATTTCCCTGACCACTATCAAAACCTAGTTTCCCGCCTCTAAAGACCTAATAACACTATCTAATTCCCGCCACAAAACCTCAACCCCATCTCGGCTCAGATGGAGTCCATCCATCGCATACAAACCCTTATTCCCATAAAACCCACTCCAAACATCTACAAATACCAATCCTGACTCCTCGCACAAACCTTTCACATATTCATTCAACCCCATTGCACGAGACAACCATTCCATCCCCACATCCATTCTGGGAAGCACACCTGAAACAACGCCTTTTACTCTACTTTCACACATCCTTTCAATCAGCCTTTTATACCGCTGTCGTAACTCACAAGTACCCACCTTCTTTACATCGTTTACTCCGACATGTGTAATCACAACTGCTTCCCTCTCACACCCAGACACCAACCTATCATACCTCTCACACACATCATTTACACCAGCACCCGGCAGACAAACTCTCACTCCCTTCCATTTACTTTCATTCAACTTCCTATCTAAATACCTAATCTGAGAGTCACCCATCACAATCACCTCAGTCATTCTCCTATTCTCTCTAGGCCTAGTATTACCCTCCCTCCTGCTCTCACTCATTCGACCTCCTATTCTACTTTCAGGCACGGCCACACCAGGCAAATCTCTTTCAAATTCTTTCTCTCTCAGGGCATCAAATCTGTTAGTTGGCCTAACAGGTTCCATGTCCCTCTCATTCACACACCTAACCTGTCCTAACTTATCTATTTTGTTCACTTTCACCCACCACTCATCATCACTTACTTCACTTACTGCTTTCTCTCCAGTCCCTGTTCTAGGCCTAACTTCCTCCCTCCTGGTCCCAATCTGACTCTTCAAACGTACACTTGCATCTCTTCTCACTTCAGACACTAAATCGTTCAGTCTCAAGCATTCCGCACGTAATCGACTCACCTCCTCAGTCAAAGCACATACACGGCACTCAGACACATTCACTCTCCTCTCTACACCACAGACATCGCACACTACATACACACTACTTTCAAAAGGCATACTCTCTACATCCAAACAGTCAGCCATACTTAAACAAGAACAATAATAGAAACAAAAACTTACAAACAACAAGAATTTGACCCCAATTTGTGCGCGCAAGTTTAAAACCTGCTAATCAAGATGGCCCCGAAGTAAACAAAAGTAAACAAATATGTCTAATTACAGACCAGTAAGTTTGACATCAGTGGTAGGGAAAATGATGGAATCTATTATAGCAAGGAATATTAGAGATCACTTGGATAAGCATAAGTTGATAAAAGAATCACAGCATGGCTTTAGTAAGGGTAAATCCTGTCTGACTAATTTGCTGTCTTTTTATAGTAAGGTGTATGAAGCAGCAGATAATGATGAAAACTATGATATTTTATACTTGGACTTTAGTAAGGCTTTTGATCGAGTGCCACACTTACGACTTCTGAGCAAAGTTAAAGCACACGGGATCGATGGCAGTATATTTAGGTGGATTCAGTCATGGCTTAGTGACAGACAGCAAAGAGTTAGTATAGATGGAGTTAAATCTGAGTGGGGGTGTGTTAGCAGTGGAGTTCCTCAAGGATCTGTTTTGGGTCCCTTGCTATTCTTAATTTATATTAATGATCTTGACATAGGTATAAGTAGTGACCTGAGTAAATTTGCTGATGATACTAAGCTAGGTAGGGCCATTAGGGCTGATTCTGATGCTGTTGTAATGCAGGAGGAATTGACCATTCTGTCCAATTGGGCGGAGAAATGGCAAATGAAGTTTAACATAGACAAATGTAGTGTACTTAGTATAGGTAGAAATAATCCATTGAATAGTTATAAATTAAATGCCAGAATTTTAGGGAGGACTGATTGTGAGAGAGACTTGGGTATTTTGGTAAGTTCAGACCTTTGTCCTAGAAAGCAATGTCTAAATGCTAAGAATAAAGCTAATAGGATATTGGGATTCATCAGGAGGAGTGTAAGCAATAAGAGTGCTGAAGTCATTCTAAAACTGTATCTGGCGCTAGTTAGGCCTCATCTAGACTATGCAGTACAATTTTGGTCACCATATTATAGGAAGGATATTGATTTGCTTGAGTCTGTGCAGAGAAGGATGACAAAGATGATTGGTGGGCTAAGGAACTTACCTTATGGTGAAAGGCTCAGAAAACTAAATCTACATACATTGGAAAGGAGAAGAGTCAGAGGGGAATTGATTGAAGTCTTCAAATGGGTAAAAGGATATAATAAAGGGGATCTGGGTAAGGTTCTTATACTTAGTGAACATGACAGGACACGTAGCAATGGGTTTAAGCTTGATAAGTATAGGTTTAGGAAGGAGATTGGGAGGAATTGGTTTACAAATCGTGTGGTAGATGAATGGAATAGGCTCACTAGGCATGTGATAGAAGCCTCCTCTCTGGGTAGTTTTAAGAATAGATTAGATAAATATATGGATGAAGCTGCTAGATGGGACTGACTTTTTTTTCTGTACATATGTATATATTTTTCTAAGGAGTGGGAAGATTATATTTTGCGGTTGCATGAATGGACATAATCCTCTGGATGCATTTTATGTATATTGTAGATTAGATCTGACGAACTCCTGTTAAGGGTGTCAATGTTGATGACTTTTCTCTGGTAAGAAATCTTTTGTGTGTTGAATGGAACAGGAGCTGCCAAGTGTAGGCCATGAATGGTCTTTTGCAGTCTCCTTCTTTTCTTATGTTCTTATGTTCTTATGTTCTCACCAAAACAAAATAACCACAATTTATACAAAATAACCACAATTTAACTTTGTTATATTAACCAAATATATGATTTTATAACTTAATATTTATGTTTATGTCACACACCAAAGTATATCAAATAATCAAAATATTCTGAGAGCTCTACGAAACACGTGCTACCTGTTCGAAGGTCAGTCGAAGAAGGTCAGTCATTGAAGGTTTTGCGAAACATTGGAATTATTTAGAATTTTTGGTCGTTGGTTGATATTTTCCATCTCCTCTCGAAAGAGTTGATGTTAGATATCTCCCTAGCTGTATTTCTTGCCATAAATTCCCTGAGAATATAAGCGACGGTACAAATTTGCGATATATCGTCAGCGAACTGTACGTATATTGTACTCTTGGAGAGGTTGTGGTATCCTTATCAAAAGCTTTTTTGACATCGCGGAGCACCAGGTTTACATGCCTTTTGTATGCCTTTATCTTAGCAAGCTTTTCGGTGACAATGGCTAGTGCCGTGTCAGTCCCTCTTTTTCCTTCTGAAGCCGTGGTGTTGCTCGTTATGCAAGTTGGCTTCGTCGAGAAAAGAGTTGACTCTATTACCCAATATCCTCTTGAAGACTTTGCCAGTAAATTCTAGGAGAAATATCGGTCGAAAGCTGGCAGGGCAGTCCGGGGGTGTCCCTGGTTTTGGGATGAAAATCATCTTGGCCACTTTCCACTGATAGGGAAAATAGCCCGTGTTCAGAGCGGCGTTCATGATGTTGAGAAAACCACTCCAAACGTTAGGCGGGGCCTGGATGAAATTCTCGCGGTCAGCCCCATAGTACCCGGTGCTCTTTGACCAAAGGATTTTAGAGTAACGGAGAGTTCTAGCGCAGTTATTTTACTGCCATAACACCCTTCGCTCTTTCCTGCGACACTGGTGAGGAGAGTTTTTATGTATTTGTGGCTTAAGCTTTTGGATTACGTCAGTTTCGAATTCGAGGTCGTAGTTATCATTTTCATCTGGGGTAATTTTGAAGATTGAAGACCAGAAAATCCTAAACATTTCCGAGTGTGCAATCTACACATTGAATAGATTATTTGAAGTTTTGATATTAAGTGAGTGCGAGTAGACCAGCTAACCCCACCAACACTAGTCATGGCGGACTTTAACACAAGACACCCACACTGGCAACCAGGTATTTCCTGAAGCACCATAAACCCCTATTTAATTCACGACTCACCTCACCACTAACCCCCGCCAGGTCTACCCACAAGGATTGATCCATTCAAAGGCACCCACTCTACTCTAGACCTCTGCCTGGGAAGTGGGCTATTCAGTGATGCAGAAGTTGGAAGTAGGCCCATACCTAGGTAGTGACCACCTCCCAGTGTTCATCTGTCTAGGAGGCAATGCTTCCCCCACCAATCTCCCTCAGACCATGCTGGCTCTTAAATATAGGAAAATGGGAAGCTTTTAATGCACATGCCACCACAATACAAACTCCCACATCCCCAAACACCGAGAGCATGGCAGCTGACTGAAATAGGCCCACCACTGGAAGAAGGATCTGTTTTGCATGTTCCTGTTATTATTGGAATTTTCTACTGTAAATCTTGCCTAATTTGTTTTAGTTAGGAGAATAAGTGAAGATAATAACATGCCGATATCTGGAAAGAAAGACAAGGATAATAATAGAGGTGATCCTTACAGGAGCTGCCAAGTGTAGGCCATAAATGGTCTTTTGCAGTCTCCTTCTTTTCTTATGTTCTTATGTTCTAAATAAATCAACTGGAAATGTGAATGGGAAACTGACACTGGATCTTGTTGATAAAAATAAAAATGGAGCCTCAGGTAGTTCTAGAGCTCAGGATATTTGTGGACATTGTGAGGAGTTTGGCTGTCTGGCTTTGTTCTGGAAGGTTGTCTTACAGGAAGCTCCTGATTCTCATTGTAAGATTGGGATATAATACTGATTTGGGTGTGTAGTTTTTCTTGTATTTATTTAATACATCAATCACTGTGTAATAAATACATTAGTGATTAATACTTTTGGGTAAAATAACTGGCAGCAATCCGGAGCAAGAATTTTTTGGTGAGTGCTAACTTTGTCCTTAGTAAATTTCTGAGAGTATGGCTGTTTGTATAGATGGTGAGAGCATGCCATTTGAAAGTAGTGTGTATGCGGTGTGTGATGCATGTGGAGTTGAAAGGAGAGTGAATGTAACTGAATGCCGTGTGTGTTTTCTGGAAGGGGAGGTTAGGAGGTTGAGTGGGGAATGTAAGAGGTTGAATGATTTGGTGTTTGAGGTGAGAAGAGATGCAAGTGTGTGATTGAAGGGTGAGATTAGTGCTAAGAAGGTGGAAGATAGGGCTAGGACTGGGAACAGTGTGGAAGTTGTGAGTGATGATGAATGGTATGTGAAAATGGATAGGATACATAAGTTAGGACAGATTAGGTGTTTGAAAAGGAAGGACATAGAACCTGTTAGGTTGACTAACAGATTCAATGTCCTGAGAGAGGAAGAGTGTGAAAGTGATTTGCCTGGTGTGATTGTGGATGAAAGCAGGATGGGTGGTAGTGTGACTGAGAGCAGGAGGGAGGGTAATGTTAGGCTAAGACAGAATAGGAGAATGACTGAGGTGCTAGTGATGGGTGACTCTCAGATTAGGTATTTAGATAGGAAGTTGAGTGATAGCAAGTGGAAGGGAATGAGAGTTTGTCTGCCGGGTGCTGGTGTAAGTGATGTTTGTGAGAGGTATGATAGGCTGGTTTCTGGGTGTGAGAGGGATGCAGTTATGATTACGCATGTGGGAGTGAATGATGTAAAGAAGGTGGGTACATGTGAGTTACGTGAGCAGTATAAAAGGTTAGTTGAAAGGATGAGTAAAAGCAGGGTAAAAGGTGTTGTTTCTGGTGTGCTTCCGAGATTGGATGTGGGGGTAGAATGGTTGTTGCGTGCAATTGGTTTGAATGAATTTGTGAAAGGACTGTGTGAGGAGTTAGGATTGGTGTTTGTAGATGTCTGGGGTGGGTTTTATGGGAATAGGAGGATGTATGCAATGGATGGGCTCCATCTTAGTCGGGCAGGTGTTGAGGTACTATGAGGGGAGCTGGATAGTGTGATTAGGTCCTTATGTTATGTTAAATACATTTAAATTTGGACTACCTACTATCCTCCGCTGCAATTTGTTCCAGAAGTCTACCACTCTATTGGTGAAAAAATATTTTCTTAAATCCAACCTACACCCTTGCTATTTAATTTTCAAGTGGTGACCTCTAGTCCGATTTCCATCATCTAACTCCAAAAACTTGCTAACATCCAATTTATCTATCCCAGAAAAAAATTTAAAGAGCTCAATCATATCCCCTCTCACACACCTCCTTTCGAACGAGAACATATTTAATACCCTCAGTCTATCTATATATTCAAGGTGCCTCAGGGAAGGAATAATCTTTGTTGCCCTCCATTGCACTGACTCAAGAAGGTTAATATCGTGTCTAAAATGTGGGGAGCATGCCTGTATACAGTACTCTAGATGTGGCCTAACATAAGAGTTATAGAGTTTAAGAATAACATCCCTACTTTTGTAACTGACATTTCTCTTATTGAAACCCAGCAGTCTATTTGCCCTATTTCTTGCTTCAATACAATGCTTAGAAAAGCTTAATGACTTATCTATTACTAACATAACATAATTTCACGGATAACAAAAGCCACAAGGGCCTATCAAAGGTCATCCGCCTCCGTCGAAACCCACTCACAAAAAGCACCATCACCAGGGGAAGACAAAATCAAAGTCCCCCACAATATAATATAACAGGTGATAAAAGCCACAAGGGCTCATCATAGGTCATCCGAGTCAAACGGCCTCTTTTTTAAGGCACCCAAACTCCCAGGAAAACTACATCCAGAGGATTGCATCCAGAAACAAGGGTATCACTAATCAAGGCTTGTCAAGAACTAAATCATGCAGCTATAACATAACATAATTACACGGATGACAAAAGCCACAAGGGCCTATCAAAGGTCATCCGCCTCCGTCAAAACCCACCCACAAAAAGCACCATCACCAGGGGAAGACAAAATCAAAGTCCCCCACAATATAATATAACGGATGACAAAAGCCACAAGGGCTCATCATAGGTCATCCGAGTCAAGCGGCCTCTTTTTCAAGGCACCCAAACTCCCAGGAAAACTACATCCGGAGGATTGCATCCAGAAACAAGGGTATCACCAATCAAGGCTTGTCAAGAACTAAATCATGCAGCTATAGATATATACAAACAATATTAATATATACAAAACTTAGGAACCATCACAACCTTCCCTTCCCATAAACTCATCCAACCTACTCTTAAATACATTTAGATTTGGACTACCTACTACATAAACTCATCCAACCTACTCTTAAATACATTTAGATTTGGACTACCTACTACCCTCTGCGGTAATTTGTTCCAGAAGTCTACCACTCTATTGGTGAAAAAATATTTTCTTAAATCCAACCTACACCCTTGCTTTTTAATTTTCAAGTGGTGACCTCTAGTCCGATTTCCATCATCTAACTCAAAAAACTTGCTAACATCCAATTTATCTATCCCGGAAAAAATTTTAAAGAGCTCAATCATATCCCCTCTCACACACCTCCTTTCGAACGAGAACATATTTAATACCCTCAGTCTATCTTCATATTCAAGGTGCCTCAGGGAAGGAATAATCTTTGTTGCCCTCCGTTGCACTGACTCAAGAAGGTTAATATCGTGTCTAAAATGTGGGGACCATGCCTGTATACAGTACTCTAGATGTGGCCTAACATAAGAGTTATAGAATTTAAGAATAACCTCCTTACTTTTGTAACTGACATTTCTCTTAATAAAACCCAGCATTCTATTTGCCCTATTTCTTGCTTCAATACACTGCTTAGAAAACCTTAATGACTTATCTATTACTACTCCTAGATCTTTCTCATCCTCTACTGAGCTCAGCCAATGCCCATCCATTTCATAGTTAAATTCTCTATTATCTTTTCCCATGTTAATAACTTTGCACTTATCAAGGTTGAAAGTCATTTGCCACTTATGTGCCCAGGATAACAATTTATTTAAATCCCCCTGCACTTTAAAATTATCATCAATATCTTTTAACTACAGCTGCTAATTTGGTATCATCCGCAAAAATTGACACTTTATTATTAACTGCCTCCCCAAGATCGTTTATATAGATGACAAATAATAATGGACCGAGAACTGATCCCTGAGGAACCCCACTGATAACATTCCCCCACTCTGACTTTACACCATTTAGCACTACCCTTTGCTTCCTGTCTCTCAGCCACTCAGCTATCCAATTTGAAACACCCCCCACATTTCCCAATCATTTTTAATTTATGAACTAGTCTCCTGTGTGGTACCTTATCAAATGCTTTACTAAAATCTAAGTAAATTATATCTACATTCTCTCCCTTATCTACTTGATCTGTTACAAACTCCAGAAAGTCTAGTAAGTTAGTCAAACATGATCTACCTGATCTAAACCCATGCTGAGCATCGCTGATTAACCCCTCCCTCTCTAGATGTTGGCAAATCCCTTTTTTAACTATTTTCTCAAGAATTTTACAGACTACAGGAGTTAGGCTAACCGGTCTAAAGTTATTTGGATCCTCTTTACTACCCTTCTTGAAAATGGGGACTACATTCGCTCTCTTCCAATCATCGGGTATTTCTCCATATTCCAATGACCTAGTATATAACTTCTCCAGAGCTATTGAGATACTTTCTACCCCTTCTTTAAGTATCCTAGAATGAATATTATCAGGGCCGGAGGCCTTGGTAGTATCTAAATCAGCTATTATTCCTTTTATCATCCTCCAATCCACACAAATGTTAGTAAACACCTCTTTTCCTGACCTATGAGTACTATACATAGGACTATTTAGTTTCTCCTTTGTAAATACTGATGCAAAATGACCATTTAGTACCTCAACTATTTCCTCATCAGTTTCTCTCACAAACCCTTCATATTTGATAGGTCCTATTTTAACTCTGCCAGACTTGTTATTAATTTTATAGTAACTAAAGAACTTTCTAGGATCTTTGTTGCTATCCTGAGCTAATTTAATTTCTGACACCCTTTTGTTCTTCTTTATAATCTTATTTAACTCATTCCTAGCCATTCTATAATCACTTAAATTTTGAATATTATTTTGTACCTGTAATTTTTTATATGCCCTTTTCTTCTCTGAAATTTTTCTAGCTATCTCCTGATTCCACCATAATGGTTTCCTACTTTTGTTCCTAATGGCCTTCATTGGGATACATTGTTCTTGGACTACATTTATTATATGCTTGAAAGTATTTTAGCAAGCTTCGAAGTTTTACATAATCTCCCTTATGAAAATTTGGAACTTTTTCAGCATTCTCAGTTATTTTGCCCTTCTCAATTCCCAAGTTAAAACGAACTATCTGATGGTCACTATTTCCCAATGCTTCCCCAACAGTCAATTCTTGAACTAAATGATCACTGTTAGAAAGTACTAAATCTAATATATTGTCCTCCCTCGTTGGCTCATTAACAAATTGATTCAAAAAATTATCCTCAAAGCATTCTATGAACCTGCCACTTGTTCTATCCCTACCTATCATATTTTCCCAGTCCACAGAGTTTAAGTTGAAGTCCCCAATAATAACTGCATCTGTTTCACATCCCTTACTTATTTCCCTTATCATTAGTTCATCTATATCATCAGTCTGCCCAGGTGGCCTGTAAAAGGCTCCCAAATGCACCATTCTATTTATACTGAACCTAATATCTATCCAAAGTGACTCAACTCCATCCTGCTTTATTGAAGTATTTAAACTTGAAACAATGTTGTTTTTTATATAGATAATTATTCCTCCACCAATCCTACCTGTCCTTTGACTAATGTACATATTATAGCCCTGTAAATCAAATTCACTTATAGTGTCACTAAATTCTATTTCATTAACCCATGATTCAGTAACGCATAATATATCTATATCCTCATTGCTAATATAACTAAATAGCTCATCCTTCTTGTTTCTAAGACTATGAGCATTTGTATAGAAACAATTTAACCCCCCTATCCCTGAAGCACTTCTTGAAACTTGAATGACCTCACCTCTATCGCCTTGGAACCTATTTCTGTTATCTGCCAAGTCCATTCTACTTTCAGTACTATAATGTCCTCTCATAATTCCCTGACCACTATTAGTATCTAGTTTCCCGCCTGCAAAGACCTAATAACACGATCATACTCCTCCCAAAACACATCTACCCCCCTCCTACTCAAATGCAGTCCATCCATCGCATACATTTCTTTCATTCCAACAAACCTATCCCACACATCCACAAACATGACACCTTCCATCTCACACATCCTCCTCACATAATCATTCAGCCCAATTGCACGAGACATCCATTCTACCCCAACATCCATTCTTGGAAGCACACCTGTCACAACACCTTTCATTCTACTTTCTTTCACCTTTTCAATCAACCTCTTGTACCTCTCATGTAACTCACATGCACCCACTTTCTTTACATCATTCACTCCTACATGTGTAATCACAACCGCATCCCTTGCACAGCCAGACACCAGCTCCTCATACCTATCAGACAGATCTCTCACTCCAGCACCCGGCAAACACACCCTCAAACCATTAAATCTACCTGCATTCAACTTCCTATCTAAATATCTAACTCGCGAATCACCCATCACAAGCACTTCAGTCAGACTCCTATTCCTAACCCCCACAGACCTAACTCCATCCCCACTCCTATTCTCATTCAAACTACCAGTCACTCGAACTCCACCCCCACCCCCATCAGTCATATCACTTCCAGTTACTTCCTCTCTTAGGGCACTGAATCTATTAGTCAAGCTAATAGGTTCTGTGTCCCTCTGACTCACACACCTATTCTCCCCCTGGCTAACCACCTCAACAGAGGCAACCCTATTCTCACAAAGAACAGGAGAAGCCTCCCTAGCTTCATGTTTCCTAACCACTCTCCACTGTCCCCCATCCTCACTAGGCCTATTTCTAACTAATCTAAGGGGGCTAACTTCACTATCACTAGAACTATCATATCCTACCTCCTCCACCGGCCCTCTACCTTCACCTGAAACATCTAACTGGCCTACCTCACCACCTAACCTATTCCCAAATCTAGGCCTAACACTAAGTTCCCTCCTGAGCTCAGCAACTAACCCCTCCAGCCTACATATCCTGTCTAAATCCTGCCTTCTCATCCCCTCTAAATCTACAATGCATTCACGCAGCCCACATACAACACATGTATACCCCTCACCTAATACACCACAACCAATGCATACATTCCGACACTCATGCTCACTTTCATCCCCAAACTCCATCACTTATTCAAACAAAGAAAGAACTTAAGTAGCAATAAGAAAAAAAAGAAGAGCAACTTAGCTTTCGCTGATTGTGGTGAGAAAAAAACAAAAAACAAACAAACTATAGAAAAATCTGAAAAATAGATCAACAGACTGAGAGCTCTATAAAACACGTGCTACCTGTTCGAAGGTCAGTCGAAGACTGACAATATTAATATATACAAAACTTAGGAACCATCACAACCTTCCCTCCCCATAAACTCATCCAACCTACTCTTAAATACATTTAAATTTGGACTACCTACTACCCTCTGTGGCAATTTATTCCAGAAGTCCACCACTCTATTGGTGAAAACATATTTTCTTAAATCTCTGTTCATTATCTGGAATGAATCTATTAAATATGGAATAGTCCCCAAATTCTACAAATGGCTTATATAACTCCGATCCACAAAAAAAGCAACAAAATAACTGCTGGAAATTATAGACCCACCCTACCTCCCATTTTATATTTTTGAGCGTTGTCTCTGGAAAATAACAAAATTATAATGAAAAATCAACATGGCTTCAGATCCGGTCGTAGCACGCTGACACAGCTGATAGCTCACGTTGACGAAGTTTTAAGTGGTCTACTCGATGGAGCTGACACTGATGCTATCTACCTGGATTATGCAAAAGCTTTCGATAAAGTAGACCACAGACTCTTGATTGAAAAACTAAAAATATATAAATTCCATGAAAAGATAATTAACTGGGTAGAATCATTTCTATGTGATCAGACACAGGTTGTTGTCATTTATGGACATCACTCTTTACCTGCTCCAGTAAAAAGCGGTGTCCCCCAAGGTACAGTTTTGGGTCCTGTATTGTTCTTGACATTTATCAATGACATGGAATCTATCATCCAAAACTCGACAGTCAGATTTTTTGCAGACGACTCAAGAATATCCAAAAAGATAACAAGCAGTACAGATAAGGCCTCCCTCCAAGACGATCTAATGATGGTGATGGAGTGGTCGCACAGCAATAATATGGTGTTACATAAGCAAAAGTTGACCTGATTATGCATGAAACTCGACGTGAACTGTAGATAGCTGAGATGCCCTTCCTCACAGATCTCCAAAGCTACGTGGTAGATGCAGATCTCCAGTTGTACCCTGTGGATAAATTGAGGGACCTCAGGATTGTTCTAACTCGTGACCTGTCATGGACTTCCCATATACGAACGATGTGTCTGAGAACAAGAAATGCAGCTGCCTGGGCACTTAGCGTATTTTGGTCTAGAGATTCCTTTCTATGTTAATTATTTACAAGTCCATGGTCCGGTCCCACCTAGAATACGCCTGTCCTCTGTGGAACCCAGTCAAGGTAGGTGATATTCAGTATATTGAATCTGTCCAAAGAGATACATGAGAAAAATTTGTGGATATCAAAATTTTACATACTGGGAGAGACTCGAAAAATTGTGCTTAATGTCCTTACAAAGAAGGAGGGAACGTTTTATTATAATTAATATTTACAAGATACTACATGATTGTCCCAATGATCCCCAAATAAAATTCTGTCCCCAATCAAGACTGGGTGTACAAGCAGTTATTCCCCCTCTAAGAGCTTCAAACCCAGCACTTCAAACAAAGTATGACTCCTCTTTCACTGTAGTAAGTCCATGTTTGTGGAACTCCCTGCCACCAGAGCTGACATTGATTGGAAGTCTTAATGCTCAAGATGCAGCTAACCAAGTTTCTCTTCTCTCTACCCGATGAGCCACCAGTACCTGGTCTCCCTCGGGCTCACAGCAACTCTGTGACTGATTTAGTGAGAAGAGGATGGCGGTTGTGACAAATAGGTGGCCAGGCGGGCTCCGCACACCTTCTACAAGTATTCAAGTAAGTATGAGTGACCATGAAAAGAGAAAAGTGCTACTGGATGAAATGAAAAAGAGAAATCGTGAATTACAAGACAGGAATATTGGAGATATAAAGTGGGTAATCAGAGGTACGGATATAGTTAAGGTGAAAAATTATAGGACAAATTTTCAGTAAGTACTAGGATTGCAAAGGCCTCTCGGGAAAATATTGAAAAAAATCTGTTTTGAATTGCTTATATGCTAATGTGGATGGCATTTGTAACAAACTAAATGAATTTGAATATATTCTGAATGAGTATAAACCATCTATATGTTTAACTGAAACAAAATTGAATAATGATATTAAAGATAGTGATATTTTTGATATTGGAAATTATGAAGTTTTTCGCAAGGATAAAAACTCCAGAGGTCTTTGCTCTCTTCAGCAAATGAAGTAAGATATTTAACACAACATTTATATGAGCAAGCTACATGGTGTGAGGTTAAACTTAGGAATAAATATATTTTAGTGGGTGTAATTTATAGACCACCCAATTCATGTAGAGACAGTAACTTACTTTTAAATGATCTCATTAGGTTGAGTGAGAGATATGATAATAGTTCCCAGGTGCTAATTTGTGGAGACTAATTTTGGCGAAGTATTATGGGAAAATAACTTGGTTGGTGGTGGACAACATGTTGTCGATGCCAATATTTTTCTGGATGCAATAAACGATTCTTTTTTGTATCAACATATTCTGGAACCTACACACAATGTTGGTGATAATGAATCTCATTTAGACCTGGTATTTACAAGAAACCTATTTGATGTTAACGTACAGTTGGTGTGTCCTCTAGGCAACAGCCATTACTCTACAATAGTTTTTGATTTTTTTATTGATGATGATGAAGTCTGTAATGATAGTAATGTAAGGTACAAATACTGCTTTCATAGAGGCAATTATGGTGAGATTAAGAGAGTTATCATTGATTGACTGGAACCATGGAACCAAATATTTGAAGGCAAGACTGTGTTGGAGAAGTATAATATATTTGTTAATATATGTACTGAGCTAATAGAAAAATATGTGCTTAAAACAGAAATAATTATTGGTAAGCCTAAGGCTAAGTGGATGACTAAGGAAGTAAAAAATCAGATAATTCTCAAGGAAAGAGCATGGAAGAGGATGAAGGCAAGAAAAACTCTCCTTAGAGCGGAAAGATATAGACAAGAGAGAAATAAAACAAATGCTATGGTTAAACTAGCCAATATACTCTTTGAAAGGAAACTTGCACATGATATCAAATGTAACCCAAAACATTTTTGGAGCTTTATCAGAAGCAGGACCAAACTTAAAGAGAATGTGTTGAGAATAAAGAAAAGAAATGGTATGATGACAGTGAATGATGTTGAAACAGTCAATGAACTGAATCAAGCATTCCAAGGTGTCTTTGTGAATGAATCTGAAATAAATATGCCAGTTTTTGGTGAAGGGTATGACATGCCTATCTTGGAAAATATTGAAGTTACCTTGGAAGTTGTTTCAGTTCTATTAAGGAAGACATATTAATAAATCTATGGCATCAGATGGAATCCACCCCAATTTTTTAAGCAAATGCCACATTGAACTAGCAGTCCCAATAACAATGTTAATAAAAGAATCCTTGGAAAATCACATAGT